>OX393549.1:21588571-21971071 GCA_947650365.1 Chamaelirium japonicum
AACTCTACCAACGAGGCTGAAGACTGGAACAACGGAGAAGACGTAGAAGAAGTCGGGCCCATTTATTTGACGGTGGTACAGATGCAGAAAACTGCCAAGAAAATGCCTCACAACCACCATAGGTATGTTCACGACGATGTCATCATCACTATTCTTCAAAAAATTCACAGCCAACGTACATTATCTAGATTCCGAATAGTTTGCCGATCTTGACAATGCTTTATTTCAGACTCATCGTTCATACTCTTACACCGGCAACTGCATGCACAGATGGTAGGATTTTTTTACCCTCGCCTTCAGTTCGGGGGATGGGTTCTCTAGTTTCGTGCAAACTGATCCAAGACTAAAGATAGCCCTCCTCTCGTCTTGGATTAGTTTGCACGAAACTAGGGAACCCATCCCCCGAACCGAGGGGGAGGATTGTAAAAAAATCATACCATCTGTGCATGCAGTTACAGATGTAATCGTATGAACGATAGATTTGAAATAAAGTGTTGCCAAAATTGGCAAACTATTTAGAATCTAGATATTGTATGCTGTCTGTGAATTTTTTTAAAAATAGCGATGTTGATATCGTCGTGAACATACCTGCGATGGTGGTGAGACATTTTCTTGGTAGTTTTCTGCATCTGCACCACCGTCAAATTAATGGGAGCGACTTTTTCTGCGTCTTCTTTGTTGTTCTAGTCGTCGTCCTCATCTTCGTGGTCGGCAGCCTTTAGCTTCTTAGGAAGAGGGGCCATGCTTTCTTGGAAGGAAAGAACACCGGATTCACCGATGAAAGAACTCTTGATTCAGTGACGAAAGAACTCCCGATCGATTCCCCAAACGAAAGTACTCCCGAATCCCGATTCACCGATGAAAGAACTCCCGTTTCACCAAACGAAACAACTCCCGCTTCACCTTTTTCCTCTCTTTCTTTTTTCAGTTCTTTTTATTTATAGATGCTTGATTGGTTTGAGCCTGGAGACATCTAAGCTGCCATAAGCCCTCGGATCTACCACGTGTGCTGAGTAGTACCCTCAGGGGATCAGATAGGTTGAAGCCGAAACTGAACCACATATTTAAAAAATGTCAACAAAAGAATGTCATTCTTTTGCTGCCATTTCTGTAAGGACATTTCAGTAAGGACATTATTTTGCTATTTTTATTTCTTTGAAGTGGTTGTTCGATGGTTAGACTTAATTGTATGTTCTCTATTTTCCCAACGAGTTAAAGATAATATGTAGAAGTTTGGTACACGCACTTGCTTTCGTGGTCTAATCATAATTGCTCTGTTTGAGCTTTCTCTCTGACTATTAGTTCTGATGCAACTTCAGGCCAGGTTTTCACAGATGTGGTTGGGAGCCCATACTATGTAGCCCCGGAGGTTCTTTGCAAGCACTATGGACCGGAAGCTGATGTCTGGACGGCCGGTGTTATACTTTACATCTTGTTGAGTGGTGTACCGCCATTTTGGGCAGGTATGCTGCGATCAAGCACTCCCCCCCTGTAATTATTCGATCATAGCAATCGCCAAAGCTGATGTGTCCATTCTTCCAGAAACACAGCAAGGTATATTTGATGCAGTTTTGAAGGGAGTCGTTGATTTTGTCTCAGAACCATGGCCTTTGATATCCGACAGCGCCAAGGATCTTATCAGCCAAATGCTTTGCTCCCGTCCTTCGGATCGCTTGACGGCCCATGAAGTACTGTGTATGTTACACCTCATAATCTGATATCCTTCGTACCCTAGACACGTGTGCAAATTTTCTCTTGAGGCCATAGAATGCTTGAGTTTGTTCTCTGTGGCATCTAAATAAAACTGTAGCAACAAAAGGTCGAGTAGTATAGTTGTTTCCTCATCATTCATGGAAACAAACCTTTTGTTTCTTTCGTTCCAAATTTCTCACTGTACCGAATATGGGAAAGCCCCCACAGTTTCCACTTATTGTTTGTTGATGTCAGCTTGCATGCTCTAAGACATACTAATGGGCATTTGGCTCTGAAATTCTTATCCAATTTAAACTGATCTTATCCAATTTAACTGAAGTGTCCTCTAATTAAAACAGAACGAGGGTCAAAAGCTACAAAAAATTTGCACCGTGGTGAGATAGTGATACAAGGCTGAGGCATTAAAATGGTTACATGTTACCTTTTTTATGTGCTGTTTATGACTGTCTCCATGTTTAACGACATGCCTTATAGTACAAGCGTGAGCCGTTTCCAGCTCTCTTTAGCTGCATGTTTAATGATGATTCATTACAGAAAGGTGTTCTGAAGTGAAAGTTATTTATTTATGCCAAGGGTTAAGAGCGAGAGGATGATCTGATGTACTGTGTATGGATATGTTTAACTGGTCAAAAGACACTTTTCGGATATCAAAATGATTTCATGACATTATGCACTCTTTTCCCTTGTGCTCAGGTCATCCCTGGATTCGTGATAATGGAGTTGCTCCTGATCGGGCTCTGGATCCAGCAGTCCTCTCTCGTCTCAAACAATTTTCAGCAATGAATAAATTGAAAAAGATGGCTTTGCGGGTTAGTGTTTTACTGCAAGATAGCTGAATAACAACTAATTTGATTGGTCGGGGACTTGCCCAATAAATAGAACGTATCTCTCTTTTGATATGAAAGAGGAAGTTGTGCAAGTCGAACACTATTTTCAGGGAGCTGAGCAGAAGGAAAAGAGAATCCAGCTAAAGTTGTTTCGTGATCTGGATCGCTTTTATGATTCTAATAGTGACCCATGGTTATGAATTATGAAAGTTATGTATTCCTTTATTGAGTTATGATTCCTTGGGCTATAAATTTTATAAGTTGCAGAAAATGAAGAGAAATATGCATGTTTTTCGACAATGGAGAAGCTTGCTTTCCCGGGCCAAGCCGGAATTCTTTATTATAAAAGGGCAGCCAAAGCCAGAAGGAAGGCTGCGCACCCCTTGACCTTCTTCGTTTTCTATGAAAAAGAAATCAATATCTCAATCGGAAGTTATGTTTTTTTTTTTCGAACTCTTGTGATAGAATTCTTCTGACACTTTTAAACAATGAATGGAAACTTGATAAAATTTGGCCGAGTTGGACCAGGTCGATTCGACTCAGCTAGATTTCGAGCTGAGTTATTTGGTTGAGTCGGACCAAGTTGGGATAAAACTCGGCCTAGTTGGACCGAGTTTACTTGACTCGGCTGGCTTTCAAGTCTAAATTTTGTATTTTTGAATACTGTTTTTAAAGGAACTCACAAAAGAGAAATTCTCTCCAACAAACCTATTCACTCATATGTCATCGATGATAATTTTTATTGCTCTTGTTTTACTTACCCCAAACTTGTCATCTCCGATCGTATTTCAATCTTGCAAAATTGAGAGGGAAGCTCCTCCAACTAGTGCTGCAACTCGGGCGGGTTGGGTTGGGTCGGGTTGGGGGTCAACCCAAGCCCAACCCAAGTAATAAAACCCCCAACTCTAACCCAACCCAACCTCCAACCTGAGATGCCTAGCCCAAGCCCAACCCAAGCTAAAATTTCTCTACTTGGGTTGGGCTCGGGTTAGCCCAAGTTGGTAGGACGGGTCGGGTTGTGCAGGTTAGGGTATATTAATTATTTAAAATTTTACCATTTGAAGATCAAAATCTAAAAAGAACTTATACTTGCTAACACTACCATACAACTTTTTTTGCATTTCTATTCATGCAATTTACTAGATCATTAGATAATGTCTTTATTTGATAAGCAAGAAGCAAATAAATTATATGGGACTGAGTGAAACAGATGACTGTAACTGCGACCCCTCAACATATGAGTAGTCGGGATGGTTGTGATTGTTACCTATATATCACAGACTCATAGATATACATGGGTACTCGGGTTCGGTTGGGTCCGGTTGCCCTATTACTCAACCCGAGCTCGACCCAAATTCAACTCGGGTTGTATTTTTTCGACCCTAGCCCAACCCAACCTTCAAATACATCAACCCAAACCCACCCAAACTTCGGGTTGGGTTTGAGTTGGGTCTAGTCCAACCCACCCAAGTTGCAGCCCTACCTCCAAATGGACTCCATTTCCACCTCCATTTTGCAGGTGATGGGTTTTGGCCTCCAAATATGGAGGTTTTGAGGAGTTTGGAGAGGCTTCTCCAAACCAGTGTTCACTCCATCAAAAGTCAGAACTTTTATTTTACCCCATTTGTATCCTTTTGGATAAATGCACTCATTACTTAAATTCGATGCAAGTTTAAATCCGCTAATTAATTTTTATGAAAATATACCGTTGGAAAGGTTTCTCAAATGAGACTAATATTGAATAGTTTTAGTTAATTTTATGTCATTAAATTATTATTTTATTATCTTATTCTTATAAAATAAAATTTTAAACTATTGTCATTAGATTAAGACATCATTAAAAAAATAAAACAATTTCTTATAATATTCATTAAATCAGGTATTGACAGATTGAAATGATATTTGGAGATTAATTGGAAATAAACACACTAACATTGAAATACATTAAATAGTGAAATACATCAAACTTAAAATAAAAACGTTATATCACTTTATTGTCGTGTCTTTCCCAAAAATGTTCAATCAATGCATTTTGAAGTGCAAAATGAGCCTCTCTTGCTTTGATCTTCTTTTGTCGAGTAAGGAACGATAAAAATCATTCAGTTTCATTTGCCTCTGTCTTCAACATTCGTAGTACGTGGTGCAGCAAGAATGACAACCTCTGGATGCTTATATGATCATAATCATTCAGTTTCATTTGCTTCTATGTCTTCAACATTCGTAGTACGTGGAGTAAAAGTGACAACCTCTGGATGCTCATTGCTTTCATCATCGATAATCATGTTGTGTATTATAACACAAATTGTCATGATATTGTGTAGTACGTTTATCCCAAAAACGTTTTGGTCCCTTGACGATAGCAAACCGTGACTGAAGAACTCCAAATATCTGCTCCATATTTTTCCTACATATTTTTTTGCATCTTTTAATTTTTTTAAAAATGATTTTAGGATTGAACAATGGTTTGAACAAAAGTTGACCATTTTGGGTATATGCCATCATCCAAATAATAACCGATATTATAGTTTTTTCTTTGAATTGTGTAATGAGCAGGACGAGCGGTTCGTTGTGTTAGGTTGGTAAACAAATTGGACAACTGCAATATATAATATTGTTGTTGGAGACCGGTAAGTCAAAGTATGTCTGCCATACCCACATGTTATAAGATGCTATACTGTCTTGAGAATAATGGTTGGGCCTCCATAACGTCTTGAGTATGGTCCCCCGCTCATGTCATTTAAATAGTTTTACCATGCCAATTTATATAATCCAGACTTCCTAATATTCCTGAAAATATTTATTCTTCGTTATTTTGTAACAACTTTGCTCCAGCGTCGGTGTTGGGATACATCAGTATTCATCTCCATACACCTCTACAATTGTCTGACAAAATCTATTCAAACATACAATTACAGTTGACTCACCAATCCTTACATAATCATTGGTACTATATGCCGATGTTCTATATGCCAATATACAAAACGTTGTTACTTTTTGTAAAGTAGACAATCCAAACTTATTGATACCATCCTTCTGCACGAAGAAATTATACTCTCTTACTGCGTCGATTATACGAAGGAATACACTCTTTCGTATTCGGAATCTTCTATGAAATTGAATTTTCTCATATGTGGGGTTCTCAGAAAAGTAGTTATTTTAGAGTCGATATTATCTTCTCTCTCGCGATTGATCACCAAATAAATGGGAACTAAGCCTTTATATTTTGGTTGCTCATTATCTTCAAGGTGATAAGTCATGCTGGTTTTGTTGGAGACATATACATGGGCTAAGATTTTATCCTCGTTCTATTCTGTAGTTTTCTCGTCTTGCTCTTCAAGGCAATGAGAAAGAGTTCCGTCATCGGAAGTAGATGATGGTAGAGGCGATGAACCAGCTCTAAAGTTCCTTATTGAAGAGAGGGCTAGAGAGAAATAAGAAAGATGGATGTTGAGAAGTGAAGAATGAGATAGATGGATGTAGCTTATACGTACATGTTAATTTTATCGGAATATAAGATAGATGGATGCATTTGATTTTTATTCTGAAATCAATGCCTTTGTCTTTTCTACCTGCATTTGATTCTTATCTCGAATATCAATGCATTTGTCTTTTCCACCAATATTGAATTTTTTTTCTCGAATATCAATGCATTTGTTTTTTCCACTAACATTGAATTCTTATCTAGAATATCAATGCCTTTGTATTTTGAACTAATATTGGATTCTAATTCTGAAATCAATGCATTTGTTTTTTTCACCAATATTGTATTTTTATTCTGAATATCAACACATTTGTTTTTTCCACCCGTATTGGATTCTTGTTCTGAATATATATATTGGGGCGGATTGCAAACAGTCATTTTTAAAGGTTTTATTTTAGGATAGGTTCCGACAATCTTTTCCTTTAGGCCCAGGTCCACATTTCAGCATATTAATTGAAATGACTTTTGGTTAATAAAAGAATACAATGCCATGGTTAAGTTGCCTAATTTACCAAACTGCCATTGTCTATATAACTTCACCATATCACTATGAAACGTAAAATTTTGAGACCTAGTATGGGACCCCTATAACTGCTACAGTGATTTCACTGTAGCAGCTACAGTGAAATAACTGTAGCAGCTATAGTGATTTCGCCATGGCTGCTAAAAACACGTTGCTATAGTGAAATCACTATGGCAATAGTATCTCACTGTAGCAGTTACAATGAAATCACTGTAGCAATAGTACTCACTGTAGCAGCTACAATGAAATCACTGTAGCAACTATAGTGATTTCACAAGCTAAAAACATGTTGCTACGTGAAAATCACTGTAGCAAAGTACTCAATTTAATAACAATAGTAGTCATTTAATTCAATATTGTTTGCGTATATTTGAGTATCTTTGCTAAAGTGAAATCACTGTAGTAGCTATAGTGACTTGATCGTGGCTGCTAAAAACACGTTGCTACAGTGAAATCACGGTAAAGATATCGTACTCAACTTTAGTCGCAATGATATGCAATTCAATTGAATATTATTTGCATAAAATTGAGTACTTTGCTACAGTGACTTACTGTACCAGCGCAATGAATTTCACTGTAGCAGCTATAATGAATAACTGTAGCACTCATGCATGCTACTCAAATATACAAAATAATACTTGATTCAACTGAGTATTATTTGCATAAAATTGAGTACTTTGCTATAGTGATTTTATTGTAGAAATATCTTTTAGCATCCACAGTGAAATTACGGGTTGCTACAATGGAATCACTGTAGCAACCCGTGCCACTATTCCCGTAAAAAAACATGTCTATATCATCTACCATTATTTAATGTGGGAGGATACCATGGATATTTATGGTATTTTAAAAAACACGTTATCCAAAACGGTTAAGATCAGATCATTTGCAATTAAAACTATGGACAGAGGATTAGGTTTCATACAAGTCACATCGGTGGACTCACTATAAATAGGAATTTAAAATGGGACTAAATGTTATACACATTCTGTTTTTTAGACCTAACACCGATTTTCCCATATAAATTCATGTCTTGTCCCCCAATATTATATTGTTCTTCTGAAATCAATATCTTTGTTATTTTCACCCACATTAGATGCTTATCCTGAATATTAGTGTCTTTGTCATTTTCACACACATTGGATGTTTATCCTGAATATCAATGTCTTTGTCATTTTCACACGCATTGGATTCTTATCCCGAATATCAATGTCTGTCTCTATAAGTATTGACATCTAATTTTTTCCCTTCACAACTCTTTCCCTTCCTCTTATGGCTTCCATTCATGGAAACATCCTTTCAAAAAGAATATCAACTCTTATGCTCTCCATGACTTGAGATGTCACATTACTCAATATTGGATAGCAATCAAGAGAAAGATACGCTTTGGGAGAGAATTTTGATAATATTCCATGCTAGGAGGCTCAACTTTTGTGATGGACATATGAGCCACAAATCTCACATGGCATATGGCTTCAATTATAAAGGCCATAAACAAATAGCGGGGATGCATTCGACAAGTCGAGCGCCTTAACCCAAGCGGTGCTTCTAATATCGACATTATAAATATTTGAGTTATATTATTTATGATTATTATATTATTTTAAATTTTATTATACGTATTTTTTTTCACTTTTGATAGCTCAATCATGCCAGGATCCTATTTAGAGAAGATTCATAGGAGAAGAAATGTTCCAATTTGATAATGTTTGGTCGATCCTTAAGGATGTTGAGAAGTGAGTAGACACGAGTGTTGAGTGTCCTACACTTATAAATATTCAAAGATTGACTTCTCAAGGATCTGATTCAAACTCTCATGTCTTATCCAAATGCATCAATTTAAATACAGACGATGATGAATTTTCCTCAATCAACGACGAGTAATCGTCAATGTATGATTCAACCAACCATCATCTAGTAAGGAAAAAAGAAAAGACGAGGACTAGGCAAACAACTGACAAGAGTCATGACGTTGAAGTTATGACTCAAAAAAACCAAAAAATCTTTGAAGATTTTGAAAAAATAACAAGAATAAAGGAAAATAATAAGTCCATACTTCAGCTTATGATTAGAAAAAGTTAGATCTTCAGTGTGAGTGTTAGGTGAAAAATCATGTTAACATGAATATTATTACTAATCCTACGGAACGTGAGTATTTTTGAAACAAAAAACAATAAATTTTAAATAGGAACACCATCGATTATGAAGTAGGAGGATCATTATCATATATCTTTAACCATGAAACTTTCAGTGGTCATGGTGATACATAGGAGGTCAGTATGCAGGAGTTGGATACGAAGGAGTTTAGAAGTAGGTCAGTGTAGATGCGTCGAGTACGAAGGTGGTGGATACGAAGAAGGAAGTGAACTTGACGATGAACTACCGGAATATTAGTGCTTTCATGTACTTTTTTTTTCTTATTTATATACAAGTTTTTCTATTTTTGTTTCCTTGGGGCAGGTTAAATAGATGCTCATATTTGTTTGCAAAAGAACTATTAATCATACTACCAAATTTATATTATATATTAATATTAAATTAAATAATATTATTTATATTAAAATATTTTTATATTTTGTTTTAATATTTGATTCTTTTTTTAATATTTAAATGAGTTTTAAGGGGATATGTTGTATGATTTTCAAAAAAGAATGCATGCTCAAATAGAGGGGGCCGATTGGAGTTCACCTCACTCTAAATGAGAATAAATATATTGGTTTGGTGGCTGCATTTTGCGACCACCGGTTGGAGTTGCTCTTAAAGATATCCCACACTAGACTTAAGGCAGTCTTTGACAAATTTTGAGCACTGCATGGTTGTTCAATTTTAACCATGAAAGTTTCATGGTTAATGGTTTATGATGAGGATCCTCTTACTTGGTAATCGCTAGTGTTCTTATATAAAATGTATTGTTTTTTCTTTCAAAAATACTCATTCTGCAGTATCAGTAATAGTATTAAAGTTTACTAACATGATTTCTACGTCATAAGGTGATGTATGGAAGTCTTGGAAGACCAATCATTTTTTCGTTGTTTTTGTCCTCTTTTTAAAATCTTTAAGATTTCTTAGTTTTAATGAGCTATAGTTTCAACGTCATGACTCTTGTCAATTGTTTGTGTCCTCGTCTTTTCTTCCTTCTATAAACTGGTTGGTTGAATAGTCGATTGGTGATTACTCGTCGTTGCTTGAGGAAAATGCATCGTTATCTGTATTTAAATTGATACATTTGGATAAGATATGAGAGTTTGAATTAAATCAGTAAGAAGTTAATATTTGAGTATACTTGAAGTTATACTTAAGGATCGACCAAACATTATCAAATTATAATGTTTTTTCTCCTTTGTATCTTCCCCAAACGATTGAGCTACTAAAAAACCAAAAAAATAAGTATAATAAAATTTTAAGTAATATAAGAATCATAAATAATATAATTCAAATATTTACAATATTGAGATAAAAAACACCGCTTGGGTTAAGGCCCTCAACTTGTCGTATGCATCGTCGATATTTTTTTATGGCCTTCATAATTGAAGCCAACATGCATGCAAGAGATATCAAGATCCTATGTCAATCACGAAAGCTGGGCCTCCTAGTATAAAATATTGTCGAAATTCTCTCCCATAACATATCCTTCTTTTGATTTGCACCTAATACTAGGTCTTGAGAGATCTCAAGCCATGTGGTGCATACAAGTTATTCTTTCTGTAAGAATGTTTTTTCCGCGAATGAAAGTTATAAGAGAAAGAAAAGAGTTGTGGAGGAGAAAATAGTTGTAAAGGGGAAAGAATTATGGAGCGGGAAGAGTTAGATGCCAATACTTTTACAAATAAAGGCATTGATATTCAGGATATGAATCCAATACTAGTGGAAATGATAAAGACATTGATATTCAGGATAAGAATCCAATGCTGATGGAAATGACAAAGACTTAAATATTCGGGATAAGAATCCAATGCTAGTGGAAAAAACAAAGTCATTGATTTCAGAATTAGAATCCAATGTTGGTGGAAAAGACAAGAATTGCTATTGAGGACAAGAATCTAATGCTGGTGAAAAAAACAAATATGCTGATATTTAGGATAAGAATCCAATGCTGGTGGAAAATACAAAGACATTGTTTTCTGAATAAGAATCCAATATTGGTGGAAAAGATAAAGACATTGATATTAATGTAAGACGTCAATGCTGGTGGGAAAGACAAATGCATTGATATTTAAGATAAAATCTAATCCTGGTGGAAAAGACAAAGGCATTGATTTCAGAATAAGAGTCCAGTACATCCATTTATGTCATATCATATAAAAGCTACACGTAAGAATGAGCTATATCCATTTATCTTATTCTCTACTTTTTAACATCATCTTTATCATTTCTCTCTAATGCCTCTTCAACCATGATCTTTGGAGCTAGATCATCACATATACCATCATCTTCTGATGATGAAACTTTCTCATTGCCTTGAAAATTAGGAGGAAATAACAGAGTTAGGCAATGATGATGAAATCTTAGCTCGTTTATATGTCTTAAACAAAATTATCATAACTTATCACTTTGAAGATGATGAGCAACCAAAATGTAGAGGCTAGGTTCCCAATCATTTGGTGATCAACCGTGGCCCGCGGGAGGGAAGAAGGTAATTCTCAACTCTAGAATGACAACTTTTCTAAAATCCCATATATGAGGAAAGCCTATTCTACTGAAGATTCCGAATGTGAAGGAGTTCGTTCCTTCGTATTGTTGACGTAGTACAGGAGCACGATAACTATTTCGTATAGAAGAATGATAGTATCTTAAATCTTGGATTGTCTACTTTATAAAAGGTAACAACAGTGTTTGCCATATAAGCATGTAAAACATCGATATATTATACTGATAAATATGTAAATATTAGCGAGTCAATTGTAATTTGTATATTTGAAAAATTTTATCTGGTAATTGTAGAGGTGTATAGAGATGAATACCTGATGTATTCGAATGCTGACAATGTTGTAAGGTGGCTACAAAAAGGCAAAGAACGAGGGTTTTC
Organism: Chamaelirium japonicum; assembly: GCA_947650365.1. Taxonomy (NCBI): domain Eukaryota; kingdom Viridiplantae; phylum Streptophyta; class Magnoliopsida; order Liliales; family Melanthiaceae; genus Chamaelirium; species Chamaelirium japonicum. The sequence continues at coordinate 21,600,142 of OX393549.1, forward strand.
AGGAATGTTGGAAAGTCTAGATTGTATGCATTGGGCAGAGAAAAATTGCCAACGGTATGGGCGAGACAATACTCAAAATGTGATGGAAGGTCAATCATTATTTTTAGCATCTTATGACATATGGATATTACACACATACATTGGGTTACCGGGCTCTAGACAACAATATTAATGTATTGCAAATTTATTCCTCAACCTAACACAACGTTTTACTCCTAATGCTCATTACAAAATTCAAGGAAAAAATTATGACGATTATTATTTGGTCGATGGCATACACCCGAAATGGTCAGCTCTTATTCAAACATTTTCCCAATCCTTTGGTCAAAAGAAACAATATTTTGCAATGACGCAAGAAGTATGTCAGAAAGATGTGGAGCGGGCATTTGGAGTTCTTCAGTCATAATTTGTCATCGTTAAGGGACTAACACGTTTATGGGATTAATGTGTGCTATATGATATCGTGATTCATGATTGCTTGTGTTATAATGCGCAACATGATTATCAAGGATGAACACAATGAGCATCCAGAGGTTGTCATTTCTACTCCATCACGTACCACAATTGTTGAGGAGATGGGAGACACATGAAATTGAACAATTCCTATGGTTCTTTCTTGACATAAGAAGACCAAAACGACAAAGATGCTCACTTTTTAATTCAAAATGCATTGATTGAACATTTGTGGGAAAGACAGCAATGGAGAAATGCAATGTTTTTATTTAAAGTTCGATGTATTTCACCAATTAATGTTTTTTAATGTTAGTGTGTATATTTTTTGGGTAATCTTCGAATATCATTACCTAAGTTAATTAACATTATAAAAGTATTTTTTATTTTTTTTAATGACGTCTTAATCTAATGAGATGTATAGCATTAACACAAAAACAATTTAAAATTTAATTTTATAAAAATAAGATAATAAAATAATAATCTAATGATAAATATATAATTAACACTAAAACTATTCAATATTAGTCTCATATTGAAGGTATCGGCAAGACCTTTCCAACGGTAGAAATTTTGTAAAAAGTGGATTAGTGTTTTTAAACTAACATCAAGTTTAAGTAATTAGTGTATTTATCCCAAATGATACAAGTGGAATAAAATAAAAGTTCTATGACTTTTGAGGGGTATTTGGTAATTTAGGTGGAGTGAACAATATTTTGGAGGAACTCCTCCAAACCTCCATATTTGGAGGCCAGAACCCATCACTTGCACAATAGAGGTGGCAATCGAATCTGATTAGAGGCGCTTCTACCTCCATTATGCAGGAATGCAGCACAATTGGAGATGCTATTTGGAAGTTATTACTTTTAGTTATTTCTAATATTAGAATCTAGTGATTATTTCGTTTGTCAATTTGGATTAGAACTGAAACCTTGGTAGTCTAATCTGAATCCAACCCTAACCGAACTCGAACTTCGGGTTGGTTTGGGAAAAGTTTTCCTACAGCTTGGGTTGGAAGACCTCAATATGACCTCAATTCAGGTTGAGTTTGTGCAGAGGTGTTGAATAAGCCGACCCAACCCCATCCTAACCTCATATATTTCAATGTATAATATTTTATATATTAAACACAAATTGTAGGAAGATTTCTATTTCTCATTGTTAGGTACTTGATGCTTCAACGATTTGAGATTTGAGATTTGAGAAGCACACTGCTCACTTTAGTGCTTAATTTCCTGTCAACCCAACCCGATCTCGACCCCAGCTCAAAAACTTGAGCTCAGGGTGGGTGCCCGGGTTAGAGGTAGTCGGGTTGGGTTACAGACAAAGGGTTACCTACAGATTGAGCATGGATTAGTCCCTAACCTAAGTACCTAACCCAACTCGTCCTTGTTGCACCCCTAACTTAGATGACTTTTACGACAGGAGACTTTTTTTTTAGCAATTTTTGCGACAGGAGACTGTTAAAGTGTGAATCCATAACTTTGAAACTGACAAGGAACGTTTTTATCTTTGTTAGTTTTTGCATATTTGTCACAATCTCATCGACTTGCTTTATGACCACTGTGTGAATGTAATGTAGTCATGCTTTCAATGCAAATTTTGTTTGTTCTGCATCAAGATAATCCATACAAAGGTAAATTTATCTTCAAATGCTGTCATATGTTTGTTATTTGATACTGTTTTTGATTTCTACGAGAATCAAATGTCAGGTTTAGCTGATGATTTTACTACACCCTACCAGGTCATTGCTGAGAGCCTTTCTGAGGAGGAGATTGCTGGATTAAGGGAAATGTTCACGGCAATGGACACAGACAATAGTGGTGCAATCACATTTGATGAGCTGAAAGCGGGTCTTAGAAGATATGGTTCGACATTGAAGGACACGGAGATCCGTGATCTTATGGATGCAGTAAGTTCATCTATTTAGGAAAATTGCTACTTTAACCGTTGAGTATTGTGATGTATGAGAATTGAATTTGAACTACTCTGCAATTTTATGTTCGTTCATGTTTCTATAATACAACCTATAGTAGGCACATGTTTTTCGATGGAAGATATTGAAGACTGCCACTTTATTGAATCACAGTAATATAATCGAATTGTTCATGTTTATGCTATTGTTTTAATTTTTCAACTTTTGAAGTGTAACACTTTGATGGTGTTCATGTGGGCTTTAATTTTTTTTTTAATGTTTTCAATAGGCCTATCAAGCTCTTAGTAGACTTTGACCATTTCATTATAGTAATTCTTCCATTAACTTCAAACTGGATCTCCAAAATAGGTTGATATAGATATGTCAATGGGCATAATGATAGAAAAATTATTCAAAAGACGATCTAAGTTAGCCATTACTAGCTGTAAGAAGATGTTTGATGGGACTTTTTGCCTTGATTTGCGTGTAAAACAGATTAGAGTATTATAGATTGGTTGCAATAGAGAAGCAATCAATTAACATGCCATTCTAGGTCTTCTGGATTCTGGAAGTCGTGAAATGTTCTGAAACAGACAGGAGATTATTTTACTATAACCATCACGTCGAAGAAAACGAAGCAAGTCCCCAGCAAACTGGTATGTTGCTTATGATTACTACAACCAGCATGTTGCTTATCTGGTTTTGATTCAGTCCATATGTGGTGAAAAATGCTTATGTATTCAAAGTTGCGTTTGGTTTTGAGTTCGATTGGTTTTGCCCGAGACTTACTACCAAGGTTTTAAAACCAGGTACCAGTCGCGGTATCGGCCTAGACCCAAGTTGACTTGATATCGGCTGATTAGGTTTGATAATTTTGGCTATCCTTAGAAAAATCCATTTTTTTGCTCATCCTAGCCGATACGACTTGGTCATATCGACCGATATTGGGTTGGCTCTGCCTATACGGATCGATAAGTCTCGATATCGACCATTCGACCTATACGTTCCAAGTATCGGTCGGTGACTCGGCTCGGGCTAGTAGAAAACCGAGTGTACCGGCCGGATACTAATAGATATCGACCAAGTTTTGAAACAATGCTTACAACCATTACTAGGGTCTATGAATCTTTTGAATGATTCTCATTGTAGGGACCTTTCTTACGACTTAGGTCATTATTTAGCTGGGTCCTTCAGCAAATTTTCAAATCCATGCAAATGCTGTTTTTTGCGTTCCCTAGGAATTTACTTTGGGTGTTTATTTTTAGGGATTTTTGCATATATATCCTTAACAAAGTTCGATATTGTAGAAAACCCCCCAAGTTTTGCAAAATTATCGGTACACCCTTCACATATCTAAAATTTTGCACAAACCCTCTAGATAACTATGGTTTTTATCATTTTACCATTGAAATACTTGATGTTTGTGTACACAAGCACCGTCAAGAGTCAATGGTAAAATGGTCGTAAAGTTGACCATATGTTTTTTTTTTTGTTTCAAAGATTGAGTTATGTGAATGGTGCATAGAAAATTTTGTAAAACGTGTGTTTCTGCAATATTGAACTTTGATAGAGGTATATGTGCAAAAATCCATTATTTTTTTTAGGTTCATATATATTTTTTTTATACATGCATTTTTTTTTTTTTATTGTTGTGTGGCATTCTCATCTATGGGTAACGACATATTCGTATGCCTTTATATTTGGCCTTGGAGCCTTTGTACATTTGAGCTCAGCCTTGTGGCGTTTTACCTATTGTGCTACCTCTGTCAGCATTCTCCCATGATAACATGGTCACTAAGCTTTGCCGCTCTTGCCTCTAGTGCCTATTTCAAACTATCGTTGACCTCCTCCGCCGGTTTCTACCACCGCAGGTCTCCTCCGCCATCCATAGAGGCTTCTCTTCATGCCTTGAAGCAGCCTTCGGCCATTGCAATGGGCATCCAGTAATGAAGCCCAAACCATCGTCTCCCATGGTGAGCATATCTTCATTTGCAGCAGATTGGAGATCTCCCTCCATCACATAAGATATGCCATGCTCGGCCTGGTGAAGGGGAGAAAGGACGCCTCTATTAGTGAACGCCACCATCATCCATCTAGTAAGCCTCCGGCCTAGGTGTCTATGTCATCACCCCTCTGTGTTGCTAAATCCTTCCGCATGTCATCACCAGTGCCACCACTGGAGGGCTTTCATTTGTCCCGCATGATTTGCAAGTTTGTGACGAAGGGGTTGCCATCGTAGATCGGTGCCCTCCTCCGCGTTTTTGCACGGATCAGCATAAGTGTAACGATGTAGGAACCTCTTCGACAACAAGAGACCCTAATACGTGTGAGGAGTTCTTGTGCTTGATCTCACGCTTTAACACAATTTTATGGCTCTGGTTCTCCCAGAGTAAGTGGGGATCCATTTTACTTTAGGTCTGTACCATCTGTCCTGAGTTTTTATATTTGTTAAATACCCATATAACTTAAGTGAGGAGACAATTGACCCTTTTATCGTAGGTTCCCCTTTGATCCAATTGGAAGAAGTGAATCATACCAGACCATTGTTTTCTTCCCATCAAGTGGCCTTCCTCGCTTTTTTCCTTGGCCACAACCGTTCATTTGCCATCGTGATCTAGCCATTGTTGTTCTCCTAGGGAGATGATGGGGTGATATAAAGAAGTTCTCTAGCGATGTGTGCTTCTGCCCTCGGTCCCTTCTCTTCAGCTTCTGTGTTTGCGACCTGCTTTCTATGTTGTTGGTGATTTTTCTGTAGATTGCCGCAATTATTGCGGCATTTTGTTGTTTGCAGATTGCAAAAAAGGTGGATCTCTTTGTTGTGGCGAATGGTGCAAGCAAGGGAGTATTTGTGAGTTTCTGGCCATCCCTATGACTCTGCATGCTGCAACCATCTCCACCGGGTTCTTCACATAAAACACCCTTCACTCTGAGCCACCAATCAGTGAATCCTCCATTGTACTTTTCTCCGATAATTGTTCTTCCTCACAGCAAAAACTCTTTCAGCGTTTTTGAGCCAATAGATTAGAAGAGGCCAAATATTTATTCACAATGAGTAGGTGGTGCTTGGGCTATCTTTTAGACTTTTGGCTACATATGCTGCCCTTCTATCTGACCGACCTCTCATCCGGCACCCACATGTTCTGCTGCCGCCAACATTGATCACTTCCACTGTGGATTCATCGAGACCCAATCCCTGTTCAGGGAGGCCGCAATAGGCTCTTTTCGTTGCCTTCATCAATGATTTCATACAATGTATCTGTCCTCGCATTAGTGCCTCCATAGGGTGGAGTTGGCCATTAGAGCATTCATTTGCTCGCTTCGACTACCCGTAAGACGGTCAATGCTACAATAGAAGCATGGTGGGTTTTTTCTTTTCGCTGGTTGTAGAGGAGGTTGAGGATCATTAGCATATGAGGTTGCTCTCGCCTCTTGTTCAACATCTAGGCTAAGTGACCCCACACTTGCCCTTGTACGGCTTATCTTTGCACTTGGATTGCATCTGCACCCAGTGCGCCTTGCATGTTTGTGCTTCTACACTTGCTTTTTCAAGCCACACTTGTTCTCGAGATGTGTACTTGCCCATTGTTGTGCTTGTGTTCCTTGAGATGTGTCTTGACGCCGGACAGCACGTCATCGCCATTGTTGAGAGAGAAGAGGAGGGGGAGTTCGGTTCCACCACCGAAAAGAGAGAAGAGATGAGGGAGAGGTGCTTCACGCACAGACGAAGGGAGGGAGAAGCCGAGATGAACAAGGGGAGAAGGGGGCAGGGATTCCCATCACATGAAACAACAAATTTTCATTCATCATCCCATTACAATTGTACACATGATTTTTTATAAGCCTTTGAAACAACGCACTTCACATAACTAATATATACCTACATAACCACCCACTAATATATAACTACATAACCATCCACTAGCATATAACTACATAACCACCCACTAACACAAACTACATAACCACCTACTAATACATAACTACATAACCACATAACCACCCACTAACACAAACTACCCACTAACAACACATGTGTAGAATTTAAATAAATAATTAATCCGAAAATACAAATTAATTATAGATAATTCGGATGGGCTTCTAAATTTTAAATGGGCCAAGTGGGCCTGATCCAAAGGGACACCGGATGCATCCTCCTCCGTCGAAGTCAGTGCATGTATGTAATGTCCCCATCATGTCTTTGTCTCCATACACGTATTTTTCTCGAGATGTGCGCTTGACTCTAGTACTACTTGCTCTTCTAGCCGCATTGTTGCTCTTCATGGAGCTGTGCTTCGCTATCCATTCGCTTTTTATTGAGTTGCGCTTCAGTATTCCAGTCGTGCTATCTTTATTGAGTCGTGCTTCGCTATTTCAGCGATGATGTAAGTTATGTAACTTTTCATCGAGCTTCAATTTGCTTTTTCAGTTGTGTTGATGTTTTTTATTGAGCCACACTTTTTCTTTGCACCCTAGTGTTCGCCGACCTCAGCTCCTTTGCGTTTACTAACAATTGACTTCACCACTAGCTTACAGCAAGGTTGTCAACATTGGGATCCCACCAAGGATTAGTGGGGGTTTAACTTTAATCAGATCGAGGATCGTAAGATTCTACTGCTTTAGAAAAAAATAATTTAGATACATGTCAAGAAACCTACATTCATTAAAAACAAGAGATCCAAAATATATGGACAATTTAACTAATAAAGAGATGTAGTTCAAAAAGATAAAGCCCTTGCCTACGAGTGTAATTTGTAAGTTGCATAATATGTGCAAGAAAATCTAGGTTTGTATCGTTGCATCTCTATTATCCACTTATAGTAAATTCCAGAACTAGGAAACACCAAACTAACCTAAACATGAATTTAACAGGATAAACCTATCATATTCTGTCCCCTTCAAAGTTATTACATTTCACATAATTAACAAATCAATTTTATACTCAGAATCAATGCTCAAATGGAGAAAAAAGGGATTAAGTAAAAATTGTTAACCGTTGACCGTGCCAACATCATTATCGAAGTCTGACCACCATCAAAGCCATTGGTATCATCCTTGAATCTGTCATCAACATTGTCATTGTAACATCAACATCATCTATGTCCATTGAAACATTCAAGGGCTGATCAACCTCATCATCATTAGCTTCATGAATATCCTTATTTGGTCACTTTGGTGTCCTAACATGTTAAACACCTAAAATGTAAAAAGTTATTGTATAAGATAAGTAGATATAAATCTTAAAAATTGACTTATGCTTCCTCACCTTCACCTTCATCTGGATCATGTTGACTTCCTTATGAGTTTATTGAGGAATGTGGGAGTCTACCTAGGATTATGAGAGCTTACTCCCTAGATCATGGGAGTCTACTAACTTGAGAGTCTACGGTAGGTGTTGGATCGATTTGTGATCTTATGGATCAAGAATCGTAGGATCTTAAGATCCAGATTGGGAGTTTGATAACCTTGGCATACAATCCTCCACTGTAGAAGCTGTTGTTTTGTGATTTTCTTGGCCATCAACACTTTCAATTGATGTTTCTTCCCCTGAGTGCCGGTTGACTTTGTCAACCTTTCATCGCCTCCAATTAACCTCATCTACATATTTAGCTTGCAATTTTTTATTACGGAGGTTGTTGTTTCAGCAGTACTGCTGCTCCAGGTTTGATGCATGGATAGATATTGACTATGTGTTATCTAGTGTCCTTCTCAGCCCTTCTTGCAAACTCAACTCTTGGGGCGCCAGTTTCAGTTTACTCCTACCTGGGTTACTATGCTGCCTATTGGCGCGCCTTTCCCGTTGACGAACATACTATGGTTCCTCAGGTATTTGGGATTACTAGTGTAGTAGTCCGTTCTCAGGTCGGCCTGGCAGTTGCTCTCTCGATTTGCAAACGCTATACTCGTACCCATCTTGAGTTTGAGGGTTGATGTTGATTGGTATATAATTTTCTTTTTATATACATAAATTTTCTTTTGTTGTTGTGTGGTATTCTCACCCATAGGTCACCCACACCCAGTTGTATGCCTTTATATTTGTCCTTGGAGCTCTAATACATTTGAGCTTAACAATCTTTATATCAATGTTATTAAAACCGGACCGGACTGGCCGGTCCGGATCGGGAACCGGCGAACTGGTAGGGAAACCGGTCCGTATGCGTTATGAACCGGTGTTGGAAAACGAACCGGTACTGAACCGTCGGGCCGGGCGGTTTTAGGTATAAATCGGACCGGGCCGGGTGGTTTTAGGTATAAACGAACCGGTTTTTTTTTTGTCCACAAATGCTCTCTCTCTCTATCTCTCTCTGGGTTTGACTGTGTTTGTTGGGCCGGTGAACCAGACCGGCCGGCCGAACTGGACCGGTACATAAACCGGTTCGTCCTCCGGTTCGGTTCTGACAACATTGCTTTATATACATTTTGACTTTCTCCCCATGGTGCTACCTCTTTGGGCATTTCCCATGATAGCAATTTCATAATCTATTTTTTATGAAAATACATTCACTTAGAACATAACTAGCTCTGATTTACAAATCTTATAGAGATCAAGTTTTTGGTAATTTTATATCCTGAGCAGGGTTTTAAATCTCGGCCGATACCGGTACGTACCGGCCGATACGTACCGATTTTGGTCGGTTCGAGACTGATACTGCATCCGATCCCGATACCTGGCCCGTACTAGGGGTGGGACTTGGGCGGGTCTGACCCGAACCCGACCCGCCCAACCCGAACAATGGACAAACATGGGCAAAGCTTGTTAAAAACTTGGACGGGTTTGGACAAAAATAGATCAACCCGATTTCAATTTGGACGGGTTTGGGTACCGATCTCCCCAACCCGAGGAATCCGAGGAACCCGAAAAAGTGACACACTAAGGTGGAATGCTTTGATAGTTTTTTTTTATGGAAATCAAAGACCGCCTATTTGATGTTGAATGATAAGAATTAGTTTGAAATATGTGAGGATATGAGTTGGACTTTATGTTTTTGTTATGCAAATGAAAGATTTTTTTTATCCAATTCAAAAATCTATTCGATTTTGTTTACCATCTATTTACGTGCACAAGCATTTCTAATTGGGCAACCCGTCCAACCTGCTTATTATTTTGTAAATTGGGCAACCCGAGCAACCCGAAGAACCCAAGGAACTTGAATGGGCAAACACGGGTTGGACTTTCACGGGTTCCCCGGGTTCCACGGGCAAAACGGGCAAAGGTTTGTGCAAGTCGGGTTGGGCATGGGCAGACCCTTCAACCCGCCCAACCCGCCCAAGTCCCACCCCTAGCCCGTACCGGCCGGTACCGGTTCGTACTTCTCCGTATTGGCCGGTTCCGATAGGTTAAAGTTTTTTTTTTTTGGTTTTTTTCCTCAACCGGTATCGGTCCGTATCGGCCGGTACTGGTACGTACCGGCCAATACATTGGTTCGGGGCCGATCGATACCGCGACCGATACCGTGATTTTAAACCTTGATCCTGAGTACCTTGGGTTCTCTTACACCTTGATGTGTGAATACTCCTATATTGGAATTAGTTTATGTAACTCATTTATTTATGTTGATCCATGATATGAACTTGGAAAGCGTGCATTTTTATGTGCTTAATGATTTGTCTTGTGCTCACAAAAGGAAAATGACATCATTGGTGTACTTTTAACTTTGTTTCACGTTCTAATTCTCAGTGGTCTCTTCGAATTCCCCTTTCTCCTTTCCACTGTTGAAGTAAAATATGGCCAGCCTTGTTTTTGAAATACCTTTGAAGCCTTGATAGCAAGCGCTACTATTTCTGTTTTGTTAAACAAAAAGTTGTTTCTTGGACTTGATTGCTGTGTTGGAAAGGACATGGCTTCGTGGGTTCGATTTGACTTATTGGTTAAGATGCATTTTAGGCTGATGTGGACAACAGTGGTACGATCGACTACGGGGAGTTTATTGCCGCAACGGTACATCTCAACAAGCTAGACCGCGAAGAACACTTGGTGGCAGCATTTTCGTACTTTGACAAGGATGGAAGTGGTTACATTACAGTTGATGAGCTTCAACAAGCTTGTAAAGAGCATAACATGATCGATGTCTTCATCGAAGACATTATCAAGGAGGTTGATCAGGATAACGTAAGTTCTTTCACAAGCTTTCCAATAAGCTACGCCTTGCTGCTATTTACGGCCATAGACTAAGATGTACTTGAAACCTTAATTGACATCACGTCTTTCCCTCCAGGATGGTCGTATCGACTACGGTGAGTTTGTTGCCATGATGCAGAAGGGCAATGTGGGACTCGGAAGGCGAACCATGCGGAACAGCGTGAATATTAGCATGCGAGATGCACCGGGAGCTCGATGAATTTCTTTTAATGTACATGTGCTGTTTTAGAAATCCCTTTTTCACTCCTTTCACCCTTTTTTTTTTCGTATTAGGGCTACGAAATCTACGAGGAAGAGCTGTGTATCCTTTTGATTATGTTGGAGATTATCACGATTTATTCAAGTTTTAAGAGTGAGAAAGGTGAGGTGCTTGATATTTTGAATATTACGATATCGTCGAAGATGACATAATTTATATGGTGATGATGATGCTGATGATTTTTTCACTGTTTAATCAAAAATATGTGAAGAAAGGGTTATGTTTATTGTGGACTTGAAAAAAAATTGTGTTTGCTTCCATTTTTGATATATTATTTATGATAATTGAGAATAAAAAAAAGGTGATGTGGTAAAAGTTTCAAGTTGTCTCCAACTGATATCTCTGTTGGTACTTGTAAGACATGCTATCGAATAAATGTTACACTGTCTTTCGTCCCGCCCTATAGTTGTAGCGAGTTTCGATCCTTTGTCTATGTTGTGCCGGCGCACTAACAAGTGATGTACTGATACTCGTTCCCCTAAAAAAAAAAATATAGTCCTTCCTTTCATCTGATGGTACAAATATAGAGTCCAGCTTGCATATTTATTCCTGGAACTTTTTTGGGGAACTTAGTGAACGGTCCAAAACAGGAGATCCCTTTAAGCTTAAGGATGGAGGATGACAATACCCCTCAATTGATTTCAAATTTTGATTTGCATGCCACTCTCCTCTAAACTAAACCTAAAACCTAAGCCTAATCTTAAAACCTAGGATCTACGGACCCCTAGACCTAATCCAAACCCTAAAAACTAAGATTTACATGCCATGCGGTGAACCCTAAACCTAAACCTAAAGCCTAGATCTAACCTAAAACCTAAGATCTACAGGCTATGAGGTGAACCATAGACCTAATCCTAAAACTTAAACCCTAACCCTAGATCTAATCCGAACCAATTCGCCACCGCCGCCTCTCATCTCTGCTGCTCACTGTCGTCGCCGTTGTTGACCCCACTCACTACCCGCTGCTTGTTGCTTCGCTGTTGACCCTGCTCGCCGCCGTTGCTCGTCGTTGTTGTTGTTGTTGTTGCTGTCGCCCGGTTGCTCGAGAGAGAACGAGAAAGGGGGTAGAAGGGAGGGGGTCATTTTTGGGGTTTATGAAAAGGTTTTGGGACCACCCTTGAAAGGAATCGAGTATATATATATATATATATATATATATATATATATATATATATATATATATATATATATATATATATATATATATATATATATATATATATATATATATATATATATATATATATAGGGTCGGGATCGGCTGACCCAGTAAATTTTGACCCAGCAATAACCCAGCACCCTTTGATGTACCTAAAGGTTTTAGAATGGGCTGATTTTTTGTAGACATGTTGTATATGGTATGTTGATCATCTTCACTAAAAATCAGCCCATTCTAAAACCTCTAGGTGCATCAAATGCGCTCTTCAAATCAACGGTTTTTGACTGTCAATTTTAATCGTTGATTTGAAAAGCACATTGATGCACCTAGAGGATTTAGAATGGGCTGATTTTTTGTGAGGATGATCAACATACCATAGGCAACATGCCTACAAAAAATCAGCCCATTCTAAAACCTCTAGGTGCATCAAATGGTGCTGGGTTATTTGCTGGGTCATCCGATCCTGACCCATATATATGCACAGAGTGGTTTATCGGACGGCTGCGGACCACACGGACCGCAGACCGCACCTAAGTCTTGCCTTTATTTTTTGCCTTCAAATTTATTTCATGCCTTAAAGGACTTAGAATTTATTGATTTTTTGTCGATGTAATAATCCCACCTTAGATAGAAGGTCCACAAAAAATCAGCATATTCTAAAACTTCTAGGGGCATCAAATATTATAAGCTTTATCCAATGTCTATATTTATCCGCTAACTTTTATTATACATTTGATGTCCCTAGAAGTGTCAGAATGTGCAGATTTTTTTTGTGGATGTTCTATCTAAGGTGGAATGATTACATCCACAAAAAATCAGCGCATTCTAAACACTCTAGGGCATCAAATTAAAACCGAAGGAAAAAATTTAAGGCACTGGAACCGGACGGTCTAGGCCAGGTTGACGATGAATCTGCCCAATCGGGCCAGACCAGACCATGGGTCCAGGGTGGCTGTCCAAACCCGCTCCGGACAAGCTTTTCAAGTCAGGTTTCGAGCAAAAACCATATTTTGAGAGAGAGAGAGAGAGAGAGAGAGAGAGAGAGAGAGAGAGAGAGAGAGAGAGAGAGAGAGAGAGAGAGAGAGAGAGAGAGAGAGAGAGAGAGAGAGAGAGGCAAATAAGCTTTTCCTTTAAATGGAGAGAGAGAGAGAGGCAAATAAGCTTTTCCTTTAAATGGCACCCTCCTGATTTTGGAAAAATCCAAATTGAACTTTGCTGGATCCTTCAACACGGCCACTGGGCTGCCGGGTGCTGGCTGTCCTGTGCGATCATCATGCTCCTGTTACGTGAGCTCAACCCATCGTCTTCTTTGGGTGGCTCTGTTCAAGAGGTCAAAGTTCATGCATTGTGGCTTGGATTAACCGAACTTTGCTTCCATTCAGCTAGAATTGTCGTTGCAAATAGATCCATGAAGAGTGCGCGCGCACACACACACACATATGTAGAGGTGGCAATGGGTCGGGTTGAGACAAGATGAGCAGAAATGCCGCTACAATCAATTGACAATTAAGATACTTTACCATATCAAATTGTTACTCTTTACTAACGGATTGTTACTTACCAATTGTTACTTTTTTGCTAAGATTGTTACACTTTATATATAGGGCTAAAATTATCATTTAAAATTTTTTGTTATTACATGTGCGTGGCAGAAGGAGCCCGCGTTAGCCAAAACTAACGGATTTTTGCTCTTTAACGATTGTTATACCGATCTTTAGCCATATTTATTTGTGGCACAACTAATCCACCTTGTGTTGCCTAGACCTGGATCAACAACACCAACATGACCCTGACTCAGGTTCGAGTTCGCGATCAAGTAATATCTAAATTTGATTTCCATTGTCAAGAAAAAAAAAACAATTCATATATATGACAAAATCCACCCATAATGATTCATACATGTATCGAACATGCTAAATCCATAACTAATTTCAATATTAACTATTAATCCATCCAAAATGATTCATTCAAAACTGATAACATTACTCAGTACTAGTTAGGGTTCATGTACTTTTATATTCTATAGGATCTAATAACCTGGTGGTAATCAAATTCCTATGTCGATGTGTTAGGACTCCTACTAAGGGACTGGTTGGGATGGCCATAAGGAATCCTACAAACTAGGAAACATGGCTACCCACCATCATGTGTGGGCTCCTCTTGGATGTGTTGGATCTAAAACAGAAAAGAGAGGGAAAAGACTCAAAGAGGATGACATGGGACTTCCTCAGTCTGTATAAACATTGACATAATAACTGACACCGTTCTGACGTTTCTCTACTACATAGATAGTCGACAAAATAATTGACCCCTTTCCTATACTCCATGCTAGCTCTATTACTATCAATCCAGCTCATATCCATATTGTAAAGTACATTCAGATAATATATAAGAAAATATGAACGTCATAGACATGAATACTAACCGTAATTAAATTCTCATAATTAGGATGAACATAAAGGAGGACTATGAGTGCCATTAGGAGTATGAGTTTAGATTAATAGCAATCATAGTATCATAGGATTCATTCTCCAACAAAAGGCTATCATGTGGTTGTCAAAGCCCCACCATGCATTTAGATTACCATAATTAAACGAGAATTCTAGTTTAAGACATCATTAATTGTGAGTTCATGTACATTTAAATTTTGTGTACTATATTTTTTAATCAAATTGGTATTTTTAATGCATGCTTCCTATTAACATCTACAGGGCGATAGGTCCTATACACACGCTAGAATGCCTAGACCCCTCAATAGCCGCTAGTTCTTGGCTTGCTCTATTCTGAGAAAATTTTGACAACACCTCCCTACAGTTCTCCAAGTATACAAAATTAGACTATGGACAAGAATAACACCTTGTCTAACTATGCACCAGAAGAACATGTAGGGAGTGCTGACGAATTTCCTCGAAATAGAACAATACCAAGAATATAGCGACTACTAAGAGACTGACATTCTAGTGCCGTCCAGTGGGACTATTTACATATAGATCGAACAACATATACTTTGGCTGATGACCACTACTATCAATCAAACTATAAGGGTTTTATACATAAACTATCCAGGACAATTCAACTAACAAGTGAATTAGCTGACTGTTGTGGGGGGAAATTTCCGAGCCGCCTTGATCGGGAACCCCGCCCCACAGCCTTGATTGAATATGGATGGTTTGTAGAGTTAGAGAGATAGGAGAAGAGATAGAGAGAGTAAAGAGTGATGATGCAAGGATTGGTGACGGAGTTCGGTCTTACGACGGGCGAGAGGTGCCACCTGATATTCACTATAATTTGAGTACAATGAGGTATGAGCGTTCTTTTGACAGGCCAAGAGAAGCTTCGTACAGTGGGGTTGCGCGGAGCAACTAGAAGAGAATAAGAAGGGGAGAATTGAGCTCTAGCACTTGCTCTGGAATTCTTTCTTCCTCTGATTGAATGACCAACCACCCCTTTTCTGAATGCCTTGAGGGTCCTTTTATAGCGTAGGCACGTGCCCGATATGGCAGTGATGACATGGTGATGATGACATGGCACTGGTTCTGGGCCTCCTTGCTGGGCCCTTATTGGGCCGTTATTCGGGCCCAATAAGGGGGAGGGCTTGATCTGCGAGCCTCATAGAGTGGGCCCATGAGCCCGGGCGGGCTTACCCACTTAGGCCGTTGCGCGGGCCCATGCCGCTCTGATCCGGTCCGATACAATTTTTGCACCCACAGTTACCCCCTCCCAGTCGGGTCAGGACCCCCTGGGTCGATTGGGATTCCAAGGTGCAAACGCCTTAGGATTCTGGCATGGTTGGCAAGGGTCGTCGGTGTCGCGGTTCGTGTTAGCAGAGTCTCGACTTGTGTCACGAGCCTAGCCAACGTGTTCATGTTGGATACTTGTGCTGATCTCCGATGCCGAGATCCTTTTGGTGCGAGCCAAAAAGTCTCGGTTTTGTATGTGGGTGCTTCCGAGAAATTAGTGCATTTCCTGACCGAGACCCTTCTCCTTCCGCCGACGCCGAGACCCTTTTGGTGCGAGCCAAAAAGTCTCGGTTTTGCAAGTGGGCGTTCCCGAAAAGTCTGTGTTTCCCGACCGAGAGGACGCCGAGACCCCTTTTCCTTCTACCGACACCGAGACCTTTTTGGTGCGAGCCAAAAAGTCTCGGTTTTGCAAGTGGGCGTTCCCGCAAAATCAGTGTGTTTCCCGACCGAGAGGACGCCGAGACCCCTTTTCCTTCTGCCGACACCGAGACCTTCTTTTCTAGATAGGGTTTCTCCCCTTCCCCCATGGCCGAAGAGAAAAGGGGGGGTTGTGCATGCATGCGGAAAGCGAGGCCGGGCTTCGGGGTCCGTGTGCGAGCGAGAGAAGTTGGGAAACGGGGGGCTGCAAACCTCTTTCTCCTTCTCGCTAACTTTTTTTTTTTTCTTGCATGAGGGAGAGGCAAGAAGGGGGGGCCTGTCGTGCACGAGTGGAGCCGTGTGTGAGTTGATGCCCTTTTTTTTTGTTTTTGTATGGTATCAGTTATTGAATCCATCCAAGCCGTGTACAATGAAGCCCCGAATCCCTACGATCAGTGGCTAGTGATCCCCCTTTTTTCTTTGCGCTTTCTCTCTCTGTTCTTTGACTTCTTTCTTTCTTTGTTTTGCTTTCTTCTTTCAGCCCTTTCTTTTATTTCTTTCCTTCTTTTAGTCCTTCTTTCTTTGACTCTGTTTCCACATGAGGGCCAAGCTTGTAACCTAGCCGGAGGGGAATTAAGGTGGGCCGGATGTGAATGGGTTGGTTGGAGGTACGCTTTCCCATGTCCCTCCCCATTACATCCAGTCCCCCCAGCATTGTTCGGATCCACAACACTCCGGTGCGGCGGGCCTCGGTGGCATCCCCGTCGTGAACTTCGGCTCCTCCGTCGACCCGATCCCGAGCATCGTCCGGATCCACACCGTTCCGTTGTGACGGGCCTCGACGGCATCCCCGTCATGGTCTTCGGCTCCTCCGTCGACCCGATCCCGGAGGGACTACTTCGAGTCTTGTGCGGGTCCGTGCGCGAGTGGGAGAGGGAGCAGGGTCATGCACGAATCTTGCGCGAGTGGGAACCGGGCCGAGCCTTGCGGATTTGTGCTCGAGTCGAAGAGAGAGGCCGGGGTCATGCACGAGTCTTGCGCGAATGGGTGCGGAGCTCTCTTTTTTTTTTTTTTTTGTACACAAGCCTTGCACAAGTGGGAACCGAGGCCGAGCTTTTCGGATTTGTGAGCGCGTGGGAGATGGAGGCCGTGGGGGACATACGTGAGGAGCTGCTTTGCCGTGCGAAGAGGAACACGCAGGTGGGAGGAGGAGTTAGATTCTCCCTCCTTCTCCTGCATCGTCGACGTTGGCTTCGGTGTCTCACAAAGTCATGAAGGTGCGTAATGTTGTATATGTCATCTCCTCTTGCATGAGTCCTGCAGTTTCGGTGCCCCATTTGGTCTGGATGAGAGACGGAAGAAGGTTGGTTGTATATCCTTTAAGGCCCAATGCTTCGTGTCAAGACAGCCTCAATACAAAGCCTTTAGTGTTTGCCACTAGTTTTTTTTTTTTTTGTGCGAAATTGAGGGGGGGCTGCTTGTTGATGCCGACACACACCCCCTCTCGGTTTTCTGATGAAATCGATGGATGGTTGTAGCTGATGCCAACACCCCCTCCCCTCCCAGTTTTTTACAAAACCGAGATGGGGGGCCGCTTGTGGGGTGCCGTCACCCCCTCCCCACTTGGTTTTTGTGCGAAACCGAGGGGGGGCTGCTTGTTGATGCCGACACACACCCCCTCTAGATTTTCTGACGAAACCGAGGGGTGTGCTGCTGATGGTGTGTCGTCACCCCCTCCCCACTCGAATTTTGTCCGAAACCGAGGGGGGGGCTGCTTGTTGATGCCAGCACACACCCTATCTCGGTTTTCTGATGAAACCGAAGGGTGTGCTGGTGGTGTGTCGTCACCCCCTCCCCACTCGGTTTTTGTGCGAAACCGAGGGGGGGCTGCTTGTTGATGCTGACACATACCCCCTATCGGTTTTCTGACGAAACCGAGGGGTGTGCTGCTGATGGTGTGTCGTCACCCCCTCCCCACTCGGTTTTTGTGCGAAACCGAGGGAGGGCTGCTTGTTGATGCCAACACACACCCCCTCTCGATTTTCTAACAAAACCGAGGGGTGTGCTGATGGTGTGCCGTCACCCCCTCCCCACTCGGTTTTTATGCGAAACCGAGGGGGGGTTGCTTGTTGATGCCAACACACACCCCCTCTCGATTTTCTGACGAAACCGAGGGGTGTGTTGATGGTGTACCATCACCCCCTCCTCACTCGGTTTTTGTGCGAAACCGAGGGGGGGCTGCTTGTTGATGCCGACACACACCCCCTCTCGGTTTTCTGACGAAACCGAGGCGTGTGCTGCTGATGGTGTGCCGTCACCCCCTCCCCACTCGGTTTTTATGCAAAACCAAGGGGGACTGCTTGTTGATACCAACACACACCCCCTCTCGGTTTTCTGACGAAATCGAGGGGTGTGCTGATGGTGTGCCGTCACCCCCTCTCCACTCGGTTTTTGTGCGAAACCGAAGGGGGGTTGCTTGTTGATGCCAACACACACCCTCTCGATTTTCTGACGAAACCGAGGGGTGTGCTGATGGTGTGCCGTCACCCCCTCCCCACTCGGTTTTTGTGCAAAACCGAGGGGGGGTTGCTTGTTGGTGCCGACATACACCCCCTCTCGGTTTTCTGATGAAACCGAGGGGTGTGCTGCTGATGGTGTGCCGTCACCCCTTCCCCACTCGGTTTTTGTACAAAACCGAGGAGGGGATGCTTGTTGATGCTGACACCCCATTATTGGGGCTGCTAGAAGAGGCCAAAAAGTGTCGGTATTGAAAATAGTGTGTTTTTCGAATTTTAGCCCCATTTGAAACCGACACTTTTTCGGTAAAACGCTGGTGCGCGGGGATGTCGGCGAGGGACAATACTATATTCGAGGGGGCTTCTTAGAGATAATCTAGGATGACACCGCAGGATGGCCAGCCAGTCTTCACCCAATGTACTACCGCACCTGGTTACTGTATTCGCCAGGTACTGCGGTCACGTGAGGGTCTTGGCCAGGATCAAGGAAGTACTATTTTATCCCGTGTTACCCATCGTCGACTGCACCAGTATGGAGACACGCACTGACAGAGTTAGACCAACCACCTCCTGACCGGTTTGGAACCTTTAGTCGTCGAGAAAAGGTGATGGCCAGTGACAATCTGATGCTTGGACCTGAGTGACAAGACTAAGCTTGGACTTTTGATCAAATGCCAACACGTCAGCGATGACGTCTCGGACTTTATCTTTATGTGTCAAGGGTAGGGCCTTGGGATTATAGAGTGCCGAGGTGTTGGTCGCCTCAGACTTTGTCTTTGAGTGCCAAGGGCTTGGCCTTAAGCTTGTAGAGTGCCGAGGCGTTGGTCGCCTTGAACTTTGTCTCCGAATGCCAAGGGATGAGCCTTGGGCTTGTAGAGTGCCGAGGCATTGGTCGCCTTGAACTTTATCTTCGAGTACCAAGGCGTTAGTTGTCTCGGACTTTGTCTTCGAATGCCAAGGGCTGAGCCTTGGGCTTGTAGAGTACCAAGGCGTTGGTCGCCTAACTTTGTCTTCAAGTGACAAGGGCTGGGCCTTGGGCTTGTAGAGTGCCGAGGCGTTGGTCGCCTTGGACTTTGTCTTCGAGTGCCAAGGGCTGGGCCTTGGGCTTGTAGAGTGTCGAGGCATTGGTCACCTCGGACTTTGTCTTCGAGTGCCAAGGGCTGGGCCATGGGCTTGTAGAGTGCCGAGGCATTGGTCGCCTCGGCCTATGTCTTTGAGTACCAAGGGCAGGGCCTTGGGCTTATAGATTGCCGAGGCATTGGTCACCTCGGACTTTATCTTCTAGTGCCAAGGGCTGGGCCTTGTGCTGGTTGAGTGCCAAGGCTTTGGTCGCCTCGGACTTTGTCTTCGAGTGCCAAGGGCTGTGCCTTGGGCTTGTAAAGTGCCAAGGCGTTGGTTGCCTCAGACTTTGTCTTCGAGTGCGAAGGGCTGGGCCTTGGGCTTGTAAAGTGCCGAGGCATTGGTCGCCTCGAACTTTGTCTTCAAGTGCCAAGGGTAGGACCTTGGGCTTGTAGAGAGCTGAGGCGTTGGTCGCCTCGGACTTTGTCTTCGAGTGCCAAGGGCTGGGCCTTGGGCTTGTAGAGTGCCGAGGCATTGGTCGCCTCAGACTTTGTCTTTGAGTGCCAAGGATGTCTCCTTAAACTTGGTGCATGTCAAAGCGGCGACGTCTGCCTTGGACTTATTCTCATCGCCTCGGATGAGTATAGTTGATAGTTTAGCTTGACATGGATTGTCAGGAGCATTTTTATCGGACTTTCACCTTGAAAGTGCGTCGCCGAATTGCCTTCGAGCTTCCAACTTGAATGGGCAGAATCGAAGGTCTTTGGTTGACCTGGGTTATCAGGAGCTTTTTATCGGACTTTAGCCTCGAGAGGGCGTAGCCAAATTGCCTTCGAGCTTCCAACTTGAATAGGCGGAATCGAAGGTCTTTGGTTGACCTGGGTTGCCAGGAGCCTTTTTATCGGACTTTAGCCTCGAGAGGGCGTAGCTAAATTGCCTTCGAGCTTATGACTTGAATGGACGGAATCGAAGGTCTTTGGTTGACCTGGGTTGCTAGGAGCCTTTTTATCGGACTTTCGCCTTGAAAGGGCATAGCCGAATTGCCTTCGAGCTTCCGACTTGAACGGGCGGAATCGAAGGTCTTTGGTGACCTGGGTTACCAGGAGCCTTTTTATCGGACTTTAGCCTCGAGAGGGCGTAGCCGAATTGCCTTCGAGCTTCCGACTTGAATGGGCGGAATCGAAGGTCTTCGATTGACCTGGGTTGCCAGGAGCCTTTTTTTTTATGCCTTAACATGGTGGAATCGAACTTCGAGAGATTTGATTTTGAGAAAAAAAAGACACTTTATTGATATAACAAAGTTACAGTTACACTTTTTCAGAGGCTGCCCAACGGACGTTATGATTATGCATCTATGTGTTATGTTGACTTTCTTTCTCCACTGCTGTTGCCTTTACTTCTCTCGACCTGGTTCCTTGTTAGCGAGGTAGCCATCGAGCCGCCCTTCTTGGATCAGGTCTTCGATGTGATGCTTTAGCTTTCGACATGTGGAGGTTGGGTGGCTATGGCTGCGATGGAACTTACAGTAGGCTGTCGTATCTCCCGCCTGGTCGGAATTTGGAGGGAGAGGCTGTGGCCATTTGCAAAAGGGCTCGTTCTGCAAGTAGGCAAAGATGTCTTCAATGGAGGTGTTCAGCTCAGTGAACACCCTTTGCTCCCTTGGAGTTTGCCTCTTTTCTGCTGGAGGGGCTTTCGGATCTTCATTGTACCTTTTGTTCGGATGCGACATGGGCAGACTTCTTGTATTGTGCTTTATTCGGAGCTTCATCATCTTTCATATGTTGGGAGTCACGAGACTCGCGGGGCTCGCGTAGTCTTCTGGCCCGATGATTGTCTTCCACCTCTATCTTCCGTTGTACGCGCTTGAACATCGCTTCTAAGTTACTGGGAGGATGCCGGATGAAGTCGGTGTAGACGTGGAGCTCTGGCCGGATAGCATTCTGGAATGCCAGTATGATGACCTCCTTATTATAGGAGCGACCAGTGAGCTCAGAGTGCTCATTACGAAACCTCATCGTGAAGCTCCTTAGAGACTCGTCGGAGCCCATCTTTAGTCGGTAGAGTGTATCCAACCTCTTTTTTAGCTTTAAGTTTAGCCGATAATGGTCCATGAAGCTAGAGTTCAGCCAACTCTTTGAATGTGGCCACCGTACCGGTAGGCAGCGTGTGGTACCAGTCGAGGGCAGGTCCCTCGAGACTTCCCGCGAATATACGGCAGAGGATATGATTCTCATACTCATATGGCGTCAGGGCCTGCTTGTAGGCTACGATATGGAGAGCAGGGTTCCCTTGATGCAATTGAACTTTGGCAGGCTCGGTGCTCGCCAACCCATAGGAAATGGGGTTACAAGAATCTTGGGATGCAGTGGCCCCACCGAGGTGATTAGCTGCCTGCGGTCTTGATGGCGGCGTCCCACGTCGGCAGTATACCTTAGTCGGTTGAGCAGCTCGCGAGCATCTGTTGCTTTCATGTGCGAAGGGATAGAACATCCAGTGGACCCTATTGACTGAGGCGATCCTTCTCGGCGATAGTTTGGCGCGCCATCGACGTTGAGGCAATCCCACACCGTTTGCCTTGGTGCTTGTGTGGATACCTAACGCCTCTCGATTTTTGACACATGTGGTTCTTCAAGATGATGACTCACGGCTGGGCGAGTCCTTGGTTGGTCTTCATCAGCAACTGAAGAGTTGCGGGCCACAACCCCCAATCTTTCAGCCGCCTTATTTAGGGAATCCCTCTCTTGCTCGAGGGCTGTGTTCCTCTTGAGGAGGTTTAGCAGCTAGAAATCAGCAGCCGAAATTTGGTATATAGCTGGACCGTTGTCTCCTTGGGTGGTGTGCTCTTTGCCAGATCGTTGCCTCGGGAATGGTGGGTCCTGTCGATTGCTGCGGCTTCCCGGATGACTTCCTTGTGGCCCCAGTCCCTTATGAACACTTCTTCGGTTGGTTGCAACCGAGACTTCTTATTCTTCTTCGATTAGCACGTCGATTGTCCGGTCAGCACCTGCCTTTGGTGGGTTGGTGCTGGCCTTCACCATTGAGCGTGTTGATGTCGGCGTGGTGAAGGCGTTGAGGTTGATTTGGAGGAGGACTTGTGGCTCGTCACCATAAGCTGAATAGGAGTCGGTAGAGGTGTGGGTAAGACCTCTATTGATATCCCACAGACGGCGCCAAAGATTGTGGGGGGAAATTTCCGAGCCGCCTTGATCGGGAATCCCGCCCCACAGCCTTGATTGAATATGGATGGTTTGTAGAGTTAGAGAGATAGGAGAAGAGATAGAGAGAGTAAAGAGTGATGATGCAAGGATTGGTGACGGAGTTCGGTCTTACGACCTACGTCTCCGGGCGAGAGGTGCCACCTGATATTCACTATAATTTGAGTACAATGAGGTGTGAGCGTTCTCTTGACAGGCCAAGAGAAGCTTCGTACAGTGGGGTTGCGCGGAGCAACTAGAAGAGAATAAGAAGGGGAGAATTGAGCTCTAGCACTTGCTCTGGAATCCTCTCTTCCTCTGATTGAATGACCAACCACCCCTTTTCTGAATGCCTTGAGGGTCCTTTTATAGCGTAGGCACGTGCCCGATATGGCAGTGATGACATGACGATGATGACATGGCACTGGTTCTGGGCCTCCTTGCTGGGCCCTTATTGGGCCGTTGTTCGGGCCCAATAAGGGGGAGGGCTTGATCTGCGAGCCTCATAGAGTGGGCCCATGAGCCCGGGCGGGCTTACCCACTTAGGCCGTTGCGCGGGCCCATGCCGCTCTGATCCGGTCCGATACAATTTTTGCACCCACAACTGTAAAGTTACGACTTTACTGATTGTTCACGACCCCATCGAACGAAAATTTTAACTTATGACATCTTTGTGTGCACGTGCAGTTAGTATCATGTACTATACTTTTAATCAAATATGTATAATTCTTTACTAGGATGCGTATATAATTCAAACTTTATTTGTAGTTGGTATATCATGTAATAATATTTTTTAATCAAATTTGTATAATGCAATGCATGTGTATGTATGTGTAATGCAAGGCAATGCATGTGTATGTATTTATTAATAGAAATTTTTTTAGTTATTTTAATAATTAATTTCTCTCTCATGGTTCCTCACTTGGTAGGATCGACAGCCGAGAACGAGGAGCGCCAGTAGCTAGGGTTTCACGACTAAGGTTTGTCGCCTTGTAGCTCGATCATGGATAAGGTTTCTTGATAGAACACGCGCTGAAGGTAGCCCATGTATTTTTGATGGAAGGGTGTTGGCACTAAAGAGGTGGACACCATTTTTTCAGCCTCTCATCGAGCGTATTGATCACACTCCGGTCTGAATTTTGATTCCAGGGCCCACTACACGTACAACAGATCATAGTTTTTATGACGGTCAAATTTGGTCGTATATATGGTTTTACTTGGGCAAAATTTGACCGTAATATTACCATTGAAGAACTTATCAACCCAAAGCTACATACAAGTGTCTAAAACAACTGATTTACAAGATCGAACAAATAGCAGCAGAAATGAAAAACCAATAAAATTTCACACACTAAATCTATATCCTTCACAAACAAATGAATTGGCTGCATGCTGGACTTGTTTTTTATTTTTTTTGTACATTGAGTTTGATCATAACTATATGATCTGTATGAATCGGAGCTGATAAACCATCGGGGTAATCGGATTTCCAGTATCCGTCTCTCCCATACACACGGGCCCAATGAGCAAGCCAATAAGCAGCACTATTCGCTGCCCGAGGAATCCACTTCACAGAAACTGTCTCTAGCAGATCCCATAGCATCATGCACCGTGTAACTTGAGGGAACACTTCCACAGAACCTCCCTTTCCAAGAACAAGCATGTTATGCGCCATATCTGCGTCAGTAAGTAGCACCACTTTGCTGATCTTCCTCCTACCCAGTTCCTCCAAGGCTTCATGAATGGCTAAAAGCTCCGCTGCCAAAGACGACCTCACCTGACAAGTGAATGCAGCAGCCGCACACAGAGATCCTTCTGTAGTAGCCAAAACCCAAGCCCCACTCGCAATCTCCGTTGACGCCTTAAACGAACCATCCGTCCACATAACAAATCGGGCTCCCCAAAGAATGTCCGATTCTGTCAAACGGGATACCGCAGCTCGCAAAAAATCTTGGATCATGGTCTTACTCTGCAAAGCCTTAGAATAACAATGCATGCCAGACGCAGGAGATCCGTATGAAAGAAATCTAACCCCGTGCATGCTGAACTTGTTACGTTAATTGATGTGATTCAATTGAATACTGAGTTAGGTTTTAGACGCAACTAGCAAGTTGTGTCTAAAACCTAACTCAGTATTTAACTCCCTAGAATTGGCTGCATGCTGAACTTGTTAATGGATTTATTCCGATAAGCAAGATAGATTCCAGGTGTTCCTGTGCTTTTGAATCTAACATATCAGATCTATGCTCTTTGCATCAAAATGAGTATCACAACAATACCTAAACAAAATTTACAACCATTTGAAATAACTCCTTAGCTTATTAGATTCAATTCAAAAAAATAGCAGCGTCAAACAAGAAGCCGATTTGATCATGTTAATACGGCCATATTTTCGGAGCCGCCGCTTATGTCGCCCTGCAACAGTTGGCCGGGCAGCCGATCGAGCTCGTGTTAGAGAAAAATCGGAGGGAGTCGCCCGTGAGGGAGGAACTACAGGCGAGATCACGCGCGGGAGGAACCGAGGGCGAGATTATGAGCGAAGGAATACCAGAGGGAGATCGCACGTGGGAGGAACTGGGAGCGAGGTCACGATCTGTGGCAAAGGAATCCCGATCTGCGGTGGCCTCATCCACCGAGTAAACCATAACCAATACACAGCGGCCAAACCCTCGATTAACAAAACCCTAAAATCGGCCACCCTCAATTCAGTCGCCGCTTTTCCTTATTCGGCACTTCTAAATTAAGTCGCCGCTATATCTGACTTTATGCGGCCAGCTAGCTGTCGATTCTTTGATTTATAAATTTTTAGAATAAAATTTAACACATTTGGCCATATTTAAAGTAGTCATCGTATGTCTAGCCGAAATAGAGGACTTGTGTTATAGTGGAACCACTGTTCGCCATCGCCGAAGCTACGCCACAATTCATCATCATCCTTGCCAGAAGCCATCATCTATGTTAGCTTAACATCCTTCGTATTTTCATTAATGGAGTTTAATTGCACTTACGTTTTCATGTCAAAATTTATGAACATGTGTGGCTAAACCCCTAGCTAGGGCTATGGGGGATGCCTAGTAGTATGCTATGTTTTTCATTTGATCATTAATAAAGCTTTCGTTTTCTTATGGTCTAATCTCATGGTGAAAGATACTACTTGATGATGTATATTATTTTGCTTGCAAATTTGTTTGATTTTGTATATATCGACTCTAGAAATACAGAATACGTATGAATCCCTATGGTATGATAACAAAAGTGTTGAGGATGTTGGCTCAAAACAAGCCCTCAACATGTCCAAGATTCGTGCGCGAAGGATGACTAAAGACGGAGCAGCTACAGAGCAAAGACGGAGCGAAAAAAGGCGCGAAGGCAGGGCCTGGAGGCCTTAGCGCCAGACTGGGCGCCCTGGGTACCAACCCGAGATTCCTAGGCCCTGTGCACAGGAAATCGGCGCCCAGGGCGCTAGGCACCAGATAGGCACGCGAGGGGGACGCGGTTCGGTTGCGTCTTTTGTGGGTTTTCGAGATAACTTGTAGGGGTTTGTTTCTATCTTCTCTCTTATGTCTTGCACGAACTTGGGGCTATAAAAGGACCCCTAGGTTAGAGAAGAAGTACAAGAAGAAAGGATTTAAAGGCTCTTTGAGAGATTGAAGAAAGGGTAGCCATCATCGGGTTAGAGCGAGGGTTTCTCTTGTTCTTGGGGTGAGAGGATTGCGGTATCTTCTTGTTCCTTGGGGGTGATCTCTTTATGGGTTGGGAGAGGGATTAGTTAGAGTTTTACTCTTTGTATTCCTTTTCTAAGTGAATCCATAGATCGTCGTTGCCGGAAATCATCTTGTGTTTGGTACTTTGGTGTGCATTGAAAGTTCGTTCTTCTTGTGGGTGGTGGTCGCTATCTTCCGGTGAAGTTTTTTGCGCCTTCGACGATGACCTTTTTCGTTGCGAGGAGCCTCAGTTGTAGGATCGAATTCCCAACAACTGGTATCAGAGCTTTTCTTCGTTGGGTAATTCCTGAGGCTCAAGGTTGAAGGTGAAGAAATCAGAGATGGTGCTCTCCGGGTCGAACATGAAATTCGAGATCGAGAAGTTCGATGGTGAGATCAACTTTGACTAGTGGCAAATAGAAGTCAGAGATGCATTGATCCAGTGTGGATTGCATCAAGCTTTGAAGGGCGTCAAGCCGGACAAGATGTCCGACAACGAGTGGATTACATATGATTTGAAGGTGGCAAGCGCGATTCAGATGTATCTCGCGAAGGTCGTATTGGCGAACGTCTCCAGGGAAGTTTCTACAGCAAAGTTGTGGGAAACTCTGGAAGGCATGCACATGACCCGGTCACTCACGAACTGGTTGTACCTGAAGTAGAAGATCTACAATCTTCAGATGCCAGAAGGTATGAGGATCGCTGAGCATCTTTCGGTCTTTAATCAATTGATAGAAGAGTTGCTCAAAATCAGTGAAGACATGAAGGAGGCGGACAAGGTGCTACTTCTTCTTGATTCATTACTTCAGTCCTATGAGCATCTGATGGTCACGATGCTCTATGAGAAGGAGTCAATCAAGATAGAGGATGTCAAGGCTATGCTCCTCTCAATCGAAGTTGTTTGAAGGGGGCAAGCGAGGGGGTTGTGGATACCCAGGCCAAGATGTTGACGGTGCAAGCGGGGGGCAGGAAGAAGAAGAGGCAAGGTTCGTGCTGGAAGTGAGTAGATCCGGGCACTACAAATGAGAGTGCAAGTGAAAAGGTGGAGCAAGACCGGATTGCTCAGGGTCATCTAGCGGCAACATAGTTGTCCAAGATGAGAAATCCTCATATTATGCCTCTTCGATGAGTATCAACGTGGGGCAGCTCCTGATGGCTACTATTGATGCTACATCAGATCAGGACTGGATAATCGATAGCGGGGCCACACATTATATCTGTTCGTACAGGGTATAGTTTGATAAGTATGTGGAGTGCGATGGTGGTAGGATGATGATTGGCAACGGCTCCAAGGTGTCGATCAGGGGAGTCGGGGATATTCGACTTGAGATGTCTGACAAACAAGTACAGACACTCAATGATGTTTGTCATGTTCCGGGGTGGCGAGAAAATTAGTTTCTCTTTCTAGACTAGATTATCTAGGGTACAAGTTCATCGGAAGTGGTAGAGTTATAGAGGTATGGGACGGTAAATCTTTTATCATGAAGGGGGTCTTGAGTAGAGGCCTATACAGATTAGCCGATGGAGCGGTGGCACGAGCGCGTTGTTCGGCAATGAGCAAGGGTGTCGGTGGAGCTCGCTCAAGGGCGAGGTTGATCAACAGATGGGTTTTATTGACCAAGTCTAATGATTTGGACAATCACAAAGCTAGGTGATTGGGTTCCCAGTGCGGGGGCAATGGGGCAACGGTGATCTGGAGATGGATTCACAGTTCAAAGATATGAAGTTCGTACGCAAGGTTGTGCTCTTGTCTTGTTTGAAGCCAAAGTGGAGATTGTTGAGGATGTTGGCTCAAAACAAGCCCTCATCATGTCCAAGGTTCGTTCGCGAAGAATGGCGAAAGACGGAGCGGCTACGGAGTGAAGATGGAGCGAAAAAAGGCGCAAAGACTAGGCGCCCTGTGGTCCAGACTGGCCGTCCTGGGTGCCAACCTGAGGCACCCCGGCCCTGTGCGCAGGAAACTGGCGCCACGGTGCCAGGCACCAAATAAGCACGAGGGGGGGGGGGGGGGGGGGGGACACAATTTGGTTGCAATTTTCGTGGGTTTTCGAGATAACCTGTAGGGGTTTGTTTCTATCTTCTATTCTATGTTTTGCACGAACTTGGGGCTATAAAAGGACCCATAGCGAAGAGAAGAAGTACAAGAAAAAAGGATCTAAAAGCTCTTTGAGAGATCGAAGAGATGGTAGCCATCATCGGGTTAGAGCGAGGGTTTCTCTTGTTCTTGGGGTGAGAGGGTTGCGATATCTTCTTATTCCTTGGGGGTGATCTCTTTGTGGGTTGGGAGAGGGATTGGTTGGAGTTTACTCCTTGTATTCCTTTTCTAAGTGAATCCATAGATCGCTCTTATCGAAAATTATCTTGTGTTCTTGAGTTTGGTGCTTTGGTGTGTATTGAAAGGTCATTCTTCTCGTGGGTGGTGGTTGCCATCTTCCGATGGAGTTCTTCGCGCCTATGACGATGATATTTTTCGTTGCGAGGGAGCCTCGGTCGTGAGATTGAATTCCCAACAACAAGCGTAACGAGTCACTATTTGCATGATTTTCAACATACTTAATAAAGTATGATAGATGCATATGTCTAGAAATCGATGCATGTGTACAAGTCCTTTTGATTTCACACCGACTCCGAAAATGTGTAATGCTTAAAGACCCTTGTAATATGCATCCGAAGTTAACTATGATGCTATATTCTCATACGAATTATATGATCAAAAGAAAGCATAATATACTACTAGGTTGAACCCGGATGTCTTTAGTCTCTCTCCCCTTCATCGTAACCTACTTAACTAATAACAATATTTAGTTTATCTTTATTTAGAATTTAAATTTTATCTCCCGTGCGCTCCACTCTCAGTGAAAAATCTAATTGCACTCACGTTCACGCGTTTCCATTGCACTAGTTCCCATTAGTCCTTTGGTCCATGCGGAATCAACCATGGACTCATCGAGATTATTATTTTGCACCCTCCACCGAATCGTGGGCGTGGGGTATACGTGGCACAACATGGATGTAATCAGATGCAACAAATTGCTAGAATTAAGATGAGTGAATATATAACACTCGTTTTTGAGAATTTGATCAGACGGATCAAAAATGTCTTGAGATCACAGTCCTTCCTATGATCTTGGCAGTTATTTTTATATTTTGTTTGCTTGTGTGTTCATCTCTAATTTAAAAACGTGACCTCTTATTATATAGATAGCCGTTGATTATATATCCCAAATAGGTCAGTCCCGTTGTTGTGTGAACTGTCTCCAAAAAAAGTAATTGTTTTCTTATGCTGTCTCCGAAAAAAGTAATTGTTTTCTTATGCTGCCTGCCTACCAACCAAGGCAAGTGGTCGCAATCGATGGCAAAGTTCAGCAGTGGGGATTAGGGATGGCAATTATTCGGGTTTATCGGGCTACCCGACCCGACCCGACCCTATTGGGACAGGTTTGGGATGCTCAAAAACGGGTTTGGGACGGGTTTGGGATTTGCATTTAAAACCCGGTCGGGTTCGGGTCGGGTTCGGGTTTTACTCCAACCCGCCCCGACCCGACCCGGGTATATAACCTATCAGGCTATCATATGAGTCTTTGATGAGTAAGCATACCTTTGATGAGTATGCTTCCATCCAATAGTAAGCATACCTTTGATGAGTATGCTTACTATTGCTCTTAGCTTATTAGAATTTTTACTCAATATTCTTCTCCATGTAGAGCTGCAATTAGGTGGGTCCAAGAAGCTAAATATGCAGTTTTGGTGAAGCCGACCCGACCCGACCCGACCCGACCCGCAATGCATAAACGGGGCGGGGCGGGGCGGGCACGGGTTTTTTCAATGCTAATTGGGACGGGTTTAGGAATTACCCTCAAAACCCGACACGGGTTTGGGACGGGTATGGACGGGATAAAATATAATGGGGCGGGTTCGGGATAGGGCCGACCCGCCCCAAACCCGACCCGTTGCCATCCCTAGTGGGGATAGGTGAGATAAGTTATGGAGCACGAATGACGACCAACAACCCACCATGTGCTTGACTAAGCATTGGAGCGCCAACACCGATCGATCTGCTTATAAATACACAGAGGCGTTAGATCGAACAGGCAGTGTGCGTCCTCCCTCAACCCGAGAGACTCGGTAGCTTACGATCGATCGAGCAGGAATGGCGCGTAGCCTTGAAGGCATCCGCAAGGCACAGAGGGCCAATGGCCCGGCCAGCATCATGGCCATCGGAACTGCAAACCCACCCAACGTCGTCGAGCAGAGCACTTTCCCCGACTACTACTTCCGGGTCACCAACAACGACCACATGCACGAGCTCAAGGACAAGTTCCGGCGCATCTGTAAGCTACCAACCCCTCGATCATACGTGCATCTACGTACTCATTCTTTGAGTGCCATGGCTGGCCACATAAATGCTCACTGCAACCTCATCCTTATTCCTCTCACGTTCCCCATGGAGAGATTTTCCGCTCTCTCTCTCTCTCCAAGAGAGACCTGCCCATTGTTGGTTACATAGTACTTGTTGAGATGATCATGTCTCACACGGGTTAGTCCCACATTGATAATGGAAATGGATGATGAACTGTTTAGATACCCGCCTTGGACCACCCGTTCCCTTATAAGTCTCTTTTATGAGGAGGCAGGTATTTAAAGGTTTGGATTCGTCACACGGTATCAGTATCAGAGCCAGAGCCACTCCGGAAACTCCTTCCAATAGTGTGTGATTGCGACGTGTGTCCCGCATGAGGGGGGTGGGGGTTGAGCTGATCATGCATCACATGCATGCATGTATGTTTGAAATTATTTAAAAACAGAAAATATATATATTGGGAGATTATTTATTTTCATGTGTTTGTTCATTTGTTTGATTTTTTGAAAAGGTGAGAAGTCGATGATCAAGAAGCGATACATGCACCTGACAGAGGCGATCCAGAAGCGATACATAACCTGGTCGGCCAGGCCATCTTCGGCGACGGGGCGGCTGCGGTGATCGTCGGCGCCGACCCTGTGGAAGGGGTGGAGAGGCCCATCTTCGAGATGGCATCGGCGGCAGAGATGATACTCCCGGAGAGCGAAGGAGCCATCGAGGGGAACCTCAAGGAAGTGGGGCTCACCTTCCGCCTCCTCAACCAGGTGCCAGCCATCATCGCCAGGAATATCGAGAAGAGCCTTGTGGAGGCGTTCGAGCCGCTGGGCATCTCCGATTGGAACACGCTGTTCTGGATCGCCCACCCGGGCGGGCGGGCCATCCTTGATCAATTCGAGGCGAAGCTGGGGCTGAAGCCGGAGAAGCTCCGTGCGACCCGCCATGTGCTTAGCGAGTACGGGAACATGTCCAGTGCCTGAGTCTTCTTTATAATGAATGAGATGCGGAGGCGCTCGGCCGAGGAGGGGAGGGGGAGCACCGGCGAGGGGCTCGAGTGGGGAGTGCTCTTTGGGTTTGGACCAGGCCTCACCGTTGAGACAGTTGTACTCCGTAGCGTGCCCGCCTAGACTACGTCAGGGGAGGACCTATATGGAGACTAAGGGGGCCATGACCCCCCCCAACAAATTTAAAATTACCTAGGACACCCTATTAAGGCTTTAAACTTTTTTTAAAAAATATTATACTCGGTCCTTCCAAATCTTTCAAATTTATACGTCTTGGATCCGCCCTGTCCCAAGCCTCTACATAAAAGCTTGATTTTTATACATACTACGAGCTCCCATTAAATTGAACAGATGCAAGTGTAACGGATTGATTAAAGGAAATTCGTGTAATCCTCCAATCTATTTTTGGGTTTATGAACTACGAATTCGTGCATCGCAATGCTTGACTTTATTTGGATTGCCGATCTATCTCTTCTTTTAGATTGTGTTGCTTTATCAACAGTGTTGTGGGTGCTAGGGAGTATGTAGTGTATGTGAATCTCTTACACTATTTCAGCAACAAATCTTTTCTATTTACTTTTTGTAAAGGTCCAGCCCGATCCGTTTTTTTGTCCCAATCTCTCTTTTTATATGTCACTACAACGTATTGCTCTTTTTGTGATGACAAATGTTGTCGCAAATACTAAAAATTTAGTCGCAAAAGAGTATTCACGACAAAAATTAAACCATCGCAACGTTGTCGCAAAAAGTGGGGATGCAAAAGGGTTTTTGCGATGAAAATCCAATTGTCGTCGCAAAAAGTTTACCACTAACGACGATAAGTTTTATGCCACTAGTATGGTGTATTTGCAACTACGATTGTCGTCACTAATTTCATCCTCATTTGTGAGGGATTCACTCAATCCATTGTCGATTATAGTCTATTTTTCTTTAAGAAAAGCTTTATCTCTCTATTTGTTCACATATATGTTGACGACATCATTATCACCGAAAATGATATCGTCGCTATCTCTAAATTCAAAAAGTTTCTCGAACATACATTCTCCATTAAAGATCTTGGTCATTTACAATGCTTCCTTGGCATCGAAGTATCACGTTCCGATAAGAGCCTCTTTCTTTGTCAATGTAAATATACCCTTGACATTTTAAAAGATGTTGGCATGATTGGTGCCCGAGTCTCTGCTTTTTCTATGGAACAAAGTCTCAAATTACGCCCCACAGACGGAGTACCCATTTCTGACCTGAAATCTTATTAGTGTCTCATTGGTCGTCTCTTATATCTTTCAGTCATACGACCTGATATTCAATATGCCGTTAATAATTTAAGTCAGTTTATGCAGCATCCTCACATAGCTCATCTCGATGCTGCTTATCGAATCTTACGATATCTCAAAGGAACTATAGGCAAAGGGATTCTTTTTTCTGCCTCTAGTTCTCTCCAACAAAGTGGATATTCTTATTCTGATTGGGTAGGATGTCCCACCACACGTCGCTCCACTACTGGGCATTTCACCATGTTGGGCATTTGTCCAATTTCCTGAAAAAGTAAAAAAAAATCAACAGTATCTCGCTCTTCTGCCAAAGCTGAATACCATGTTTTTGCCACTCTCACTTGTGAACTCAAGTACTAAATTATATTTTAAATGATCTTTTTATTTCTCACAATCAGCCTATTAATGTCTACTGTGATAATCAAGTGGCCCTTCACATTGTAAACAATCTCGCATTTTATAAACGAACCAATCACATCGAACTTGATTGTCATTTCATTCGAGAAAAAATTCTTTCCAAACTAATTGCGCCGCAATACTTGCAATCTGATGCATAACTTGCTAATGTTTTCACCAAACCCCTTAGTGCTGCAGCTTTTATATATTTGACTGACAAGTTGGGCATGGTCAAACCTTCTCCCCATGCTCTAACTTGAGGGGGAGTATTGGGAATAGAATGCAGCTGAAGCGATCTTTTTGGATTCCAAGAAAGGAAATGGATCCTCCAAACATTAAGGTGATGATCTTCATCATACAAATATTAAGGTGAAGATATTCATGAATTCCAAAAAAGACAACGGATCCTCCCAACATCAATTAATCTTTATTTTCTTGTTTATTAGTTTATAAATCTGTTAGAAATTTTCTTGATTTGTAATAAATGTAAATCCCAATGATCAATGATTTATATCTTGTAAACTCTATAAATATAAGAATGGTTTTCCTTCATCTGCATGAAGCAGAGAAGAATTTCCACGTTCTTTGTTCCATATTTTAGAGCAACAAACTGCTAGATTTAAGATGAATGAATAACACTCGTTTTTGAGAGTTTGATCAAACGGATAAAAAATTTATTGAGATCACAGTCCTTCCTAAGATCTCGGTTGTACTTTAATTATATTTTATTTGTCTGTGTGTTCATCTCTAATTTAAAAACGTGGCCTCTTATTATATGGATAGTCGTCGATTATATAGCCCAAATAGGTCAGTCCAAATAGCCGTCGATCGAAGTTAGGGTTGCGCTTCGAGCCAAATCCCGAGCTCTTGAATCAAACGCATGTACCCCTCCTCCCCATCCGAAGCCTGGGGATTCCCTGATTCCGACTCTTCAGGGTCAATTATCGATATTCGACGGTGCGTTGTTGAATCTACCACTGAACTCGATTGAAGACAACACATGCACTTCTCGGCTTAGTTACAGCTATGGGGTTCTCCATCAAATGAGGGAGTTCGAAAGTCTTTTCTTGATCAGATTCGTGAACTAGAGAGATCACGTGCCTCAAAGCTAGCCTTGAGACCTTGGTGTCTTGGCTTTTACTTGGAGCTTTGAGACTTCTAGTTAGACCGCCTAGGTCGGGTTTCCAACAAGTGTACCGAATGCCTTTCGGCATTAATTGTATTTCTTCTTTTAGATTTTAATAAACCGGTAGGGGTCAAGACCGACCCATCTCTTCCACTCTCTGAGAGGGATTTCTCAAAAAAAAAAAACTGGCAGGCAAAGGGACAACCAACTTTCATACATGTCACGATAATAGTTGTTTAGTTGCACCAAGCCTGACCAGTGAATCGCACTTAGCCTCAATTGGCGGGCAAAGGGACAGTTGTGATCGGGTGCCACGTGTGAAGGTCGGCTATCCGGTTGGTTGAATAACAACTCTAGATCCATAGAATGGATGTGTGACCCATGAAGGGTGTCATTAATCTTGCGTCCAATTTGTAGGACAACGATCGGGTCCTACACGCACGCGTATTGAGCTAACGATTTTGACTTGCGTCCAATTTGTAGGACAATGATTGCGTCCTACAATCTTATGGGTTTTGAGAAATTATGAAGGTGGGTCTATGGAAAAACTCTTGTAATCAAGCAGCAGCTACTCATTGTTTTGCTTCAAAGTATAGTTGGAAGGCATGGATCCTCTTAGGTTGAATCTCTGAGATTGGAGCCAGAACCGAATCACAACCGTCTGTTACACCAAGCCCCGATTAATAAATCACACTCTGCCCCAGCAGACATGCAAAAAAAACCAGGCTATGATTGAATTACAACTATCCGTTACACCAAGCCCCAATCGGTGATTCGTACGCATCCCTGATTGACATGCAAAAGAACAACTATGATTCAATTTTAGCTCTAACCTACGATATTCTTCGAGATCGTAAACATACTGCAGAACAGACTCTCAGACATGCTACGGCGGTCGGGTGTGTTGCCCAGGGCTTGGTGCGAATACTGATGCACTGAGCGCAGACTGATGCCTAGAGCATTTTCGTTGTCAGATTAATTTGGTGCACTTGCTTACACCTTAAGGCCCAATCGAGGTGTACCACGTCGTCCATTAAATGACATAACGGGAACTAAACTTGCTACCGGTATACATTATCTCCATTATGCCCTTTATAATGGATGACATGGCACATCTTTATTGGGCCATAAACAAGTGCAAGGAAATCAATAGGGCTGATGCCCCCACATGCCCTGCAGTATGTCCAAATAGCATGTGCACGTGCTTTCAGAAAACAATACTTCCGACCAAGGTCTAGGCCCTAGGGCGTGCATTGCATAAGACGTAATAGAGGGTGGAATCAGGGTTGGTCTAGACTATTTCAGTCAAATTATTCTAGACAGGTTTAGGACTGGTTGAATCTTGTAACCTGTTATTAAACTGATCAAATATCCTAACCCTAATCCTAACCCTTACCCTAGGTGGGTTAACCTAAACCAACAAAATCATATTTGTCTAACCCTAGTGCATGCTCGTGCCTATCGGCATTTCAGCGGACCGTTTTCGACGGTAGCACATTTATCGGCACTGCAACGGACCGCCTTCGACGGCAATACACCTGAACGTCTTTAGCAATAAAACACTTTCAACAACACCGGCATTCATAGGGACACTCATTTTCTTACCCGTACCGATTGGCACGAAGCGGACGCCTTCGGCGCGACCAACTCCCACCTATAAATTATAGTGCATGCCCATGCCTATCGGCAGTACTGCAATGGACCGCTTTCGGCGACAACACACCTGTCGGCACTGCAGCGGGCCGCCTTCGGCGGCAACACACCTGAATGCCTTCGGCAACAAAACACTTTCGATGACAACATCGGCATTCATAGGGACACCCTTTTTCTTGCCCGTGCCGATTGGCACGAAGCGGGCTCCTTCGGTGCGACCAACTCACCCTCCCCCTATAATCGATCAATCACAGCTATCTCTGTTCGAATGGATTTCTAGAGATCGACCCGATGGTTTGGGACGGCCGAAATTTCAGCAGCCGGGTTTATAGCCGTTGATGCGAACAACGATCACGAGATGAACGGTTAGGTTTAGTGTAGTTTTAATGGGCCGGGATTTTAGGAGTTTTGTGTAATTTAAATGGGTTAGGATTTGAAACCAAAGAGAGATCGTGCGTTGATTTTTGAACGAATGGTTAGATCTATTCGGTTCATTTTTGTCTAGTCAGCACAAAACCGACGTGCCATGTTATATAGATAATCGATCAATCACAACTGTCTTTGTTCAAACAGATTTCTCGAAATTGACCCGATGATTTGGGGCGGTCGAAATTTCAGCAAGTTAGTTTATAGCAGTTGCTGCGCAAAACGATCACAGGATGAACAGTCAGGTTTAATGCAGTTTCAATGGGCTGGGATTTTAGGGATTTAGTGCAATTTAAATGGGTTGGGATTTGAAACCAAGGAGAGATCGTGCGTTGATTTTTGAACGAATGGTTAGATCTATTCGGTTCATTTTTGTCCAATCAGCTTGTCCTAGTCAGTTTTTTTTGTTCCGTTTTGTCTAGTCAGTACAAAATCAATGTCCCTTGTTATATAGATTTCATGATCTAAAATTATCTAATCCATCCGAAATTTTCGGAACACCTCTATTCCGATCCGATCCATCCGAAAATCAGCCCTACCCATTGTAGAGTGAGCTGTCTTCAAAACAGTAATTGCTTTCTTATGCTCTCCAAAAAAAGTAATTGTCTTCTCATGCTGTCTGCCCACCAACCAACGTAATTGCAGCCCTGAGGAGAACTGATTGTCCTAGGACAACGATCGGGTCCTACACACAAGTGTATTGAGCCAAGGATTTTGACTTGCGTCCAATTTGTAGGACAACGATCGGGTCCTACAATCACGTGTATTGAGCCAAGGATTTTGTAGGACAACGATCGCGTCCTACAAACGTATGCTGTCTGCCCACCAACCAAGGCATGGGTCGCAATCGATGGCCTTATCCTCGATCAAGATTGAAAGTATTGAGGACAAGCAACCGACCATGAGCGCAAATACCGATCGATCTACCTATAAATACACAGAGGCATTAGATCGAACAGGCAGTGTGCGTCCTCCCGCAACCCGAGAGACCAGCTAGCTTACGATCGAGCAGGAATGGCGCCTAGCCTTGAAGCCATCCGCAAGGCACAGAGGGCCAATGGCCCGGCCAGCATCATGGCCATCGGAACAGCAAACCCACCCAACGTCGTCGAGCAGAGCACTTTCCCCGACTACTACTTCAGGGTCACCAACAACGACCACATGCACGAGCTCAAGGACAAGTTCCGACGGATCTGTAAGCTACCAATCCCTCGTTCCTGCAACCTCATCCTTATTCCTCTCACGTACCACGTGGAGAGATTTTGTTCTCTCTCTCTCTTTCCATCCAAGGGAGACCTGCCCATTGTTGGTTACATAGTACTTGTTGAGATGATCATGCCTCACACAGGTTAGTCCCACATTAATTATGGGAATGGGTGATAAACCGTTTAGATATCCGCCTTGGATATCTCCTTACAAGCTGGTTTTATGTGGAGACGGGTATCTAAAGATTTGGGTTCATCACATTGTATCAGAATCAGACCCAATCCGGAAGCTCCTTTGGATAGTTTGACATTGCCACATGTGTCCCGTGTGAGGGGAGGTGTTGAGATGATCATGCCTCACATGGGTTAGTCCCATATTGGTAATATGAGCAGGTGATGAGCCGTTTAGATACCCGTCTTGGACCTCCCCTTGCTGGTTTTGGAAAGAGACGGGTATCCAAGGGTCTGGATTCGTCAAAGTATTAGTTCACATGCATGCATATTTGAAATTACTTTAAAAACACACACACACACACACACACACACACACACACACACACACACACACACACACACACACACACACACACACACACACATATATATATATATATATATATATATATATATATATAGGGGCATGCTATGCTGCGGCATGCGGTACGTGCGGCACAGCACCGCAGCCATCTGATGCACGCGCTGCGTGCATCGCATGCACGCAGCAGTGCATCAGACGGCATGCGGTAGGTGCCGCACTTACCGCATGCCGCATTCAAGCATTTCTCTCTCTCTCTCTCTCTCTCTCTCTCTCTCTATATATATATATATATATATATATATATATATATATATATATATATATATATATATATATATATATATATATATATATATATATATATATATATATATATATATATATAGGCGTGTTAGGCTACGGCGTGCGCTGCCCGGCCTGATAAATGCGTTGGCAATTTCTGACCGTCCGATCGCGCGGATCGGTTGCGAACCGCGCTCAAATCCCCTGCCCGTCTGATCCCCCGGACCGACCGTCTGATCCCGTGCACGCACAGCCGCCTGGCGTGTTTGATGGGTCGTTCGATTCCCATCCGTTGGATCGATGGGAATCGAACGAACCAAAACAAATTCGCTGTTAGCGGCTACAATAATAGCGAAAAACGTTTTGGTCCGTTCGATTCCCATCGATCTAATGGATGGGAATCAAATTAACACACTATTGGTCCGGTTGATTCCCTTCCGTTAGATCGATGGGAATCAAACGGACTAAAGCGTTTTTCGCTGTTACTGTAGCCGCTACAATATCAGATAATTTTTTTTAGTCAGTTCAATTCCCATCGATCCAACGGATGGGAATCGAACGACCCATCAAACACGTCGGGCGGCTGTGCGTGCACGGAATCAGACGGTTGGTCCGGAAATCAGACGGGCGGGGGGCGGGCGGGGGATTTGAGCGCGGTTCGCAGCCGATCCGTACAATCGGACGACCAGAAATTACCAACGCATTTATAGACTGGGCAGTGCACGCCGTATTTTATCATTTCTATTTATTTTCATGTTTTTGTTGGTTTGTTTGATGTTTTGAAAAGGTGAGAACTCGATGATCAAGAAGCGGTAAATGCACCTGACGGAGCAGATCCTGAAAGAGAACCCAAATATGTGCGCGTACATGGCGCCCTCTCTGGACGCTAGGCAGGACATACTAGTGAAAGAAGTGCCGAAGCTGGGGGAGGCAGCCGCGGTGAAAGCCATCAAGGAGTGGGGGAGGCCCAAGTCCGACATCACCCACCTTGTCTTCTGCTCCACCAGCGGGGTCCAGATGCCCGGGGCCGATTACCAACTCATCAGGCTCCTCGGCCTCCTCCCCTCTGTTAAGCGAGTCATGCTGTACCACCAGGGCTGCTTCGCCGGAGCCACGGTGCTCCGGATCGCAAAGGACCTCGCCGAGAACAACAAGAATGCCCGCGTGCTCGTCGTGTGCTCCGAGCTCACCGTCGCCACCTTCCGAGGCACCGATGACGCCCACTTTGATAACCTGGTCGGCCAGGCCATCTTCGGCGACGGGGCGGCTGCGGTGATCGTCGGAGCCGACCCCGTGGAAGGGGTGGAGAGGCCCATCTTCGAGATGGCATCGGCGGCAGAGATGATACTCCCGGAGAGCGAAGGAGCCATCGAGGGGAACCTCAAGGAAGTGGGGCTCACCTTCCACCTCCTCAACCAGGTGCCAGCCATCATCGTCAGGAACATCGAGAAGAGCCTTGTGGAGGCGTTCGAGCCGCTTGGCATCTCCGATTGGAACACGCTGTTCTGGATCGCCCACCCGGGCGGGCGGGCCATCCTTGATCAATTCGAGGCGAAGCTGGGGCTGAAGCCGGAGAAGCTCCGTGCGACCCGCCATGTGCTTAGCGAGTACGGGAACATGTTCGGTGCCTGCGTCTTCTTTATAATGGATGAGATGCGGCGGCGCTCGGCCGAGGAGGGGAGGGGGAGCACCGGCGAGGGGCTCGAGTGGGGGGTGCTCTTTGGGTTTGGACCAGGGCTCACCGTTGAGACGGTTGTGCTCCATAGCGTGCCCGCCTAGACTACGTCCCAAGGGGCGGAGAACCTATATGGAGACTAGGGGTGCTCTTTGGGTTTATGAACTTCTTCGAATTCGTGTACCGCAATGCTTGACTTAGAATTGCCGATCTATCTCTTCTTTTAAATTGTCTTGCTTTACCGACTATGTTGTGAGTGCTGGGGAGTCGGGGTGGCAATGGGTCGGGTCGGGTCTAGTGTCGTGTCATGTCCAAAACCTTCAGACCCGAATCAGGACCCGACCCGTTTAACTACTTGTGTCTAGATCCTAAACCCGTAACTGACCCGCTAATAAACGGATAGACCCGGTAAGACCCGTTTATCACCCGGATCTATTCAATTGACCTGATCTGACCCAATCCGACTCGACCCGACCTGACCCGAAAGATCCGCTGGTATTATATATTATAGTATCAGATTGCGGGTAGACCCGACCCGACATGACCCTTTGAATACTAAACGGATCTTTCCGGGTCTACCGTGTCCAGACCCTAAACCCGAACCCGACCCGTTTATTAAACGGGTCTTTCGTGTCGACCCGTTTACGACCCGAACCTGTTTAGCCCTGACCCTGACCCGCTAACTTCGTGCCGGGTCTGCCGTGTCGGGTCCAAAATTGCCAGCCCTACTGGGGAGTATGGAGTGTACATGAATCTCTTGCACTAACAAACTTTTTCTATTTACTCTTTGTAAAAGTCCAGCCCGATCCATTTTTGTGTCCCAAGCTCTCTTTTTATGTCACTACAACGTATTGCTCTTTTTGTAATGACAAATGTCGTCGCAAATACTAAAAATTTAGTCGTAAGTGTATTTACGATAAAATTTAACCCTTCGCAACGTTGTCACAAAAAGTGGGGACACAAAAGGGTTTTTGCGATGAAAATCCAATTGTCGTCGTAAAAAGTTTACCACTAACGATGACAAGTATTATGTCATTAGTATAGTGTATCTGCAACTACGATTGTCGTCGCTAATTCCTCAACTACGAGGTAATTTGTTGTCGCAAAATAACATATTTGTTATGAAAATAACTTGGTCGTTGTTTCTTGTATCTACGACAACTTTTTTCATCACCAATGCATCTTATATATCTATAGTATCGTTGTCACAAATACTTTTTTTTATCACAAATAATTATTTTCTATGGCTATTAGTATTATCACCAATATTATGGTTGTTAAAAGTAGTCAAATCTATATTGTCAAAAATGCATGTATTATCGTCGCAAATACTTTTTTAGCATGCACTAGTATTGTCGCCAATACCACTATTATCTTTTGTTTTGCAACTCGTTTCATTGTAAAAAAAACAAGGATTGTTTTTTAAATAATATAGTTTTTTTTTCTCTCAAAAATAAAGCAATAGTTACTATTTTGAATAATCATAAACATTCAATTAAACAAACAAACATTTAACTAACTAAGATTAATAAATTGAACCATTAACATATATTATTAAATAGAATCCCAAATCTTACCACTATCTACTTTTATTTAACCAAAATATAAAAACCACTAATATTATTTTAGAGATAAAAACAAGTGCATAAACCTATCCATAACGTTGCTGCGAGAAACGGGAGCCAAATTGACTTAACCGGGACCAAGGTAAATGGTTTCCAACTTGGACTCGATTGACACACTATTCGAGTATACTATCATCCTCAGAGTCCGAGTTAACTTGCGTAGCCACCCAGAGTGCGACGTAGGATGCACTCCAATTTACCTGAACTTACTATGTTATCTTACTTCTGCGGGGGAAGTGGAGACGCAGGAATTTTCGGGGGCCGGATCAGCGAGACTGGGATATACTAGCA
Organism: Chamaelirium japonicum; assembly: GCA_947650365.1. NCBI lineage: Eukaryota > Viridiplantae > Streptophyta > Magnoliopsida > Liliales > Melanthiaceae > Chamaelirium > Chamaelirium japonicum. The sequence continues at coordinate 21,642,481 of OX393549.1, forward strand.
ATTGGTATCTCTTGGGCGAACTAGCTTGTTTGGAATAAGAGAACCTTTCAGGGTAAGAGCTCATCGGCGGAACATGTCATTTCCCAGATCAAATGCACCATCCATCTTTGGGCTTCGGGCGCTACGGTGAGGGCTCAGAGTTTTCTCCTTGATCTATATAATGGTGACGTTTGAGCGCTTGTAACCCCCTCGTTAATCTTCTTATCAATAAACTGGTAGGGGTCTAGACCAAACCCCCCCTCATTCTCTAAGAGGGATTTCTCAAAAAAAAAAAAACTTTGTTATCTTGCATACCCCTCCACTCCACTTAGTAATGGTAAACCCGTTGTCACTCCACTTAGTGCCATTACCCGACTCAAGCGATGGAGAACCCCGTCAAACTCGAGTGGTCATATGTAACATCCCAAATTTTTTCTGTTAATAATTAAATATAATATAATAAGAAATTTTTAGTACAAATTTCAATTCAAAAATCAAACTATTCCATTGCGTCCGTCTCATCGAAACGATCAAAAACCCTATCCAAACTTTTACGTTTTGAGCACGTTTAGACCATTTAAAAATTAAAAAAAAATAGCCAATGTAAGGTTTCGAACTAGGGACCTATCAGCAAAATTTTAACTCTTTTCCCTCTAACCAGATAATCTTTAAAACTTTTCTATCTAAATATCAGAAAAGTAAGTATTTATAGTAAGGGGGGAGACCAAAAGACAACTAAACCGTAGACCCTTCATTTCCGATCGGACGAAAACGGTCGCGCAGCTGAAACAGTAATGGGCTGTTTTTAATTTAAGGTCCTAGGACTTTTGGTATTCCCGAAAGGCCTATATAAACCCCCCTCTACAATAGATTTCTTCACTCAAGCCCCCACCTCGATATCCGTGCCCAGCCCTCTGCCACCCAACCACCACCTGCAACCCTCCGTCGCCAACTGCCGCCGGCGCCGCCGCCCGCCGCCGTCCGCTGCCGCCGGTCACCGCCGTCCGCCGCCGCCGGCAGCCGCCGATCACCGCCATCCACCTCCTCCCACCGCCGGTCAGCCGCTATACCTGTAATATTTTATTTTTCTGGGCTATTGCCCACTAGAAAAATGGGCCGAAACCCAATAAGCCTTTTATATGCCGTGGGCCGAAGCCCAATAAACCTTTTATATGCTATGGGCCGAAGCCCAATAAGCCTTTTATATACTGTGGGCTGAAGCCCATTTAAGCCCAATAACTGACTGATAACATGACCCTGATATTTGTGAAACTGAAACACTATTGTTTAGAGCAACCTGCCTTTTTACAAAAAGCATACGACCCATTTAAATTCCGTCAATGCCGGCTATTTTGGCTATACCGGGAGCAAACGAACTCTGAATTGAGTTTCGTCTGCGGCCATGATTTCAGAATGAAAAACCATAAAATATGGATATAAAATTAAAATATTTTATAAATGACCAAAATACCCCTATAAAAATAAAATGCATCGGGATTTAAGTTACGACCCATCCTTGTAAAACTAACAAAAGATAAAAATATATATATATTTCAGGTCGGGAATTTACGAAGGTATCTCTATCAAGCGAAAGACTCTACGACTCTTCAGGTAGGGGATTAGAACTGGGATATTCCTATCATAAATTTGTCTTAGAAATTCAATTATGTGATAAAAAAGATTAATTATTATATTGATGTGGAATTTATTAATCAATGGAGGGTGTGGAGTTTGCCTGGCTATATAGCCAAAAGGACTCTAGGTGTGGGGCTTGCCTGGTGTGGCCTTAAAGACCCTAGGTGTGGGGCATACCTGGTAAATGTACCTGGGTGTGGAGCTTGCCCGAAAAGACTCTGGGTGTGACACTTTGTCCCGGGCTGAGGCCCTAAAGAGTGTCCAAATTGATTAGTGTTTCCATATATGATAATAATTCACTTTCTTGCGCATAATTATATTTGCTAGTACATATTTATGGTGAGAATATCCTTAGAATCCTATTCTTTACTGGGCCTATGTTGTGTTAAGGCACACCCCTACAGCTGAATTTCTTACAGACCTTAATACTGCAGGGGAGGAGTTTGGTATTGAAGAAGGAAATTTAGAGGATTTTAAAGATATGATGTACGAACCGTACCTGGAACCTGAACCGGAAGAAGAACAGTAGTCATCAGCAAGCTGGAAGATATAATCGTAGTTAATGTTTTAATTGAAGCAAGTACTGTAATGACTTATTGATATTAATAATATTGGCTCTCTTTCCCTTACTTCTCTTAGTGGGATTGATAAAACTAAGTTGATCCTTGAACACCCCATGTATTTTTTGCGGATAGAAATCTCCTAGAAAAATATTGGGGTGTTACAACTTGGTATCAAAGCCTTGGTAATAGGTCCTAGGAATTAAAAGATTGACAATAAGGACATTGATAGGATAGCCACACACTCTAGAGATCATTCTAGGTATATCAATTAAACTTATGAGTTATTTTTTTTAAACAGAATCATGAAGTCGCTAACACCAGAAGGTAGCTCCTCAGAAGTAAAGGTGAAACCTAAGAAGAAAATCATGAAGCCGAAGAAGGAGAAGAAATTAGCTATCTCTAAGAAAACTGAAACTAAAACCAAATTTCCTAAACGTTACAGATGTATCTGTGGGAAAGTTGGTGATGAATATCGTTGTGATCATCCTATGTTCTTCAAAATAGTAGTTGGTTACATGTGAACGTTGTAGCCAGTTATGATTATGTGATAAATGAAGAAGTTGCATCATACATGAGTCAACTTTATTATTGTTTTTCTTCCTGAGAGAAATGGATGCAAATGGAGACTCGAATCCTCAGAAAAATTTAGCCACGGTAATCGGAGCATTACATAAGTTAATTGAAAATATGAGTCAACCAGGATTCCTCAGGCCGAATAACACTCGAATGGGACTAATCATGAAGGAGTTCAAAGAGCTAAAGCCACCATCCTTCACTGGGGACCCAAACCCTTTAGTTGCTAATAAGTTGTTGAAACAAATTGAAAAGGTTATGGAAATTCTCCAGGTAACAAATGAGCAAAAGGTTACCCTAGCTTCATTTATGTTAGAAGGAGAAGCAGATTATTGGTGGGACACGGTAAACAGGAAGCAGACTGGGCTAACTTGGGAAAAATTTACCAAGATATTTCTGGATAAGTATTTTTCTGAAGAATCCAGGGATAAAATGGTGGGGAAATTCTTGGAATTATATCAAGGGAAGCTATCAGTATCTCAATACGAAGCAAAGTTCATTGAGTTATCCCGATTTGCAAAATATTTGGTCACTACTGAGGAGTTAAAAGCAAAAAGGTTCGAACAAGGCCTGAATTCACACATACGCACCAGAGTTCTCGTACGATTTTAGAAAAATTTGGGGAGTTAGTACAAACAGCCCAAATTGCAGAGCGAGAATGGGAGGATTCTCATAAGATTTTAGAAAAAAGTCGATTCAAGAGAATCACTCAACCACCAGAGGTAAATAAAAAACCAAAAATACAAGAAGCATCAACTGGAAGAACAATTCCTTCTTTGAATACCGGGCAACACCTCTGCTTTATCTGTGGATCTCCAGACCACGTATCTCGTACTTGTCCGCAGAAACTTTCAAAACAAGGCAACTCTTCCTGGCAAACTAAGGAACCAGTAATACGTCCGGGTAACTCGAATAATTCTAGATCGACAGTTCCCGAAAGAACCTTTGCGGTAACATCTTAGGAAGAGAATGCAGCAAATGCGGTAGTAGAAGGTATGAATATTAATATATATATACTTTTCAATGAAATTATTATGACATTTGATTCGGTAATGGTAGGTACAATTCCTATATTTGGACAACTTGCTCGGGTAATATTAGACCCAGGATCTACACACTCATATATATCTGTTCGCCTAGCCAAAGCATTACAACTTACACCTGAGCCACTAGGGTACACTCTATTCATTACCACACCTCTCAGTGATAACTCTAGAACCAACCGGATATGCAAGGGCTGTATACTTAGAATAGGCGATAGAGAAATGATCGCCAACCTTATACTTCTTGAACTCGAAGCGTTTGATATACTACTTGGGATGGATTGGTTATCCACAAATCGGGAAGTGACGGATTGTTTTCGAAAGAAGGTAACCTTTCAACCTGTAGGTGAAAAGGAATTCTCTTTTTATGGAAGGCGAGAAAAAATCTATCCTTCACCCCGTGAACAAGCCAATATCAGTCAATTGATAGGAGAAGACCTGGGAAAAACATCACCCATTGATGGAATTCCAATTGTAGCAGAATACCCTCAAATATTTCCGGACGACCTTCCTGGATTGCCACCCAAAAGAGGAATAGATTTTACTATTGAATTAGTTCCAGGATCAGCACCCATTTCTATAGCACCTTATAGGATGGCTCCTATTGAGCTCAAAGAACTCAAGGAACAAATCGATGAGTTATTGAAGAAATGTTTCATTCACCCTAGTTCCTCGACATGGGGAGCCCCTGTATTATTCATCCAAAAGAAAGATTGGTCAAAGAGAATGTGCATAGACTATCGTCGAATAAATCAAATCACAATAAAAAACAAATATCTTCTCCCTAGAATTGAGAATTTATTTGATCAGCTACAAGGGGCCCGATTCTTTTCGAAAATCGACTTACGGTCGGGATATCATCAGCTTTGAATTAAGGAAGAAGACATACCAAAAACAGCTTTTCGAACCAGGTATGGTCACTTTGAGTTCCGGGTTATGCCATTTGGTCTCACCAATGCCCCTGCTGCCTTTATGAATCTCATGAATAGAATATATAAATCATAACTAGATCAGTTTGTAGTGGTGTTCATCGATGACATACTCATCTATTCAAAAACTAAGGAAGACCATGAGTAACACCTACGTACTGCTCTACAAGTATTGATAGATCATCATCTCTACACTAAGCTTAGCAAGTGTGAATTTTGGATGACAAAAGTGAACTTCCTGGGACACGTGGTATCAGAAGAAGGCATAGCAGTAGATCCGGCAAAAATAAAAGCAGTACTAGAATGGAAACCGCCTAAAAACCTTAATGAGATCAGAAGTTTTCTAGGTTTAGCCGGATATTACCGTAAATTTATTCAGAATTTCTCAAGTATCGCAGCACCGATGACTCAACTGACGAAGAAAGGAGTAAAGTTCGACTGGTCGGAATCTTGTGAGAATTCTTTTGCAGAACTAAAGAAGAAGTTAACAAATGCACCGGTGTTGGTAGTACCCACCGAAGGTAAGAAGTACATTGTCTATATCGATGCATCTCACATCGGATTGGGAGCTGTCCTCATGCAAGAAGGAAAAGTTGTAGCATACGCCTCACGACAACTAAAAACACATGAGAAGAATTACCCCACTCATGACCTAGAGCTAGCAGCAGTAATTTTTGCTTTGAAGGTATGGAGACATTATTTATATGGAGAACAATTTGCACTATACTCTGATCATAAGAGTTTGAAATATATAAGCACCCAGAAAGATTTAAATCTTAGGCAACGAAGGTCGGTGGAACTATTGACGGATTACAACTGTAATTTTATATATCACCCGGGAAAAGCCAATGTCGTAGCCGATGCCTTGAGTAGAAAGGCCCACGTCGCAAGCATCTTAGCAGATAAATGGCAATGGACATGTACTCTTGAAGGTTTTGACTTAATAGTGCAAAGGTGTCAATCACATGCATTCTTAAGTCATATACGAATACAACCAACACTTATAAAAGGAGTGTTAGAGTCTCAAACCGCACAGTCAGATCTGCGAGAACTTCGTGAGAAGATTAAACAAGGAGACACTACCACCGATTGGAACATCGGTTCTGATGGAGGGATACGATTCCAAGGAAGGTTAGTAGTTTCTGATGCTCCATATCAAAGAGAAGATATTCTAGAAGAAGCACATCGATCTTGATTTTCTGTACATCCGGGGGAGACAAAAATGTATAGAGACTTAAAATGTCAATTCTGGTGGAATGGAATGAAGAAAGATATAGCAGGGTATGTAGCGAAGTGCCTTACTTGTCAAAAAGTAAAAGCGGAACATCGAAGGCCCTCTGGATTATTACAGCCCCTACCTATTCCGGAGTGGAAGTGAGAACATATTATTATCGATTTTGTATCCGGGTTTCCAACTTCCCCAAGAGGAAATGATTCAGTATGGGTCATTGTAGACCGATTGACTAAGTCAGCTCACTTCTTACCCGTCAAGACTACCGCTTCTACTAGAGATTTAAGTACTCTTTACATCAGAGAGATTGTCTGGTTGCATGGTATCCCAATAACCATAGTTTCGGATAGAGATTCTCATTTCACATCAGTATTCTGGAAAAGTTTACAGAAGGCATTAGGAACTTCATTGAATATGAGCACAGCTTATCATCCACAAACCGACGGTCAATCAGAAAGAACAATTCAAACTTTAGAAGATATGCTGAGAGCTTGCATTCTGGATTTCACACACAGTTGGGAGGAACATATTCCCTTGGTAGAATTCACTTATAATAATAGCTATCAAGCAAGTATATAGATGGCTCCATTTGAAGCTCTTTCTGGGAGGCCATGCAGATCTCCCTTATGCTGGGCTGAGGTTGGAGAACGAAGTATAACCGGGCCAGAATTAATTCAAGAAACTATCGAAAAGATAAAGATAATTCGAGAGCATTTACTCAGTGCACAAAGCAAACAGAAGAGTTATGCCGATAATCGCAGAAGGGCACTTGAATTTGAGATAGGTGACTTCGTGTTTTTAAAGATCTCTCCTCGAAAAAGAATTCAAAGATTTAGCAAGAAGGAAAATTGGCACCACGATATATTGGTCCCTATGAAATCCTCAGAAAGATAGGACCCGCAGCATATCAGCTATTATTACCACAAAATTTGGGAGTACATCCTGTGTTTCACATCTCTATGCTCCGAAAGTATGAACCCGATCCCACTCATATTCTCGTTGAAGATAATGTAATATTGTAGGAAAATGCATCCTATGAAGAGGCGCCGATTAAAATATTAGACTATAAGGAAAAGGTTCTTCGCAGTAAAACCATTCCTATTGTAAAAATTCTTTGGCAACATCACGGAGAAGAAGAAGCGACTTGGGAACTCGAATCGGAAATACGAAGCAAACACCCTCACCTCTTTAATTCGTGAGGTATGTTTTAAATTTCGAGGATGAAATTTTTATTAGAGGTAGAGTATGTAACATCCCAAAATTTTTCTGTTAATAATTAAATATAATATAATAAAGAATTTACAGTACAAATTTCAATTCAAAAATCAGACTGCGCCATTGCGTCCGTCTCGTCGAAACGATCAAAAATCTAATACAAACTTTTATGTTTTGAGCACGTTTAGAGCATTTAAAAATTAAAGAAAAAATAGCCAATTTAAGGTTTCGAACTAGGGACCTATCAGCAGAATTTTAACTCTTTTCCCTCTAACTATAGAACCCTAAAAAGTTTTCTATCTAAACATCAGAAAAGTAAGTATTTATAGTAAGGGGGAGACCAAAAGACAACTAAACCGTAGACCCTTCATTTTTGATCGGACGAAAACGGTCGCGCAGCTGAAAAAGTAATGGGTTATTTTTCATTTAAGGTCCTAGGACTTTTGGTATTCCCGAAAGGCCTATATAAACCCCCCTCTACAATAGATTTCTTCACTCAAGCCCTCACCTCGATATCCGTGCCCAGCTCTCGGCCACCCAACCACCACCTGCAACCCTCCGTCGCCAACCGCCGCCGCCGCCCACTGCCCGCCGCCGGCCGCCACCGCCGCCTCCCGCCGCGGGTCAGCCCCTATACCTATAATATTTTATTTTCCTGGGCTATTGCCCACTAGAAAAATAGGCCGAAGCCCAATAAGCCTTTTATATGCCGTGGGCCGAAACCCAATAAACATTTTATATGTTGTGGGCTGAAGCCCAATAAGCCTTTTATATACTGTGGGCTGAAGCCCATTTAAGCCCAATAACTGACTGATACACGACCCTGATATTTGTGAAACTGAAACACTATTGTTTAGAGCAACCTGCCTTTTTACTAAAGGCAGACCACTCATTTAAATTCCGTCAATGCCGGCTATTTTGGTTATACCGGAAGCAAACGAACTCCGAATTGAGTTCCGTCTGCGGCCACAGTTTCAGAATAAAAAACCATAGAATATGGGTATAAAATTAAAATATTTTATAAATGACCAAAATACCCCTATAAAAATAAAATGCATCGGGATTTAAGTTACGACCCATCCTTATAAAACTAACAAAAGATATATATATATATATATATATATATATATATATATATATATATATATATATATATATATATATTTCAGGTCGGGAATTTATGAAGGTGTCTCCATCAAGCGAAAGACTCTACGACTCTTCAGGTAGGGGATTAGAACTGGGATATTCCTATCATAAATTTGTCTTAGAAATTCAATTATGTGGTAAAAAATATTAATTGTTGTTATATTGATGTGGAATTTATTAATCAATGGAGGGTGTGTAGCTTGCTTGGCTATATAGCCAAAAGGACTCTAGGTGTGGGGCTTGCCTGGTGTGGCCTTAAAGTCCCTAGGGGTGGGGCGTACCTGGTAAATGTACCTGGGTGTGGAGCTTGCCCGGAAAGACTCTGGGTGTGACACTTTGTCCTGGGCTGAGGCCCTAAAGAGTGTCCAAATTAATTAGTGTTTCCACATATGATAATAATTCACTTTCTTGCTCATAATTATACTTGCTAGTACATATTTATGGTGAGAATATCCTTAGAATCCTATCCTTTATTGAGCCTATGTTGTGTTAAGGCTCACACCCCTACAGCTGAATTTCTTGCAGATCCTAACACTGCAGGGGAGGAGTTTGGGATTGAAGAAGGAAATTTAGAGGATTTTAAAGATCTGATGTACGAACCGTACCTGGAACCTGAACTGGAAAAAGAACAGTAGTCATCAGCAAGCTGGAAGAAATAATCGTAGTTAATGTTTTAATTAAAGCAAGTACTATAATGACTTATTGATATTAATAATATTGGCTCTCTTTCCCTTACTTCTCTTAGTGGGATTGATAAAACTAAGTTGATCCTTGAACACCCCATGTATTTTTTGCGGATAGAAATCTCCCGGGAAAATATTGGGGTGTTACATCATATGACTCGGTTCCTTCTAGATTGACTATCTACATCATACCTCTAATCATCCTACCGAGTAACCGGATTTGGTCAACAGTTCAACTGATAACCACTAGGCATGGGTTTAATATGACGTAACTCATACCAAGAAATGCACCTCCTGTTAGGGATGTGGATGACCTACAGTAGCAGCACGTTAATGCGACACTAGCCAAGTAACCTAGTACACCGTGGTTTTGAGTCATGTAACTGAACTCTCACACATTGGTGCACCAAAGCACCACACAACTAATTAGTCCACTAGTCGTGGTTCCTCAGGGTTTAGGACCGTTTTACCCTAAGTAGAAATATGACTTAGTGCACTGGTGTCTGCTCACCGATCTATGCACCTTGTTGGTTCCGTTCGTCCACAGATATTGTACGTGATAATGATCGTGGTGGAGACACCAACGTCCTGTCATCCCAACAGCTTATTCTGATAGGAAGACCAACTCTAATCAAAACTACGAACGAATTTAGGTTACATGGAACCAGTCCATTGAGTCTCCCACTCAAGTAGATTATTGTATAGCCATATATTACTCTCTATTCTATAATCGGAACACATACTAAGGTAAGTACCAAGGTGCAATCCTAAACTATCTACCATATACAACTAAACTATAGGTTTTTACGAGCTGTAGACCTTATCAATTCCAACAAGAGTGAGATCTGCCTAATTCCTGCAAAAATGACACATATCATTTTTTTATAGCAAATACAATAAAAAATAAATAATTGATTATCAGGCTCTGGAGTTTTCATGCATGATGTATAAGAGCGAACCAATATGCCATTATGTTCCTATAAAAGTCTACTTTGCAGTGATATAAAGAAAATCATACAATTTACGTGTATTATGAAAGTTTTACGTAAAAAAATGATAATATGTACATGATAATAAAAGAATAATTAGTATCAATTGGACACTCAACATTGATTATCTTCTCTCAATAACATCGAAATAATGATTTGTTCTAATCGTATAATAGAGCGGTGAAACCAATTGTAAGCCAAGTGAAAAATAATTTAATCGAGTGTTCATTTTCTACTACATTGGATCCGATGCATCGCATATACATGAACAAATGACCATAGAATCTTATAAGCAGTAAACTTTTATCTTTGTTTATTTCATTATAGGCATTAAAACATGGATTAAATATAAATAAATATTCTTAATGAAGAACAAGTGATCGATTTGATACTATGATAATGCTACATGTACGTATCCTTGTGCATTCTTTATGATCGAAGTACATGAGATGACACAAGGATATGTAATTATGTCATATTTCCTATAGGAGAGTTCATTCATAAAGTTGAATTAATTATAAACATTATGCATAAGTTGACAATTGAAGAAACTCGCATAATAAAATTCTAGTCATCACCTATTGCCTTAACTATGGACGTGATTAGCCTCTCATGGCAGATATTATACTAAAGCAATTTAAAGTAACTAACACTTGCAATACATTATTCATTATAAAAAAGAACAAAAAAAAGAAAGAAAACAACAATATATGGCCTTCACGCTTGACTATTACAACACTTTGGTTGAGAGAGAAGCGATAAAAAGAGCAGTCTCTCTTACTTGCTACCATTGTCCAATACCCAGTCGAACTCTCCCTCTTGCTTGTTGTTTGCTAACGTCCCCCGGCCTCTTTTGCTTGTTGATCTCCCCCTATTATAGCGAAGGCCGGCCTCAGGTAAATAGGGATAGCAACTGCTCTTTTTTGAAACACAGTTTTGATGTTTTCCTTTTGACCACCATGAGAAAAAATATATTTGCCAATTTTCTCTAAGTTGGTAGTGCATATCCCAACCGTCCATTGAAAAGAACAAATATATAGGGTACTGCATTTTGAAATGAACAACATCTTGCTGCATCCTGTTATAGATTTTAATAAGTATGGGTTCCTCATAACAATCATCATATTTGCATATCTGTAATAGAGGCTTAGAGATATACATTGATCGGCTTTGGACTATATGATCGTCAACTCAAGACTCCTTGTGGAAAATATTTTATGTAAGCTCATCCCTCAATATTAATTCAGCTTGCCGACTACGATGCACAGATTGGGCCATAGGTCCCATCCCACTTTAGTGATGCGTTTGGCTAGCACATCAGAGTGGAGGTGATCTTCAATGATGTCGTATGCTATTTCAGGACATGGAATAATCTATAATTACTTTGATTTCTTTTGGAAACCATTTTCAGTACATGTTGCTCAAGAGGCGAAAGTATTTGCAATTAAGAAAGAATAATTATTTCTATGCTTGAAGTGCCTTTTTGTGATATCAGTGCTACCTTTTATATCTCGAGAACCTCTTTTTAATTTTGATATATGTTTTTGTTATGTTACAAGCAATTAAAATAACCAAAGATGACTTATATATAGATTTAATATAAGTAATAAAAGTATATATGAAAAGTATGTGTTTGATAATGAGCAGTAACTTTCTATGCATTTTGTTGTTGTGCATGAGTTTTATTTCACAATTCAATATAAAAATTTGGTAAATGATGAAGTGTATCTTATAGTTGAGATCTGAACACTATCTTCGTATAGTTTAATAATATCTTTTTAATTTGAATAGTAACTTTACTGAAATTATTACTAAAATCATTCTGAATTATGACACATAATATTATAAAATATGTTATTAGAATCAAAGATAAACTTTTGGATTTCATGGTTGATAGTATCTTTTTCAGTCAACCATGATTTCTAAAAGTTACTATTTATATGAAGGTTGATTACTAATAAATTTGATAGGAATAAGGCACGTATGAATTGTTTATATGCATATGAAGTGTTAATATGATTAACAAATTAAAAAAATAAATATTTTTATAAAATTTAGAAATTAGGTTTTCATAAAATTATAATTTATACAAAATTTGGTTTTAAAATGAGAAATGCATTGTTATCTTATGAAATATTTACTTGTTTGTGCTTGATCACGTAGTTATTTCAACTTATTATTATGTAAATTACAAATCTATAAAAAAGAAATTTTAGAAGAAGTAAGGTACCTTGGATTTGCTTGGGTTTGGTTTTATTTTTTTTTTGTGCGATTCCGGCCAATTGGTTTCTTCACGATTTGATACGCAATTTGAAAATCCGCCCTCAAATCTAGTTTCTGATATGAAAAATCCTATGTAATATAGGGTTTTTGAGAGAAAGTTAAAGACGGTTTCTGAACCGTCACTATTAATTTGGGATAGTTGCAGTCTCGATATAAATTTGAAGATCTTTGAGAGGTACGCGGGTAATTTTCCGCCTATTATGTCCTGACTGTGGTCTTTTTGTAATATATAGTCGCTAAGTTATAAGTGGACTGTTTCTGATATTCCATTTATATTTCTTTCTTGTGTTGGTTGTTCATAGCCCGAGGGTAAGGATGTCCTTTTACCATGCGTTACCTGCTCCATTAATATGTTTTCCTGCAGCCAAATTGCTTCTTATTTAGAAACTGCAAACTAATTGAAAAGTTTGACCGTCCTGTAGGCGTCTTGTATATTTTACTTACCAAAGAGCATAGGCTAAGCCCCCCCCCCCCCAAAAAAAAACCAATGGCACATCAGTACTTAGCTCACCAGTATAAGCTTAGATATTGCCAATTCAGCAATTCATCGACGCCATGTATTCACCGCGAGTTACTAGACGTATGGTCCAATACAGTACAACAGAAAAGAACGGACCCTGCGAGTAAATTAGGTTGCACATTGATTTACCCGGGTAATCTCACTTTGTGGCACGTTCTTTTGTTCAATGTCTCAGGTAAATGATTTTTCAAATTTTTTTTTTTAGTTTTGTGGCACATTAAAATTTCATCAAAATTGGTCGGGCTTTGATTGTCCAACGGGAGTAAGACATTATTTTTCGAGCTCTATTTGATTCGTTGAAAATTTAGATATATTTACCCAGCTGAAAAAAACATAGGTTTTTTAATTTTTCAAGACATCATTGTCCTTGTCCATGAATCCTCAAGCAAATGAATTTTTCATTTCATTTATGTCTCGTTAAAAGAAAAGACCCTTAGCAAACTAAAATAACAATATTTGCAGCCGGCCATAAAGCCAGCACATGAGGTAGAGCCCACTCAAAAAAAAAAAAAAAATTGACAGTATGGGCCACCAAAGCATCCAACTTAAATAATTTTTTTTAAATATTTTTCACATTGTTGGCCCACACCATTCACCAATCCCTTCACGCCAAGTTTCAGTGTGCTGGCTCTGCCGACACAAGCGCAGCTGACGAACATTGTTCAAAAGAGCAATACTAGGGGTGGCAAAGGTCGGGTCGTGTCCAAAACTCCTAGACCCGAACCCGACCCGTTTAACTAATCGTGTCTAGATCCTAAACCCGTACCCGAACCGTTTATAAACGGGTAGACCCGTTAGACCTGTTTACCACACGGGTTTATTCAGTTGACCTGATCCGACCAATCCGACTCGACCCGACCTAACCCGATAGACCTGATGATACTATATATTAGTATCGGATTGCGGGTAGACCCGATCCGACCCGACACGACCTGTTGAATTTTAAACAGGTCTTCCCGGGTCTACCGTGTCTAGACACTAAACCTGAACCCGACCTGTTTATTAAACGGGTCTATCGTGTCGACCCGTTTACGACCCGAACCCGTTTAGCCCTGACTCCCGCTAACTTTGTGTCGAGTCTGCTGTGTCGGGTCCGAAATTGCCAACCCTAGCAAATACCATTCAACCCATTGCGTCTGTCCTGTACCCATATGTTACGGCTGTTGGTGGAGTTCGGATCTCCTCCAGTAGGCCGGCGTCGGTCGGTGGGTCCGGCATGCATCACAGCCGCATGCAATCGGTTGGAGTACATTCACTTTTTGGTCGCCTGTCATCATGCGGCTGTATGCGTGTGTTACGTTACAAGTCCTCCGTTCGTGCCGGTGGGGACTGCAGAAGATCTGAACTTCAATCACAAACCTTTGCCCACCAATCAGAGCTGAACTCATAATAATTGGGTTCCACTATAGTACTAAACTAGTAAGAAACCTGGGCAATGCCCGGATGAACTTAATGCACACCACTTAACAAAGACGTCATCACATTCGTCCGAAGAAGTGTGCAATCTTGAGTGATTACGGTTCACTCATCCAGGTGTGATTCACTTGTTAGAGAGAGAAAAAGATATTACTAATGATTTTTCTAATTAACATCAATTGACCATTAAATACAATTGCATGGGGTTTTTATTATCTTTATATTAGATTCTTAATGGGATTTATGAGAGTGAGCCTCTTCAAAAGTGGTCCACTTGTCATATAACCGGAAGAGAGGACTCTATTTTTGTCATCAATGCCCGGATGAGCTTGATGCATGCTATTTGGCACATATGACATCGCAACTATTCCAAAAAGTATGAAATATAAAATGAGTGTGATTCACTTGTTAGAGAGAGAGAGATATATTAATATTAAACCTATTGAATAAGTATTTATCATCTTTGTGGTAGGTTTTTAATACGATTTAAAAGTGAGCCGCGTTCACACATAGAAGAAGGATCTTGGTTCTTTAAAAGACGTCCACGTGTCACAACACGGGAGAGATGCTTTCATTTTAGTATAGATATATAATTGCCATAATATCATAAGGAGGGCAGCCAATCAGGAACGTGTATGTGGAAGTCAAAAAGTGTGCAGATGGTCTACTCTTAGTATGATTCATGATGGTTTTTTAGTGTGAGAAACCAAACGGCTTCTAGTGTGATTTGCGATCGGTACCTGGTGTAATTCACCAATCGACATAAATAATGAGTAGTGACGTACAGTTGGACTCGACATTTTTTTGGGGGTCATGTCATGTGATGAAACTTACTCGTACTATCGATCGATCATATGTGTGATTCATCCATTGAGATCTGAACTTCAATCACAGACCTTTGCCCTCCCCTGTAGCCGGTCGGTCGACAAAGAGGGCTGAGCCCAGTTGGTCTCGACCCCTTGCCCAGCGGTCGGTCGCACAGTACCCCCTCCCTGCTTAGCTGTCGGTCGATAAAGAGAGCTAAGCCCAGTCGATCGTGACCCCTTGCCCTGCGATCCGTCGCCCAATACCCCCTCCCCCTTAGCCGGTCAGTCAACTAAGAGGGCCGAGCACGATCGTTCGCAACCCCACACCCCGCTGCAGGTGGGTCGGCCCTCGCAAGGAGACGGTCGATCGGTCAGTTAAAGAGGGGAAGAGGAGGAGGATGAGCTGATCAACTTGCATGCAAAAGGGCCATATCGGATGCCACGTCATCTGGTTAAATATTCCGGACAATGGCATCAATGGCCAGGATTCGCCTTCACAAATCCAGTGGTCTCAAACGGTTTTAACCGATCGGCCAAATACAAGAAAGGGAGGACTGCAGTGACTTCCATGTGATTATATTTGAAGACAAGTTTACTGCCATGCTGTTAGTATTGAATTCCTGCGACTCAAGAGCCTCAAGCACGATATTGTACAAGTATTAAAATCCAATCGGCAATACTCGACAACACTCAGTAATGCACTAAACAACCGACCGATCGGTCGACCAATGGCTGTCGACCGCTTGGCCACCGGAGGAACCAACTGAAAGCGAGTACATGGACTGACCAACTAGTCGGTCGACAAGAGAACCAATAGTCCGGTCAATCCGTGGGTGCCAACTGATCGATAAGTACAACAATGTGATGGAAGGACAAAAAAATCCCCGTAATTCTCACGCTGAGTCAGCTCCGACATTCACGCTAAAGGATTGTTAGGATCTGAGGCCCTTGCGCAGCGAAACGCGACTCACGTAGAAGCACCACCGGGGAGATGACCACCGACAAGACTGAGCAAGAAGGAATACACAAACAAAACACACAAAAAATTCCGGCAACGACCGATCAATGGATTTACTAGTATGTGAAAAACCTGAGTACAATTACAATTGTCGATCTCTAACCAATCCCTCATACACCCACAATGAGATACCCCCTTTTATAGAATAGATTTCGCAGCCCTACAACCTGAAGAACACCAAAGAAAACCCTCCCCGTGACCTTCCGCCTCCAATGGATTTCCTTCTCTCTCTCTCATGGTGATGGCTACCTTCTAATCTCTACTTAGGGTTACTCATGTGCCACCTTGATCACCTAGGTTCGTCCTAGGATCACCTATCTATAACCATATATTCTTATTCGACTTGGAGAATGAGTCCCACGAGAAAATGCAGCTCGAACCACCACACCTGTGTACTGTCATAACCAGTTGTGTGCATGACCAAGAGCGATCGTGCGCACGACTTGACCTAGTCTTCTCGCCCAACAAATATACCGATGCCAGTCGTGTGCACGACCTGAACCAGTCGTGCGCACAATTATGTTTAGTCGATCATTCTCCCTTTGGTGCTCAGTCTTCCTCCGTTTAATTTCTTCGCGCACGAACCTTAGAGCTTGTATGCGGCTTGTTTGGAGCCACATTTTCAACAAACTACACCTTTGTTTTATAACAAGACATAAGCACCTCCATTGATCGAATCTCCATCTCTTTGCACCGTAAATCCATTTCCTGATCGTCGTCGTCGCCTTTGCCCCCGCACCGGGAGCCAAATCACCAAACTTGGTGATTGCCCAAGTCTTTCAACTTGGTCGACCTCCTAATCATCCACACCCTTGAGCGTACTCCACCTGCACCCTTGTTCTTAACCAAACA
Organism: Chamaelirium japonicum; assembly: GCA_947650365.1. Classification (NCBI taxonomy): domain Eukaryota; kingdom Viridiplantae; phylum Streptophyta; class Magnoliopsida; order Liliales; family Melanthiaceae; genus Chamaelirium; species Chamaelirium japonicum. The sequence goes on from OX393549.1 coordinate 21,659,362, forward strand.
CCATGCATGTGCCGTCAATCTTTCAGCTACCGCCATGATTATAGAAACGCCTACCATCGCCTGTTGACCATCCCGCCGTAAACCACAGTCCTTGATTTGCTCTGCGAGGCTTCCCGAGCCCATCGCTCTCGAGCTATTGCTCATCGGCCAACGCTCAAACATACTCTATACCCTGCTGTACCATAGGTGTGCCCACGGCGGAGTCCGCTACTACCATAACCGTCGTCACTTTTTTCCCACCGTCCATCGACAGCTACCGCACTTTGCTAGACCGCAGGTGTGCCTGCAGTCGTGCCTGCCGCTACCACGCCCCATCAGGGCCCACATCACCCATCGGTGATCCGCATCGGTGCCCGTCAGCACCTCCACAAGTCACTCATCAACAACCCATATCAGTTCACTCTTCGATGACTGAACATGATGCCATCGGCGACTCCCGTGTCATCGAGGTGCTCCCCCTCGATCTAGGCACTCGCACGTACCGTGCCATCATGACTTGCCACCGCGATTCATCAAATTGGAGAGTAGGTTCCAAGACTGCACTCTCCTCCTGGCTAATGCCTACCTCGAATTGCCCTAAAGGAGGAGGTACTCGACCGCAATCTCGCCCTTGAAAACTCCTCTAAAGACCCGAACCTCCCGGAGAGCACTAGATCATGCCTCTCCTCGTAGTGCCCTGCACCTAGGGCGCCGGCCGTCATTGCAACAAGCCCCCCAAGAGGAGGTGCTATACTGCAACCTCTCCTTGAGCCTCTGACTTCTTTCTTGAGTGTCGCTCCTGGGTCATCCGTCACACCGCTTGCCGCCCATGCATCTCGCGGTCCCCTTTTCTCACTCTATTTTGTTCTACGCCATTGACCTAGAGCCTCCCCGGATCCCCAACAAGTAGCTTTGATACCAATTTTTTGGTATCACCCTGAACCTAAGCTCTGATACCAATTTATTAGGATCCGAGGCCCTCGCACAGCGGAACGCGACTCGCATAGAAGCACCACGGGGGTGACAACCACTGACAAAACCGAACAAGCTAAGGAATAAATAAGCAAAACACCCAAGAAATTCTAACAACGACCGATCGATGGATTTACTAGTATGGGAAAAACCCGAGTACAATTACAATTGTCTCTAACCAATCCTTCATACACCCACAAAGAGATACCCCCTTTAGAAAATAGATCCCGCAGCCCTACACCCTGAAGAAAACCCTTGTCAAGACCTTCCGCCTCCAATGGATTCCCTTCCCTCTCGCTTGGTAATGGCTACCTTCTAATCTCTCCTTAGGGTTACACCTGTGCCACTATGATCACTTAGGTTCATCCTAGGATCACCTATTTATATGTAATATCCGATTTTATTGAGCTTAATTTTTGCTATGGGCAACCCCTATTATATTATTATTATTAGAGACCTTGTAACTTTAGTTGCAATTGTTGCACAATAGTTTTGTATCAGCTAAGTTGGATTAGACTTGATTTGGATCAATTGTGGTTTCTGGGTTTGAGTCGCGAGGCCAAGTGGTGATGTCAGTATATTTCTATATAGGTACGGGCGTGTGTGTGCGCGCGCACACGGGTGTTGAGCATGGAAGAGAGCACATGCATGTAGCTTATTTATTATTTAAATTAATTATTTGTAAGTACTTTGCTGACATAGACATGTTCTTGTATCGACCCATTGCTGAGCGATGCGAGTCGCATGGTCTAACTGACTCGTTAACCTAGGACCAATTGATTTCTTTGACTTGTCGATCGAACTTGGTCGGGTCGGATCGGGTCGGGTTGGGTCGGCTCGACTTCCCTTGACTCAAATTGTTTCTCTCCTACTTTGTCCATTGGGTTTTGATCTGATGCCCGAAGCCCTCCTACTCAACCCCTTGTACCCAAACTTCACACACCAATCAACCATACCCTACTTTAGTCCCCCCTTTTCTCTTTACAGAACCCATACAAATCCGTCTAACTATCCCTTTCAACCAAACCCCATACACCCACTCAACCAAACCCTATCCAACCAACCCCTCAACCTACCCTATCCCCTCTTCATCTCTTTCCCGATCTCACACTCAACCTCCCCCCTATTTTCCCATTTCTCGCACAATCTCCCCCTCTTCATCTCTGTTTCACCCTCACCCCAAATCCCTTAAAACCCGGCGCCCCAAATCCCATAAAATCCGGCACGCCATCACCCTCTAACATCCTTAAAAGAAAACAGAGCCCCAGCCCCTTCTCCCCCATCCAAACCCAAGCCTATTCCTCTCCCCACCCCCTTTCATCTCTCTATCAATCTCTCTTGATCTCTCCCTTTCTCTATTGCTCTCTCTTTCTCTGTGGTGATGCGCTCAGCCACTAGAGCTTGGGACGAGCACTCGACGCCGGAGAGGAGCAAGGAGGAGCTTCAGCCGAAGCTGAGGACCCCCATTGATCAGGTCAGTCTCCCCTCTCCTTCCCCCTTCTTTTCCTCCTTTTTCTTTGGCTCTGTCAAGGCCCGAGAACGACCCCCTCACGGCTGTCTATGGACGTCGGCTAGGTGGCCGGCCAGTCGGCGGAGCCAACGACCCCGACGACCATTCCAACGGCCCGATCTGGCCGCGATTCTCTTTCCCGACCCTTCGCCGACGTTGTCGGTGTATGGCCTTGATCGTTACCCCGACCATGTGTTGATACCTCGGTGCCCACGATGCTTGATCCAACCATCTCTCCTGTTTCTCTGATGGTGAGATGTTGATGATAGTGGTGATGGCGTTGGTGGTACTCGTTGTTGTGTTGTTATACCTTGAAGGTGTAGTATGCCTCACCGAGCCAGTACGTCTGTTGGGTTCGGCACGCCGTCAACCATAATAGATCGATTCATTTGCTAATACGACTTCGGCTGTACTTGGCCTTAGGATCGAATCATTGTGACCACCCTTGATGCTTTAACTAGATGTAATCTTGTGTTGATTTCCTCGTAGTTAGCCAAGCCATCGTCCTATTTGGCATGACAATGTGGAGCTTGCTCCAATAGTAGCCAACCCCAGATTCAACCGAGCATGGTTATGCTTCCATTTTATTTATGATCAATCCAAGCATCAGAGCCGATAAAGCTTATTATTTGTAATTGTGTCGATAAACTCGTACCCCATGTAAGCCCAAGGGCATCCCTGGCGGATGACGAATCAAACACCTGACCTTGTTTTGAACTCTGTTGTGGATGCCTTTGTTTAAATAAGTAAATAGTAATATATGGAAATATGTAACTTATCAGCCCTTGACGGTGACGATTCAGTTAGAGGCAGAGCGGAGGTCAGCTAACAGAAATATCTACTTGGACAAATCAGAAGTATCGTTTACATCTCACAAAATATAAGGCAAGTATTCACTTGCTCTGAGGTTATTTTCAACTTATGTTTTTATACCCATAGTTTATGATTTTTATAAATAACTTTTCGTATATTGTACAACATAACCATGAGTCTCATGAGGATTAATATTAGACTATGGTGACATGTTGGGTATGATATCAGTAAATTAGAATGGTATGGTATAGTTCTTAATGTTGTTGAGTAACACTTTTGTTGAGACTGTGCTTGCTAGATGATTGAAAATGATTACTGTACTGACATATGGTTGGTACATATATACGATTGGAACCCATTACAACATACCTTTACATATATTATGAGTATAAAGAGTACAACATTTGTTGGGAGGTGGAGAACTAGTAGCATAATAAGAGTTCATAAACATTTCTATTTAAGTCTCGCAAAATATTTCTTATTAGTTATATTATTGTTTTCTTCATTGTTATTATCTAAAATCTTGTTTTGTAAAGACACCCTCACACACACTCACCCCCTTAGAGCGGGGGTTTACTTGCCAGTCAGTGGTTTGGACTGACCCCGTTAGGGGCACTACTCTTTCCACGAGTAGACTTTCTTGCAGAGTGGTACCAGAGCTGGAGTACGGGTGGCAGCAACGGAGGTTAGTGGTAATTGCGGAGTTAGTAGCTATAGTTTTCTTTTTGTAGTAACCATGTATAGACCTTGGGTTGTATTTATTGGGACTGTATCATGGATATGAGAATGAGAGTATATGTGTGGTTTAGTTTAGCTTGTGGTATTATTAGTATAGATTATAGTTGCAATGTTTCAGTTGCAAAACGCATCTAGGTAGGCCTCTCCTCGATCAAGGCCCATGCTTAGGTCAGATCACTTTAAAATATAATAAGATAAATGGCTTAACGGGTTAACCTTATAGATAGGACAACCATATTAGTCTACTCAAGTGGTAGAGAGTAAGTGAGATTACTTGGTTCGTCGTCGAAAGCTTGAGTGTCGCATCGTACTCCCTTACCGAGAATTTTTGTCAACATGTAATGGCATCGCGTGCCACTAATACTAAGAAGAAACATATAGAAATAAGCATTGAGACTCCTAAATTGAGGTAGTACTTTAATCGTAACCCAACCCTTCACCCCTTTCTCCCCTCACACCCCAGAGATCGGTATTCAGATTTCTGGGGCGTGACATTATAGCCATACATTCGTATCCGACTTGGGGAAGAAGTTCCAAGAGAAAATACAACTCGAACCGTCACACCTGCGTACTACCGTAATCAGTCATGCGCACGACTTGACTTGGTCTTCTCGCCCGACAAATATGTCGATGCCAGTCGTGCGCACGACCTGGACCATTCGTGCGTGTAGGGAGTGATCCTCGTGCTGACCCGGGGACTCCGCCCAACAGTCAATCGATTCGATCGTCGGTTCGAGCGAGTTTTTAGACTTGAGCTTTGAAGCAGTTGAGAGCTTCTGGACTTAGATTTAGAAGTGATTGAGAGTTGAGACAGTTAACACAAGATGTGGTATCGGAGCTCAGCCAAAGCCTATGTCTCCGTGCGATAAGGTGCAACCTGAATTCACTAACACTTGAAATATAGTGACCTCAACAGGCCGAGTGTCACTTGTCTTAGAAAAGGGAGAGGGATGTCTAAGCTCTAGTTTTTGAAAGTCTGATCCGAAAATCAGATAATCGATCTAGAACATTCATCTGGTCTGCTATTTATAGAGATTTGGAAAATATCCAATGTCTGGGGCGGTTTTTGCAATCGCTTTGACAGACTCCAAACTGAACCAGTGGGTCCCGTTGTCATCTTTGTATACCGCTAGGCAAGGCTAGTGGGTCCTGTCGTCGTCTTTGAGGGACCCCAGGCAAGGCTAGTGAGTCTTGTCTCAGGACATTGGCCAAATTTTGCACCCACAGTGTGCAAGACTGTGTCTGGCCGATCCTTCTCCCCTAGCTGCTCTGTCTTATGCCGTTTCTTCGTGCACAAACCTTGGAGTTTGTGGCTTGTTTGTAGCCACATCTTCAACAAGGATGGCCCGAGAATCATGCATGACGATGGTTACGGGTTAATGGCCCATGTTCTGAGATTTCGGTCGACCAGTCAAGCAAAACACATCTACAACAATAACTGCTCCAGTACAAATGAGCAACTGCAAGATGATCTCACCCATGCGTGAGGCGGTTGCTAGAATTGAGGGGTCACACCATCAATGCCGCCTCGCCCGTAGCGCTCCGACGGCCATATCAAACATCTATAAATAGATCCGAATTCTATAAGGGGAGGTGTTGCCCATTGCTTTCTGAATTTTCAGAGCTTGAGAGAGAGAGAGAGAGAGAGAGAGAAAGAGAGAGAGAGAGAGAGAGAGAGAGAGAGAGCCCTAAAGGCAAGCAAGTATTTGGGAGACCGGTCCTTCCTGGGTGTACGTGGGTTTGGGTTCCTGCATATACATGGGTTTGGGTGAGAGTTTGCAACCTGTTCGGTTCAATAGTGTACATATTTCTCGTTCCACCCCGTGGTTTTTTCTCCTTCGACGTTGAAAGAGAGTTTTTCCATATAAACCTGATCTTTTATTTGTTTGGTTTGCTTTAGATTGTACCTACCACTCGAGCTAGAAAAACCTCCCACACAACTCATGTTCCTTGCATCTTGGCATGAAAGCATTATAATTCTAGGGGCCATGGATGAACTCCTGAGATCCTCGTACCATCTGATGATTCCTACGAATTTTGGTACGGTAGGGAGGTGGCTACCACAAAATTTTCCATGACATATTCCATGCACAAAACAGTACATGTTTTGAAAACCAGACAGGATCGGGTGGTTCGACCACTAGATTGGACTGGAATCGAAACATGTTTCATATTGGTCTTTGAATAAACCGATTCGTTTGTAAAATTATACTAAAAAATAAATCCATTGCATTAGGCATGTCAAATAGCAGGGTTGGGGTCAGATTGAGCCCGGCTGTTTGTTTTTGTAGGCCCTAACCCTTCAGGGCTAAAAAATGATGGGCCCTAACTCAACCTTTCAAGGGCCAGGACTGGGCCAGGGTCGATCAAGAACCAAGTTGATATCACTAAGATAAGGATTATCAATATATTTATTTATTCAGTAAGGTCATTAAGAAAGGGTTAAAACGTACTTTTTTTTCTCCCTAAACTATTCTTATGCCAGCGCCTTTAGGCTTTTGGCATTAATTTCAAACTCCACTCATTTATTCGTGCTTGAGACTAATAATACAGTTTAAAAAATATTATTAGTCTTATGAGTGTTATATAATACTTCTAATACTAATATATCCAAACTTGATAACTCCAATTCCTATTGGGTTACGGTGAGTGACCTATTAATTACGGATTAGTCCCACTTGGTCATTGATTTAATCCCTTAATAAGTATTATATATATTATATAATTTATGTACATGAAGGGCAGGGTCTAGCAGGGCCGAGTTATAGGTTTCCCTGGCCCAGCCCTAATCTTTGAGGGCTTATGAAAAATGAGCCCGGCCCGGCCCTCGGCAGGCAGGGCTTTGGAAGGCGAGGCCGGACATGATACCCTCTCCAAAGGATCAGAATGATAGGCCTAATTGCAATATTTTTTAAAAATTGGAGTTATGGGGTTGGAGCACATGACGTATGGTTAAAAAACAGTTGAGCCGTCGGTTTAAAACGATTGGACCGGACCGGATGTCTTTTCGGTTCCCCTTCCGGTTCGGTTTTGAAAACATAGATCCAAAAACAAAAAGCCCTCGAACGGTTTCAATGCTACCCGCATGAGCAAAACGCACTGTCAAGTATTGCGGCCGCCGGCCGCCTCCTTCCTCCCACCCTCCGCCTGGTGCGCCACAAGATCCTCGATCAGGCCGCCGGCCGCCTCCTTCCTCCCACCCTCCATGGCCGCCCGCGCCGCTACAGCGTACTCCCTCGCCCGCCTCCTCATACCGTCAGCCTTCTCCCCTACACCCATCACCCGCACCACTGCCGCTGCCAACTCCTCCCCCGTCACTATCTCCCCGTTCCCCAATATCACATTCCCTCCGCTGTTTCCCGCCCGCCTCACCCTCACCCCGATCCGGCCTTAGCATCTCGGTGATCAGCTGCTCGTTGATGAACTGCTCGTAGAACAGCGGCCACGCCACCATCGGGACCCCCGCCGCCACCGCCTCCAGCGTCGAGTTCCACCCGCAGTGCGTCACGAACCCTCCCACCGCCGGATGGTTCAGGACCAGCACCTGCGGGGCCCAACCGTCGATGACCAGACCCCACCCCTCCACCCTCTTCTTGAACCCCTCGCACTCCGGCTGCCACTCTTCGTCGGCGCCCCTCACCACCCAGACAAAAGGGTGGCCGGAGGCCTCTAGCCCGGCGGCGATCTCCCGGAGCTGATCCGCACTAAACTCGCACAGGCTCCCGAACGAGACGTACAGCACGGATCCCTCCGGCTTGTCGTCGAGCCAGCTCCGCCAGACGCCGGATCTGTCGGCGGCAGGGTGGGACGGATCCTGGCCGCGGCTGGCGCTTCCGGCGTCGTCCCGGTGGCAGAGGGATACCGGGCCGACGAACCAAGCCCGCCTCCCGGGCTCCCTCCGGTAGAGTTCGGCATACTCATGTTCCAGCTCGTAGAAGCTGTTCACCACCACGCCGTAGCTCTTCCTCTCGGCCTCCCTAGACAGCTCCAGGATAGTGGGAGCGTAGAACGTCTCCGGGAGGTGGGATCGGGACAGCTCGATGCGGTGGGGGAGTTCGTCAACGACGAAGGGGTCGGAGTCGCCGGCGGTGGCCAAGGGGTCTTGGCGCTCCAGAGCGTGGTGGACGCAGAGGGCGAAGATGCCAGGCCCGTGGAAGACGATCCGGAGGATGCCAAGGTTCGCGGCGACGTCGGCGGACCAGGAGTAGATGGAGTCGGAGACGAGGCAGTCGGGGAGCGGGTGGCTACGGAGGAGGTCGAGAAGGGGCTGGTGGAGGGAGAAGGTGGTGGTGTAGACGCCCTCGAAGCCGGCCTGGCAGACGGCGGCGAGGTTCTCCGCGCCTCCGGGGAGGAGATGGCGGACGGCGGGTGGGAAGGGGAGGAGGAGGAGGCTGATGGGGTGGTTGGTGGCGAGGGAGCGGTCGACGGTGGGGCGGACGAAGGGCTCGTTCCCCGGGGTGGTGATGATAGTTGCGGACACGCCGCGGCGGGCAAAGAGCGTGGCCATGTCGAGCATGGGGATCATGTGGCCCGGGGCCACGAACGGGAAGAAAAACACGCGGAGCTCCTCTGTAGCCGCGGCCATGAGAGAGAGAGAGAGAGAGAGAGAGAGAGAGAGAGAGAGATGGTTTGACTTGAGAACTGGACGGTATATATAGAAGAAGATTCTCTCTCTAAGACCTGCAAGGTCAAATTGGCTGCTTCCTGTTCCTCCATCTGGTTCCAGGTGAAGATCGAGAATCTTTGGACCTTAACATCTTGTTGCAGCGCTAGCCGGCGTTCGTAGCCGGCTGCCTAGCTCCCACCACTTACCGTACCAGGACCTCTTTACAAATATTTATTAAACTATAATGTAAATAAAGAATAAATTAATTAGTCCAATTGTAATTAAAAAAGACTTAAACATAAACCATATTTTATTATGGGGTTAATAGCATGTATCCCCTAATTAGGCTTAAATAGCTAACTAGTTTAACCTAAACCTAAAGAGGTGCATGGATAAAGCTTGGGGGTACGTTGGTGTGTTCCAAATTCTTATACCGCAAGTACACGGTGTATATTTGGGTAGACAATAGTAATTACGGTCGGGTCGATCCGACAGATACTTAAGTGAAAACTAATTAAAGAAATATTAATGTTAACTAATTTATATTTTAGTTCAGAAAGATGATTGATTTTGGGAAGGTTAATTATTTGTGAAAAAGAAATACGAGAAGCAAAATCAAAAGTTATTTAAGATTTGAATTGTAATTAGTATGGAGAAAGATTTTAAGCTCTAGAATCCGCTCATGTACCAATCTAAACTGCAGCTTATATATGATTCCCACAATACTCACAGAGATTCGAAATCAATCTATCTTTTTGGAAGATATTCAAGACTACAATGATTTTATTGTAGCAAATGTTACTCTTTATACCCAAAATATTACTCTTTATAAAGAGTAACATTTCTGTAATAAAGAGTAACATTTGCTACAGTGAAATCACTGTAGTATTTGATTTTTGATAAATCTCGTTTAAAACAAAAACAATAGCTACAGTGAAATCACTATAGAAAATGTTACTCTTTAATACCGAAATGTTACTCTTTATAAAGAGTAACATTTCAATATTAAAGAGTAGCATTAGCTACAACAAATTCATTGTAAAAAAAAATAGAGATTTTATTTTTAATAAAAATTTATTAAAATTTGCTACAGTAGAATCACTGTTGCAATTTTTTGAACGATGAATGAAATTATGCATATAAAGAAGGATAAAGAAGAAAGGGTACTTTGGTCATTATAAGAAGTTTGTTAGACGTAACAAACTCAGATCGTGATGCATGTTCCCGACGTGTCTTTATGAGTGACCGATAATAAAATCTATATCATAGGGACCACAACTAAAAGCATCTATTTTGGTGTCGGTATACTAAACCGATATGTTTCTCAAGGACCTAAGGCACATTACCCCTTTTTTAATTTGTGTACGTGCAAAAGGGTCCATAGATCAGAAACTGTTGCACGCACGTGCCCAATGTACTAGTTTACAACATAGTAGAGATGGATCAAAATCATGTAAATAGAAGAAAAATAATTGCAGGCACCAAATTAATCACACAGAGGGTCCTCTATTAAAGGGGGATGATACCTTATATTGCCTTACTTCGAAATTTTGGTTTGTGTTTACCTTCTGATTGCTCTTGTTGTTTTAGTCGGTCGAAGATAGTCATGATTGTTGCACTGCCCTCACTCAGGGACTATATGGATGCAATTATTTACTTTGGCACATACTTATCATCCTTCTCGTCTCTCATCGACCGAGCATCCCGTGATGAATTCGACAATTTGGGAAGCGACACGTGGCGATCTCAGCGTCAACGGCCACAATCTATAGGCCATGGCATGGTATGAAATATAAACCGTAAGGGGATGCCACCAACACCGGTCACTGCCCCGTCGTCCACCACCCGCCCCGGTGGTCGGTGGAGGTGGCGACCGACGGTGGGTGGTAAACGGTGGCCGACAAGGTGATGATGGATTGTCGATGACCGACGAAGAGTGGTGGATGGCGGCCGACGGAGCGGCGACAGGTTGTCCGTAACCGGCGGGGGGTGGTGGATGGCAACGGCAAGCGATCGATAGATTTAATTTTAGATTTACTTTGCTGGTCAATACAAACAACAGTTTAGAAGTAATGATTTATTTTACTGATCGATACAAACAGCAATAAAAAAAACAGATTTACTAATGAATCGGAAAGACTTTTTTTTTTGGGTGCTTTCAATCGGGAAGATTTATTAGCCAACATCTGATTTACTAGCTTTTACTTTGTGCAAAGAAAATTATGATGTGTGTTTACGTTTATTAATTATTAGTCAACCCGAGTCTCCTCTTTCTCCGAACCCTGACACTGCCTCTGCATCTGCCTTCTTCTCCCCGGCACCTATTCCATTGTTTTCTCCTTGTCACCCCTTATGCCAAGCCCAGCCTCCTCTGCGGCTCTTGATCCTCCCTCTTTCATCTTTCTCCTCCTCCTCCCTCCTCCATCTTTCTCTTCCTTCCTCATCCTCTATCCTCCTTCCTCGTCATTTCTCCTCCACCTTCCTAGCTCTTTCTCGCTCCTATTTCTTCCTCGTGCCAAACCCTAAGCCTAATTCTATCAATGGTTGCCCGCCGATAGTGTCAATGAGGTAGATGTCGACAGCCTCGTGTTGATGTCGATGGACTCTTCATCGTCATTAACATGGGACTGTCGATAGATGCCCCATCGACCCTGTTAGCGGGCAACCATCGATAGCACCAGGGCACGAGGAAGATGGGAGAGGAAGAAGGAGGAGGATGGTGGATGAGGAAGAAGAAGGATGAGGAGGAGGAAAGTGGAGGATAAAGGAGGAGGAGAAGGAGGAAGGAGGAGGAGGAGAAAAGTGGAGGATAAAGGAGGAGGAGAAGGAGGAAGAAGAGGGAATTGGGACTGGCAGAAAAGGGACGCCAATGTGAGTTGCGGCAACATCGAGGGCTCTGCACGCAAAGGGGATGATTGGGCATAAAGGACATAAGCAATTTGGGGTTATTGACCGTGCCAAGATGAAAAAATAAATAAAAATTTGTGTGCGTTGGAAAAAATCCAGATGCCAAGTAAAATTCAGTTGGTGCAAATAGAACACATCAAATTAAAAAAAAATGTCGCTTCTTCTTTTTCTTCCATCTAGTTCCAAAGATAGGTGAAAAGAGAAATTTGTACCTAACATCTTGTTCTAGTGATAGACGTTCGTAGGGGCCCCCGGAATATAGATCGGGCTAGTAGTGAATGAGAACGATTTTGTTCACCGTCCTCACAGGTGATGAGGCATTACCTTTTAATGTGAACAGTTGGATGCTCATCACCGGTGACATTCAATGCCACTAATGTCATATCATACTCATCCTGCCATTCAAAATCGTTCTTGTACCTAACCAGTACAATTAATGCACAAAATATTATTAAAAAAAATGATAAAGCATTAGATAAAACATTATTTATCTATAAAATTAAAGAAACACCTAAATAATTATTATTTATCTATAAAATCTTGTCATGAGATTATAAGTTCATTCCATACTGGACAAGACTGGAATAAGGTTATGTATATTCTTATTATGAGAGGGGGTCATTCAAGCATATGTAAATAGATACTATGTTTACATATGGATCCCAATGCAGACTTTGATGGGGATCAAATGGCTGTTCATGTATCTTTAGCTTTGGAAGCTCAAGCAGATGCTCATTTATTTATGTTTTCTCATATGAATCTTTTGTCTCCCGCTATTGGGGACTACTAAAGTCTTTGTTCACTGGAAGGTCAGAACAAATAAATAAATTATCAAAATGAATTGCTACGGTTATTCAATATACAAAATTTTGATTTTATGAATCAAAGATAATGCAAGACTTATCCGCTTATAAAAATATATATTACCTCCAATTTCATGTCCTCTTCTGATTCTATTAGTAGGGTCTACTCTATCTACATATTCCTTAATCCATACCCCCCAAGATCAATCCGCAATTTCGGATCCTTACATCCTTCCACCCCTTTTTGCATATGTTCCCATTTTACACTTCACCTACCCTATATCTTAATCCATATCCAATATTTTGAATCATATGCCATGAAAACAAACTCAAGGAATAGGATCGTGATATGCCATTTTTTTCGCTTCACGTTTTATCCCTACACAAATCACAAATACCATCCAAGAATATTACCCTTTTGCCACCAATCAATTGAGTCATATTTATCCATTTAAAAAACAAAGGGCTATTATGGGAATAACAATCCTACTAACCCATTCTTCCTTCCGTCCTACTTTTGTTTCCCATTTTACCCTTTTTTTTCTTTGCAAGTAATTAATTGAATCTTATTTATCCATTAAAAAACAAAGGTTATAATAGGGAGGCCAATCCCACTGACACGTTACTTGCATCCTACATTTGTTTTCCATTTTACCCTTATCAATACTATTTTTAAAACAACATCAAGGAAAATGTTTGGGTAGGGTACGGACATAGGAACTCTACACGATTAACTTTCGGGTATAGGTATGGATACCCCAATACCGATACCCGAAACCCAATTGCCCCTCTAACTTGTGACCCGGCCCTGATCCAAAACATCGGGTACCGTTATGGGTACAAATGTACTTTCAGGCATGTGTACGAGTTGTACAAAGTTTTTACAAGGCTTGGGTATGGGTTGTACAAGGTTTGGGTAGGGTATGTGTATAGAAACTCTACCAGGTAAGGTATGGGTATAGGAACTCTACCTATCAACTTTCGGGTATGGGTACGTACCTTAGTTCTTTTACAAGGCTTGGGAAAGGTATGGATATATGAACTCTAACTAATTAATTTCCAGGTATGGGTATGGGTATGGGTACCTCAATACCCATATTTGAAACCTGAAACCAAACTGTCTCTCTAGCTAACTTCTGTAGATAATACAGTTTGACATATATATGGTGTACATATACTCCATACTTGGATCCTATGTCATTAAGACAAAAGCAAGGAAGGAAGTGTTGCATTCTTGCACTTCACATTGTGGCCCTACAAAAATTACCAATATGCTCTTATGCCCTATCATTATTTCATGTCCCCATGCCCTATACTAAAATGGTTGTTTTTAACATAAATTTTTCAAAAACAGAATAAAAATTATTAATATTATAATAAACGAAACATAACTTTTTAAATTGTGAAAAATAGAACATTATGCCATCTTAGATGGCGTAAATCCTTTACACCATTACAGATGGCGTAAAGTTTGAGTTCTCCTTTTACATATCCAAAGTACCATTGGATTTCGCCATCTGTGATGGCGTAAAGATTTATAGTTATAAATTATAATCGTTGTTTCTCTCCGTGAGAAGGGTCGGGAGAGAACGATCAAAAAAATACCCGTTATAAAATAGTTGTTAGCTCTAAGTGAGAAGGGTCGATGACAACGGTAAAAAAAGGTGAGATTCTACGTTGTTCTATGCCATATGAGATGGAGTAAATAAATCGCATTTCAGGTGTTCAGCTGAATTGGCTACTTTTTACACTATCTTAGATAGCGTAAATTTACGCCATCTAAGATGGCGTAATGTTCCATTTTTCATAATATAGAAAATTTTGTTCTGTTTATTATAATATTAATATTTTATGTTCCGTTTTTGAAATTTTTTTATATTTTTTAATTCGAGGACTTAACGGTCGATCGCCCACATATGAATCATTTTAGAGGTAAGGACGCCCAACAAATTATTTATGTTGGGGTCTCTCCGCAAAAACCAAAAGGCTTCAATAATATTTAATCGTCTCACTATTTTAAAAACCCATCTATACTTATTAGATTTCGCTCAAATTACAAACCCTGCCATCAATTGAAATTCAAATACAAATGCATTGTAACAAACATGAATAATTATTTTAGAATTTTAATATTTGTTATGGTGAAATAACTATAGCAAATTTATTTTTTGGAAGTGCTCTATAAAAAATTTTCGTATTTTTTACTACAAATATTTTGTTGTAGCAAATGTTACTCTTTATACCCAAAATATTACTCTTTATAAAGAGTAACATTTTTGTAATAAAGAGTAACATTTGCTACAGTGAAATCACTGTAGTATTTGTTTTTTGATAAATCTCGTTTAAAACATTTACAATAGCTACAGTGAAATCACTATAGCAAATGTTACTCTTTAATATTGAAATGTTACTCTTTATAAAGAGTAATATTTCGGTATTAAAGAGTAGCATTAGCTACAGCAAATTCATTGTAAAAAAAATAGATATTTTATTTTTAATAAAAATTTATTAAAATTTGCTACAGTAGAATCACTGTTGCAATTTTTTGAACAATGAATGAAATTATGCATATGAAGAAGGATAAAGAAGGAATGGTTCTTTGGTCATTATAAGAAGTTTGTTAGACGTAACAAATTCTCAGATCGTGATGCGTGTACCCAACACACCTTTATGAGTGACTTATAATAAAATCTGTATCATAGGGACCACAACTAAAAGCATCTATTTTGGTGTCTATATACTAGACTGATATGTTTCTCAAGGACCTAAGGCACATTACCCCTTTTTTAATTTGTGTACGTGCAAAAGGCTCCATAGATCAAAAACTGTTGCACGCACGTGCCCAGTGTACTAGTTTACAACATAGTAGAGATGGATCAAAAACATGTGAACAAAAGAAAAATAATTGCAGGCACCAAATTAATCACACATGTTGACACCCAAGCATAAGAACAGCTCCCCGCCAGCTCATCTCAGAGACCAAGGTGTCCTTCTACACCCATCTCCCTAGTGGGCCCTCCATCAAAGGGGGATAATAACTTATATTGCCTTGCTTCAGAATTTTGGTTTGTGTTTACCTTCTTATTGCTCTTGTTGTTTTAGTCAGGTCGAAGATAGTCATGATTGTTGCATTGCCCTTAGTCAGTGGGCTATATGGATGCAATTATTTACTTTGGCACATACTTATCATCCTCCTCGTCTCTCATCGAGCGAGCATCCCGTGATGAATTCGACAATTTGGGAAGCGACACGTGGCGATCCCAACTTCAACAACCACGATCTATAGGCAATGGTATGAAATATAAACCCTAGGGGGATGCCACCAACACCGGTCGCTGCCCAGTCGTCCACCACCCGCCCCGGTGGTTTAGGGGTGGCGACCGACGGTGGGTGGTAAACGGTGGCCGACGAGATGACGATGGATTGTCGATGACCGACAGAAAGTGATGGGCAGCGGCCGGCGGAGCGGCGATGGGTTATCGGTAACCGGTGGGGGGTGGTGGATGGCAACGGCAAGCGACCAATATATTTAATTTTAGAATTACTTTGCTGGTCAATCCAAACAACTGTTTAGAAGTAATGATTTATTTTACTGATCGATACAAACAGCAATTAAAAAAACAGATTTACTAGTGAATCCGAAAGATTTTTTTTTTTTATGGTGCTTTCAAATCGGAAAGATTTATTAGCCATCATCCGATTTACTAGCCTTTACTTTGTGGGTCTGAAAAACAAACTCACCACGGTTTTATGAATAAAGGACCGGCCCTGCCCGGCCGGGCCCGACCTGCCCTCAAGCCTTTTAAGGGCCTGTTTGGATAGGCTCTGGAGGGCCCGGCTGGGTAGGGGTCCAAGTATCATGCCTTAATTGATTGGCCTAAATGTAATCGCACTGCTAATCATAATTAAGCAAAATCATCTGTCAAGCTGTGCAGCCGCCGGCCCGCCGGTCGCGAGATCCTCGATCAGACGGCCCATGTCCTCGTTCGACGAACCACCGTCCTCCATGGCCGCCCGCGCCGCTACAGCGTACTCCCTCGCCCGCCTCCTCATTCCGTCAGCCTCCTCCCCTCCACCCATCACACGCACCGCTGCCGCTGCCAACTCCTCCCCCGTCACAGCCTCCGACTTCCCCAATCTCACGTTCACTCCGCTGTTTCCCGCCCGCCTCACCCTCACCCCGATCCTTAGCACGTCGGTGATCAGCTTCTCGTTGATGAACTGCTCGTAGAACATCGGCCACGCCACCATCGGGACCCCCGCCGCCACCGCCTCCAGCGTCGAGTTCCACCCGCAGTGCGTCACGAACCCCCCCACCGCTGGATGGTTCAGGACCAGTACCTGCGGGGCCCAGCCGTCGATGACCAGCCCCCACCCCTCCACCCTCTTCTTGAACCCCTCGCACTCCGGCTGCCACTCTTCGTCGGCGCCCCTCACCACCCAGACAAAAGGGTGGCCGGAGGCCTCTAGGCCGGCGGCGATCTCCCGGAGCTGATCCGCACTAAACTCGCACAGGCTCCCGAAGGAGACGTACAGCACGGATCCCTCCGGCTTGTCGTCGAGCCAGCTCCGCCAGACGCCGGATCTGTCGGCGGCGGGGTGGGACGGATCCAGGCCGCGGCTGGCGTTTCCGGCGTCGTCCCCGTGGCAGAGGGACAGTGGGCCGACGAACCAAGCTCGCCTCCCGGGCTCCCTCCGGTAGAGTTCGGCGTACTCAGGTTCCAGCTCGTAGAAGCTGTTCACCACCACGCCGTAGCTCTTCCTCTCGGCCTCCCTACACTGCTCCACGATGATGAGAGAGTGAAATGTCTCCGGGAGGTGGGATTGGGTGAGCTCTATGTGGTGGGGGAGGCCCTCGACGACGATGGGGTCGGATGCCAGGGGGACTTGGCGCTCCAGAGCCTGGTGGACGCAGAGGGCGAAGATGCCGGGGCCGTGGAAGACGATCCGGTGGAAGCCGAGTTCCGCGGCGACGTCGGCGGACCAGGTGTAGAGGGAGTCGGAGACGAGGCAGTCGGGAAGTGGGAGGCTGCGGAGGAGGTCGAGAAGGGGCTGGTGGAGGGCCAAGGCGGCGTTGTAGACGGCCCCGAAGCCGGCCGAGGAGACGGCGCCGAGGTTCTCCGCGCCCCCGGGGAGGAGATGGCGGACGTCGGGTGGGAAGGTGAGGAGTAGGAGGTTGATCGGGTGGTTTGTGGCGACGGAGCGGTCGATGGTGGGGCGGACGAGGGGCTCGTTCCCCGGGGTGGTGATGATAGTTGCGGAGACGCCGCGGCGGGCGAAGAGGGTGGCCATGTCGAGCATGGGGATCATGTGGCCCGGGGTCAAGAACGGGAAGAAGAACACGCGGAGCCCCCCTGTATCCGCCGCCATGAGAGAGAGAGAGAGAGAGAGAGAGAGAGAGAGAGAGAGAGAGAGAGAGAGCAATGGTAACCTGGAAGCTTGATCGACTTCAGAGCAGGACCGTATAAAGAGAAGAGTTATTTTGACTTTGCCCCCTAAATGTTGTCTTTAATTAGATTTTACCCCCAATTTTCATTAATTAGACTTTAACCCCAAAACTAACTGTTTCGTCAGCTCACCGTCTAAGAGAAAGGGTGTGCTGACGGAAAAGAAATAAGGTTTTGTGGGGGTGAGTTGACGGAACAATTAGCTTTGGGGGGTAAAGTCTAATTAATGAAATGATAGAGGGTAAAGTCTAATTCAAGGCAAAATTTGGGGGGCAAAGTCTAAATAATCCTAAAAAGAAAGGGTTCGGCATTAGATCGAGCTTCAACGGTGCAGATTGAAACCTTGAACCCCGAAACAGAAGAGAGTATTCAACTCCGCTTTCTCCGTCTGGTTCCAAAGAGTGAAAGTAGCCACACGCGTTCGGCCCAGTAGAGAAGGAGATACAGTATAACCTCGGGACCCACTACGAGATAATGCACATTGGGTGCCTGCTCCACCCTGTGGGCCCCACCGCTGTACGGTACAGAGTATGTACCGAGATTTTTTGTCACGTGCCAGAACGATTTTGTTCACCGTCATCTACTTTGGGATCTAGGTAATGCTTCACCACACCCTGAAGAGAGTAATACTATTCAGCCCGAAGGTTTGTCCCGAATTCGGCGGCCCAAAGGATGTAACAGAGTGCAACTGGTGGCTAAAATCTACTACTGATTTTAAAATCTTTAACAGCACTAATTGCACGCTGACACATTCTTCGGGTCGCTAAAGTCAGGACAAACCTTCGGGCTGAATAGGATTACACCTCTGGATAATTTTCAGCATTGGCTGCGTACGCTACAATCGTTGCACGGAGCCTATTAGCATGCTTTGAATGTTGGGGCCCACTACCTCCATGTGCTATATCTGCTACCCTATATCTTTTGAATTGCAGTGGGCCCACAATTACACCGGGTCATGATGGAAAAAACTTTTGCTCCAAGAGCAAATGGAGGAAGGGGGCAGTCTGAACGTCTGATGGTGTGCAAAAAAGTTATGGACCACATGCACGGGTCATGGTCGAGTGTAGAGTTTAGAGTTTATATAATAGAGGACTCCCTACTTTTCAGTGAACGGTTCAGATGCATCGATGAGGATCTAAATAACTTCCTGTCAATTCGTTCTTGTAGTGAACCCGTGCACGCAATGCACAGAATAATAATAATAATAAAAAAAACAGGGAATGTGCTTAAGGCTCCTTACAAAAAGTTCAACATGTATCAAGGACAACTAGAAATTTTTTCTTTTATTGGTAGTCCTCAGCATAGTTTCCTTCAACGTGGTCATGGTTCAAAATTTTTCCAAATATTTTCAATTTTGTGACCCACGAAATGAAATATGGCGGACAAAAATATTCCAAAATTTATCAAAATTTTTTAAATTTTTTAAAATTTAGATCGTTCGATATTTTCGGTGTGATTTAAAAAAAAAAATTAATTGGGGGTGTGCGATCTATCATCCAACACCAACCTGGCATGATCAATTCAACGAAAAATGTATTTGAACGTTTGTTCGGTCAGATTGAAGTATAATAGTATGAAAGTTTAGAATATGTCGAATCTTAGATTCCTTTCAATTAATTGATTTTTAATTATTTAATTAATATGATGGTATAAGAACATCAAACCTATTAAGATTCAATATTTAATATTCTTACAATGGATTTGAAGATAAATAGTTGAATTCATCAAATTTACCTTTTAAAATTTTGGTAGTTATTGAAAAGAAAACATATATCTTAATATTGATGAAATCACTAGAATTTTGGTTATGTTGTTGATCTTAGACCGTTATGAATATGTACATTATGCATAGAAATACATATTACATGGATCTCCTAACCCCTTTATAGTGGATAAATATTAGTGCATACTCATGTCATTCGGCACTTGGACGGTCGCTGTGGGGGAGGATTATGGCCATCGTACAGTCCCCCTGGCCTCCAACAGTCAATTGAAGGGTTGAGCTTCAAGATGTGGCGCGTTGTAGAGCGTTGACCTGTCACGTGCTGAGCTGTCATGCTAATACTGTTGTGATAGAGAGAGAGAATTGACACAGGAT
Source organism: Chamaelirium japonicum (assembly GCA_947650365.1). NCBI lineage: Eukaryota > Viridiplantae > Streptophyta > Magnoliopsida > Liliales > Melanthiaceae > Chamaelirium > Chamaelirium japonicum. The sequence continues at coordinate 21,679,235 of OX393549.1, forward strand.
GTGGTGACGGAGTTCGGCTGAATCCAACGTCTCCGTGCGGTAAGATGCAACATTTGAATCCACTATCTCTTAAGAAGTAGAGCTACTCTGGACAGACCAATGAGTGCTTATACAAGTAGACAGAGGGTGGAGAATGATTGATTGGAGTCTGAAAACAAGAAGGCTCTGGTAGCTCAAGTTGGTAAGCATAATCTAACAAACCAAGAAAGATAGTAGACTAGGTTTACGTGAAAAACTCCTTCCCAATGTCGAAGGAAAAAAAATCACGAGATGGAGCGAGAAATGAACTATCAACTCCAAGTATTACAAAATATCATACAAACCCGCGTACACCCGAAAAATACTGACATCCCTAGATCGGTCAGTATTTTTGCTCAATCTCTTTCTCTTATGCAAGAATTCTAGAAGCACCTCTCCTTCCAGAATTTTGATACTTTCTTATAAGGGGGTGGGGTTCCCTTTTATAGATGCTTGAGAAAGCTATTGGGGCGCTTCGTGCGGGACAGAATTGATGACGTGACTCCGTGATTCCGGCAACTGTCTCGCGTGAGGGCAACATGGCGCCTAGTGATTGCTTGCTCGTGCTAGGCAGTTATTGCTAAAGATCATATTCGGTTAACCGGGTGGTCGAGAATCCTGGAACATGGGCTATCACTCCATAGCTGTCATCTGGGTGAGATTTCTGGGTGGGATTATCGGACCTTCTTAGAGCGAGATTATTGGAACAGACCCTAGTGTGAATGTCAGAGCTATGCTGATGCGAGAAAGGCAAAGTAGGTTCTGAGGTCCCCTGCCTTAAAATGATCAGGTGACCAGTTGGCACCCATGGGCTGATCGGTCGATCGATTCTCCCTCGACTCCTATAAACTATAGACCAGTCAGTGCCCAAGGACTGACCAGTCAGTAAAATTTGGTTCGTCGCTGTAGACACATAAATTGTGTCTAACCCCAACCCGACTCGCATGCACCAACTCGGAGGCAAACCAGACACACACTCAGGTCCGGACCCGACTCGCATGCAACAATACGGAGGCAAACCCGACACGCACTCGGACCCGGACCCGAACTCGACTCGCATGCACTGACTCAAGGGGGCAAACCGGACCCGAACCGCACCGAATAAGAGGCTGGGTGGGCCCATCCCCAAGTCTGGGCCACCCGCCCCCCTTATGGAATTTCGAACCCGTTAGGGGGGTGGCCGGCTATGCAACAAAAGAAAGAAAAGAAAGAAAAGAAAAGAAAAGGAAGAAAAGGAATAAAGAAAGAAAAGAAAGGAAAGAAAAGAAAAGGAAAGAAAAGGAGAAAAAGGAAACAAATACCGCCATGCGCGGGGGGAGGTTGCGTATGACATCTATGTAAGTGTGGATCTGCGCCGATCCCTCGATCCGACAGACAAGAAACGAAGCCGGGTCGCCATCGACTTTATGTGCAAGATTCAAAATAAATTCAAAGAAGATTGAGCCATAACTACTCTGCCAGAAAAGGAAGGCAAATAAAGGTTTATTCCTCTCTTCAATGGAAGAATAAATATTGGGGTAATTATGGGAGAGATTTTAAAGGGATTCAAATAAACTTTCCATATCTCTCCCCTCCCCCCTTCACCTATAAATAGAGAGGGAGGGGAAAGGCTCAAAAGGTCGGAAGCGGAAGACAAAGTGAAGCTCTGCAGAGGAGGAGACGCGCCCTTCATTGACCCAAGGCTTCACGAGACACGGGCAAGCCTATCCCTTCGGGACCGGCTTAGTCCATTGAAAGTCCTCATCAACGTGAAGACCCTTGCACAAGAAGATCAAGCCTTTGACTCCACACACGAAGAAGAAACCTCGGAGAAGAAGAACCCTTCGAATCCGAAGATGCCAGAAGCAAAGGCCGGAGAAGAAGATCGGAGCGGCATCACCCCATCGTCTCCAACAAACCTTCGACTCTGATCAAGCCTAAAAGCCCGGAGAAGAAGATTAAAGCGGCATCACCCCGTCGTCTTCAACAAGCATCCGCTCCATTCACGAAGAAGAAAGCTTGGAGAAGGATACCTGAGCCAGTGCTACCCCCGCCATCTTTATCAATAAAAGCCGATGCTACAACCGTCGCACGAAGATCGGTTCTACCTCTACCGTCTTCATCAATAAAAGTCGATGCTATAACCGTCGCACGAAGACCGGTGCTACCTCCGCCGTCTTCATCAATGAAAGCCGACACTACAACTGTCGCACGGAGATTGGTGCTACCCCTGCCGTCTTCAGAAGAAGCCTTCAACTTCGATCACGCCAAAGAAGTCCGGAGAAGAAGAGAAGAAAAGCCGACGCTACAACCATCGCACGGAGATCGGTGCTACCCCCACCGTCTTCAAAGGAACCCTTCGACTCCGATCACGCCAAAGAAGCCCGGAGAAGAAGAAAAGCAAAGTCGTCGCTACACCCGTCTTGTATAAAGCAAAGCCGACACTACAACCGTCGTACGGAGATCGGTGCCACCTTCGCCGTCTTCAAAGGAATCCTTCGACTCTGATTAAGCCCAAAAGCCCGGAGAAGAAGACCGAAGCGTCATCACCCCGTCACCTTCGACAAACGCCCGCTCCATCCACAAAGAAGAAAGCTTGGAGAGGAACACCCGAAGTGTCACTACACCCGTCGTCTTCAAAGCAAAGTCGATGCTACAACCGTCACACGGAGATAGGTGCTACCCCCGCCGTCTTCAAAGGAACCCTTCGACTCCGATCACGCCAAAGAAGCCCGGAGAAGAAGAGAAGTCGAGCCGACGCCTAAACCGTCGAGGAAGCCAAAAGCCTTGAAGAGGTAGCCATCGCCATTCAAGGAGAAGATCGAGTCAACGCCGAAGTAAAAGCAACGCGAGAAGCCTAAGCAAAAGCCCCGATAAAGCTCGCGCCAAAGCAATGCAAGTGCCAAAGCCAAGAAACTACACAGGTCACGAGCAAAAGCATCGCCTGTTCTAGCCGATATGATGCAAAGTCCAGAAGAACGAAAGCATCACAAGTCTCCCCCCGTCTACGTTCAAGCACAAGCGCCAAAGCAAAGCAAAAGCCGGAGCCACGCCAAAGCAAAGCCAAAGCCAAAGCCGACGTCAAAAGCACGGTCGACGCCATGAACCGACGATCAAGGACGCCAAGGTGTAGCAAGGATCAAGGAAGAGATGAAGGCTGAGGAACAAAGTCGAAGACCCCTAGCCGAGAAAGCACGAAGCACGGAAGGGACAAAAGCAATGGAGGACACTCTTTAGCCTCTCGAGAAACCCTCCCCCTGTAAAGACCTCTGTCCTGGGCAACCCCTTCAGAGCTCTCGCATGAATACCACGTGGAGACGCAGATCAAAGGGACCCTCCAAAGGATCTCTCCCATAATCTCTTGATCGAATATTCGCCGCACCTAGCTCACCACCCCCAAGCCCCCGGGTCCCGACATCTGTAATCTCGTTTCATGCAATAAAGACGACCCGGATCTTTTTCTGCGCATACAGATTTCTGGCACGCCCAGTGGGACTTCCTCTCCTTTCATCCATATGGCTAAAGAAGTTGCTTCAAGTTCGTAATGGCCGAGACAAACAACGATGCATTTGTTCCAAGCCTTTCGCCCATCGCCAAGTCTCGTCTACTCCGACACGGTGATCCAGTAAACCCGGAGGGTGATGTTCCTCCAATGGTACGCGTCTACACTCGGCGTACTCGAACTCTTGCGGATATCTTCATGCCAGAAACTGTTACTGAAGATGCTCGCCAAAGCACCAACGAGGCCTTGGTGCGTGAAGAAACGAGCCTCAATCCTGGAATCCATGTCCAGATGTTTGGGGAGGACCAGCCCCAACCCCGAGCCCATTTTGGTTCTTCAGCGGACATTGCACATCCTCTGCAGGGGGCAAACATCTGTCATCAACCAAAATCAAGTCGGTGCAACTACGTCTCCAACGATGATGGTGAGGATGCAAGCATGCAACATCGAGACGTCCTCCGTCATCATCCTTCGTCCACTCTTCAGCTCCAAGTAATGCAAATGGGTGAACATATAGGGCAGATTACTCGGCTGATGGAGAAGAAGGATCATTACATCAATACTTTGCTTCAAAAGCTAAGTGCAAGGGATGCTGCAGCAGACGATCAACCACTACAAGGGAAAGGTTTATTGCCGACGGACATTTTTATTACCGTCGGTAATAATATTAATATTACCGACAGTAATAAACATATCCGTCGGTAATAAACATTTAATATTTTACTAATATTTAAAATATTTATTACCGATAGTATTTTTTTATCTGTCAGTAATAATATATTACCGACGGTCATTATTATATCTGTCGGTAAAAGTGATTATTACCGACGGAACAAAAATATTCCGTCGCAAATAATATTTTTTGTTATTTTAGTAATTTTATTACGTATATATTAGCGACAGCCATTTCTTATCCGTCGGTAATGTATTTATACCGACAGAAATGTCGTAGCCGTCGGTATATCTATTATTAATACCGACAGAAATATTAAGGACCGTCGGTAATAATATTAGTACTAACGGACTACTTATTTCCGTCGGCAATAATCCCTACGATTTAAACCTATTTTGATCCCTGGCCTTTGTTGCTCTCTGGATCTGTTCCGCCCCCCCCCCCCCCCCCCTCGTCGATTTTGATCCCCCCCTCGACCCCCTCCGGCGCACCCCCCCGTCCCCCGGCCTCCCCTCCGGCACGCCCCGGCCTCCTCCGGCTCACCCCCCCGGCCCCCCGGCACCCCCCACCCCTCCCCGGTGTTTCGATCCCCCCCTCGGCGCGCCTCCAACTCCCCCTCCGGCTACCTCTGGTGAGTCCCCTCCTCCTCCTCCTCCTCTTATCCTCCTTCTACTCCTGCAAAACAACGAAATAATTCTCTAGGCATCGATTAAGTACCTCGGATTGCCCGTCAGATTGAGGGTGATAAGCTGATGAGAGTTGAAGTTTCGTGCCCTGTAGTTTGAAGAGTTTACTCCAAAAATGGCTAGTGAATACTGGGTCTCTGTCACCCACGATCGTAGCCGGCATTCCATGCAATTTAAAAACATTGTCAAGGAATGCCTTGGCCACAGTAACAGCCGTGTAGGGGTGCTTCAAGGGAATGAAATGAGAGTACTTAAAGAGTTGATCAACAACTACCATGATTACCTCATACCCATGAGATGTCAGCAATACATCTATAAAATCCATAGCAATGTTGGTCCATAGAGTGGTTGGTAAAGGAAGAGGTTACAATAATCCTGGTAAAGCAACATTCTCATTTTTAACCCTTTGACAAGTATCGCATTCCCTGATATATGATCGTACAAAAGATTTCATCACTTTCCAAAAGAAATCTGCCTTAACTCAAGCCAAAATCTTCTAAAATCCTGAATGACCCCCCACCGGCGAGTTATGTAGTTGTTGCAGAATTTTTACCCTCAAAGGAGACTCCGAGCTGAGGTAAAACCTTCCTTTATAAAACAATATCCCATTATGTTCAATGTATTTCGAAGGATCCAAACTACCTGATTGAAATTCCAGTAACTTTTTCTGTAACTCATTGTCTATAGTATAGGATTGTTGCAATTCTTCTAACCAAGAGCTAGAGCAAGATGTCATAGCTGCTAATTCCTTGACTTCTAGACGAAAGAGAGCATCGACTACTTTATTTTCCTTGCCCGAGCGATACTCCACAGTGTAATCATACCCCATAAGCTTGGTGAGCCAACGTTCCTGTGCCGGAATGGTGATTCGCTGTTCAAGCAAGTTTATAAGACTTTGATGATCCGTCCGGATAATAAAAGAAGTACCCAGTAAGTAAGGCCTCCATTTACCGACCACTAACACCAAGGCAAGGAGTTCTTTTTCATAAGTGGAGAGCCCCAAGTTCCTCCCTTTCAACGCTTGACTGTAGTAAGCAATTGGCCTCTTATCCTGCATCAATACCGCTCCCACACCTCCGCCCGAAGCATCACATTCAATTACAAAAGGTTTAGAAAAATCTAGTAGGGCTAAAACCGGGGGAGAAGACATAGTCATCTTTAGGATCTCGAAGGCCTGTTGTGCTTCGTCCGACCACATGAAACAATCTTTCTTCAATAATTTCGTAAGGGGTTGTGCTATTTTGGCATAATCCCGCACAAATTTTCTATAGTAACCAGTAAGCCCCAAAAATCCCCTCAATGATTTGAGGTTGGATGGTGTAGGCCAATCAATTATACTAGCTATTTTAGTAGGATCAGTGGCTACCCCATTGCTAGATACCACATGGCCCAAATACCCCACTTCAGGAACACCAAATTGACACTTGGATGACTTAGCATACAGTTGATTATCCTGTAAGATCTGAAGAGTGATCCGAAGATGGTCCAAATGGTCTTGCCAATATTTACTATAAACCAAGATATCATCAAAGAAGACAAGAATGAAATTGCGGAGATGGGGCTTAAAAACTTCATTCATGAGACTTTGGAAGGTAGATGGAGCATTAGATAAGCCGAAAGGCATAACTAAAAACTCATAATGACCCGCATGAGTTCTAATGGCAGTTTTATGGATATCTTGGGGTTGAACTCGAATTTGGTGATAACCGGATATAAGGTCGAGTTTTGAGAACACAATTGCTCCATTGAGTTCATCTAAGAGTTCATCAATGACTGGAATAGGAAACCTATCTTTAACGGTCACTTGATTGAGAGCTCGATAATCAACACAAAACCTCCAACCTCCATCATTTTTCCTAACAAGGATAACATGAGATGAGAAAGGGCTTTGGCTGGGTCGGATTATACCTGACTGCAGCATTTCTCTAATCATCTTCTCGATTTCAGATTTTTGATAATGTGGATATCGGTATGGCCTCACATTGACAGGGGTCGCTCCAGTCACTAATGGAATGGAATGATCATGGATTCGCGAAAGTGGTAGACCAATAGGTTCATCAAACACAACCTTGAATTCTTCTAATATAGCAGAGATTTCGAGATTTTTTTTAACTTAAACGCTAAACCCTAACCTGGATTGTTTCACATGTAAATTGGACTGTTAGAAAATGAATATCTTACTGTTTAATATGTAAATCAAATTGTTTCATATATAAATCATATTGTTTCATATGTATATCATATTGTTTTATATTGTTTCATATGTAAATCAAACTATTTCATATTGTTTCATATGTAAATCAAACTGTTGTTTATATCATATTATTTCGTATAGAAAAATATTACTGTTTTTAGATGGCATCGCGGTCGAGGGTTCGTAGAGGCAGGGGTGGGCTAGCTCGGAGCGCTCTTGCTGCCACCCCAGGTTCCGAGGTCGAGCCCTCCGGATCTGCTAGTGTTGTTCCTCTCTCCACACCAACTCCTGAGGTCGCAGCCTCCGGAGCTTCGAGCAGTGCTCAGTACTCGGCTATAGCATCTATACCCACAGATAATGTTTAGATCTAAAGTTTTATACATGTTGTAAATACTTATTCAGTACTGATGTATATTTTATTTATAGGGTCGAGAATCGCCAGGAACGTAGGCGACCGGGGCAAGACGATGGCTCGGCGCTTGTCTAGCTTACGCGAGCCGCTTTCCTTACAGTGGAGCGGCAGGTCCTTTATGGGCGAGCACGCTTCTGACGCCGCCACGTGGGTCGGTATGATAGTACGGGAGGAGAGGAATGCCCCTATTGTGGGGATAAAGGGGTGGAAGAACATCGATGCATCCTATAAGGAGAGGATGTATCAGGTCTTTTTGGTACGTTAGTTTCATTAAAGTATTTTAGAATAATATCATACTTCTTTATAATTTGATTTGATAAAAGTATTTGTTTCTAAATTGATTTTACAGGAGAAATTTAAATGGGAGAACATGGAAACTGACACCCATCAGGAGGACTTATGGAAGACGATGGGTGAGCGGTACAGGGATTACCGTCACAAGCTCTTCTAGCTCTACGATTACTTGGTCGGCGAGTTGGCTGAGGAGTTACTGGCTACGTCCATGACGAGAGACGCACCACCGCTACACGTTCTATAGTTTTTGGTCGCTCACTGGGCCACCCCTCAGTTTCAGGTATAATTATTATTTTGTTGATTCGTACTTGTTTTAATGTTATACTAAAAATTTGTATTGATGTTTGTAAATTTAATCGATTGACACAAGCGAATAGAAATACCTCGACGACACCTGCTCCAGTGAGGGGGAGGACCTCCATGCCCCAGCTTGCCCAGCACCTGGTAAATGATACAAATATTTTATTGTTTAAAGCTCTATAAATCTTATATTAACTCATCTATTTATTTTATATATCAAAAAATAGACACAGTCCTTGTGCCACGAGCCTAATCGGATTGACCTTTTTGAGGCCTCTAGGAGGCGGCGTACCGATGGGGCATTTATGGACGACAGGGTTGCCTCGCAAGTCGTAAGTAATTAAATTATTGTTACTATATTCGTATATATATATGCCATCAAATATCATTGAATATCATTGGTTGTTTTCATATAGGAGAGAATACGACTTATGGTGACCCCGTCGGGCGAGGCAGACTCCTCCTCCAGCTCAGTATCTATCGACTTGGCGATGGATACTATGCTCAGACCTGCCACTCACGGCCGCGTCCTCTATACAGGCCTTAGAGTCACACCCTCCTCCTACTTTGGACGAGAGGGTATGCGCTCGAGGGCATGGGACACCCAGACCAGTGCTATCACTCAGTTGCAATCTGCACTAGACGCAGAGCGCGAGCAGAGGCAGGCCCTCGAGCACAGGGTTGAGGTGGAGCGCGAGCATAGGCAAGCCCTCGAGAACAGGGTTGAGGCGGAGAGGCAGGCCCTCGAGCGGCAAGTTGAGAAGGAAAGAGAAGCTCGCAGGGTATTGGAGCGTCGGCTAAATGAGTTTATGAGCCGGTCTAGCGGTGGCTCATGCTCATGATCAGGTACTTACTAATCTTTATAATATTAATATAAAATATGGATCTTACTAATTTGAGTTTAGATCATATTATCACGCTAACATGCTAATTTGATGATCCGATCGAATCCAAACCTATTTCAAATCCGAAACACACTAACTTATGATTTTTAAACACTTAGACTCTAAATCGGTCAATCAGAGCGTAAATTGTTAAAATATCCAATTAGAACTAGCTTGCAAGTTCGAAATACAAAATAATTCCAAGTATGAATTATTGGATATCGATCCGATGATGATCCGATCGAATCCAAACATATTTCAAATCCGAAACATGCTAACTTATGATTTTTCAACGCTTAGACTCTAAATGGGTCAATCGGAGTGTAAATTGTTAAAATATCCAATTAGAACTCGATCATAAGTTTAAAATACGAAATAATTCCAAGTACAAATTATCAGATGCCGATCCGATGACGATCCGATCAAATCCAAACTCATTTCAAATCCAAAACATGCTAACTTATGATTTTTCAACGCTTAGATTCTAAATGGGTTAATCGGAGCGTAAATTGTTAAAATATTCAATTAGAACTCGCTCGCAAGTTCGAAATATGGAAAAATTCTAAGTACGAATTATCGAATACCGATCTGATGATGATTTGATCGAATCCAAATCTATTTCAAATCCGAGACACGCTAACTTATGATTTTTCAACGCTATGACTCTAAATCGGTTGATTGGAGCATAAATTGTTAAAATATCCAATTAGAACTCGCTCGCAAGTCCGAAATACAGAAAATTTCCAAGTACGAATTTTCAGATGCCGATCCGATCGAATCCAAACCTATTTCAAATCCGAAGCACGCTAACTTATGATTTTTCAATGCTTAGACTCTAAATGGGTCAACCGGAGCGTAAATTGTTAAAATATCCAATTAGAATTTGCTCACAAGTCCGAAATATGAAATAATTCTAAGTACGAATTATCGAATGTCGATCTGATGATGATCCGATCGAATCCAAATATATTTCAAATCAAAAACATGCTAACTTATGATTTTTCAACAGTTAGAGTCTGAATGGGTCAATCGGATCGTTAATTGTTAAAATATCCAATTAGAACTCGCTCACAAGTCCAAAATATGGAAAAATTTCAAGTACGAATTATCGGACACCGATCCGATGACGATCTGATCGAATACAAACCTATTTCAAATCCGAGACACGCTAACTTATGATTTTTCAATGCTTAGACTGTAAATGGGTCAATCGAAGCGTAAATTGTTAAAATATCCAATTAGAACTCGCTCGCAAGTCCAAAATACGAAAAAATTCCAAGTACAAATTATCGGATGCCGATCCGATCGAATGCAAACCTATTTCAAATCCAAAACACGCTAACTTATAATTTTTCAACGCTTAGACTCTAAATGGGTCAATCGGAGCATAAATTATTAAAATATCCAATTAGAACTCGCTTGCAAGTCCGAAATATAAAATAATTCCAAGTACGAATCATCAGATACTGATCCGATAATGATCCAATCGAATCCAAACCAATTTCAAATCCGAAATACGCTAACTTATGATTTTTCAACGCTTAGAATCTCAATTGGTCAATCGGACGGTAAATTGTTAAGATAACCAATTATAACTTGCTCGCAAGTCCGAAATACGATAAAATTCCAAGTACGAATAATCGGATGCCGATCCGATGATGATCCGATCGAATCCAAACCAATTTCAAATCCGAAACACGCTAACCTGTGTTTTTCAACGCTTAGACTCTAGATTGGTTAATCAGAGAATAAATTATTAAAATATCCAATTAGAACTTGCTCGGAAGTCCGAAATATAAAAAAAATTCAAGTACGAATTATCAGATACCGATCCGATTAACGATCTGATCGAATCCAAACCAATTTCAAATCCGAAACACGCTAACTTGTGATTTTTCAACGCTTAGACTGTCAATTGGTCAATCGGAGGGTAAATTATTAAAATATCAAATTAGAACTTGCTCGCAAGTCTGAAATACGATAAAATTCCAAGTACGAATTATCGGATGTCGATCCGATGATGATTCGATCGAATCCAAACCAATTTTAAATCTGAAACACGCTAACTTATGATTTTTCAACGCTTAGACTCTCAATTATAGATATAAACTATTTTTTTAATAAATACATGTTAATTGCAGTATGTGCAGTGTCAGGGGATGAGAGCACCAGCATTGGTGCCGGGCGGCGTGGGGTGGTTAAGCTAGGGCACGCAGCTTCCCTCAGTTTCGGATTATGAAAAAATAATTTTATAATTAATATGTGGCCATTTTTTGGTCTTGTCTATAATTGTCTAGTATTGTGGTAAAGTTTTGTAATGACCGTGAATTTTAAAATATTATAAATTATGATTTTACTCATGTAAGGAGATAATATTTAATGTTTTAGTGTCCGCATTGTCGATTATATTCCAATGAATCTTGTTTCACTTAATTCCTAATTCCGGATCAATAGTTATGACGATTTGAATATTCTCGATAAAAATAACGGGGTCCGAATTTTTCTAGTTTGATTCAGAGGTGATTATGTCATACGAGAACTTCTCATTAGACACCGTAGTGTGACTCATAGCATCCATATTATTTTCCTGGAATTTTAGAAACAAAAATCAAAATTTTTGGATGCAAAACGAATTTATTATAGATTTATAAATATAAAAAAAAGGAGAAGAAAAAAAAATGATACTGAGTAAGCATCGGTGGCCCCCACCTCTTTTCCTCCTTCAATCGCAGTCGTCCAAAGCCATCCCCATCCAATGGCCTAAATCCCACTCCCATACCCCCAAAACCCCCTTCTCCTTCCCAACCGAGCCATCTCTCGCTTTCTTTCTTTCTCTCTCAAACCCAAACCCAAACCCGAACCCGTCCTTAAAACCCAACCCAACTTTCTCTCTCTCCCTTTCCCTCTCATCCTACCCGAATCCAAACCCGACCCAACCCTTTCCCCTTTCTTTCTCTCTCCCTCTCATTTGAGCCGACCTCTCATCCCTCTCTCTCCTATTTCTCTGATCTCTCTCCCATCTCTCTCTCTCTCCTCTCACCCGATCTCTCATTCTCTCCCTAGGATCTCTCTCTTCTCTCTACCCGATTCCCATCCCCAACGTCAGCCGCCCCCCTTGACCTCGTTGCCGCCCGCCGCCCCCTCCGTCTCATCAGCCACCGCCCCCTTCTTTGACCTCACCGCCGGCCGCCGCCCTAGACCCTAAGTCTGGCCGCCGCCCCTAGACCCTAAGCCTGGCCGCCGCCCCCTCCCTTTTTTACCCTATAAAACCCCACCTCAGCCCCTTCTTCTCTCTCTCTCTCTCTCTCCTCTCTCTCTCTCTCTCTCTCTCTCTCTCTCTCTCTCTCTCTCTCTCTCTCTCTCTCTCTCTCTCTCCTCTGCATCCGCTCTCCCTCTCTCGAGTTTCTGCGGTGCCGCCAACGGCCGCCACCGCCGCTGAGAGGCCCTCCGGCCTCCCTCTCTTTACGTTGCCAACCCGGCCCTCGGTAACCCGCAGCCCCAATCTAGCGCCCCCACCCGACGCCGCACCACCTCGCCTCGACGCCGATCGGCCCAATCGCCGGTACCCCATCACCGTTCACCGTCACTGACGGCCCGATCTCCGGCGCCTGTCATCGGTCCCTCATAACACAACCTGGATGACGAGCCGACTTCCGGCCACCACTGAATTCTGTTCGATCAAATCAGATAGGCAATAGATCATCAACCACGGACCACAAGCATGACCCCCTACACTCTCTCTCCCTCTCCTTGAGTTATGGGGTTAGTATTAGGTGTGTGTGTGTGCTTGCTGTGTGTTGGTATGGTGGGAGGGTGAGTTGTAGAAAGTGTATATGATCGATGGTGATGATGGTGTTGGAAAAATGTGTGATAGTGCTGTTAGTGGTGGTGATTTTTGGGTCTGTTAATAGTTTGTTTGGTAAAAAAAAAGGGGGGATCTCGGATATGGTGGGTAGGGAAGTATGTGTATATATGGTCCTATATGCATGAGTAATGAGTTGGGGTGAACTATATGCATGTGCATGCAAGCACCCCATCGACCCAGGCAAGCCCTTAGTTACCAACGGACACCTCCGACTCTGCCCTCTCCATGTGTATATGTGGATAGTCCATATATGTGTATGTGGGTAAGTATGTGGCCGCCAGTCACCACCCAGTGATCGAAGGGTTGTGAGTTCACCTTTCTCTCCTACTCTCCCTATCTGTGTTTGGGTGCATGTGTGCACATATAAAATCGTGGGAGCACGACCTAGCGTTACGATAATAAGCTCCCTCTTGAATTACTATAACCCCAGACTCTCTCTCTCTCTCTCTTTTCTCTCTCTATCTCTCTCTTTCTAAAGAGTGTGTGCGACGAGTGTGATGACCATGAGCCACTTTATTTACCTGTGCCTCTCTCCTTACTCTCTCTCACTGATTCTCCTCCACTCCTAGCGAGTGGCATGCGAGGGTAGAGAGTGCGAGTTTGTTTGGGAGTAGTGTGCAGGCGAGGATACCATGAACTGCAAAATCAACTAACTAACTATTGACTGATTGGCTGACTTATTAACTTGTTTTATGTATTTATATTATCCATAATAACAATCACCTGTCAATGATAGTCGGATAGCACAATGGTCGGCAAAGCCGCTTGTATTCCGAGCACAATGGTCGGCAAAGCCGCCTGTATTCCGACGATCATCGAAGGTGGTCGTCATAGTCAATTGATTATTCAATGGATCAGAATTTTTATTTGTAAATACTTCTGATAACGATTACCACTAATGATAATCGGATAAACCAATGGACGACTGAGCCGCTAGCAGCATCCGACCATCATTAAGAGTGATCGTCATCCGAAGAAGCAATGAACTGATTCACTTTGAATATTATAATAATAATTTCAGTACTTCTTTTATACTGGTCTTTTTCCAGTGTCTTTTATTTTCTTTTATACTGGTCCTTTTCCAGTGCCTTTTATTTTCTTTTATATTGGTCCTATTCCAGTACTTTTTCAGTTCCTTTTATATTATTAATAATTGGTCCAGTTAAACACATAATTATTAAATTATTATAAATTAAGAAAATGGATGAGTGATATCAAGTATGAGTGTACTAAGGAGCCTCAGGGTGACACAACACCTCCCCTTCTATAGGCCTTCCTTTAGATCTCTCTCTCCCTTCTCTCGGTAATCACATAAGTAAACAGATAACTGCGAATATCTTGAAATCCTAAAATCAGTTCCCACTCTCGTGAGAGTATATGCGAGCGTATGCACGCTTAAAGCAACTCAGCTCCTCCTTTTTCTCTCTAGTTCTCTAATAAGATATGAAATTGAATCGGGGTGTGTGACTACCTCTCGCATGAACCCTGAACGGAACTGTGAATTGTTAGATGAGGCGTGGCATCGCCTCTCAAGTGAACTGAAAGCCATCCTACACACCAGAGCTATTTACACGGTACGAGGGATCACTACCCTGGCTAAGGTAAGCTCTACCAGAATTTCATCACTTGAACACCACCATACTAAACAAATTATAATTACTTTACTGCCAATGGAATTATGTTTCTTTACTAAAGTATTATGATTAATTGATGTTTGATGATAGTTGTAGACTTTTATTGAGCTTGCTATAGTTTCACATTGATCAAGTGACACTGCACGCTGTTTAGAAAGTTAATTATGTTGTTATAGAAATTAAGGATATGTGTCCATAACGCTGCATGCGGGTCCCGCTGGACATCGTCGCATATGGTCGAATGGACCCCGCCTTGCATGTGGAGTCGCGAGTCCGGCGACGCATGCTTAATAATATAAATAAATAATAAATTTTCTGATTGCCTGGACACCATAAATAGGAATTCCCTTAAGATTGGAAAATAATAATTAAATAATGATTATCGGGCTCACTCTCCTGGATGGAGTGTGGAAATCCAGGCACACGGGAATACGAGTGAGAGTAAATTATATAGTTATTGTGATGCATGGGTTGTGAGCGCGGTGCGAATCCCGGGGTAAAACATTAAAATCACTTTATTATTATAACTATGTGATATTCTATTCTGTGGAAGGATTTGGACCCCGTGCGTGCAAGGGCCGTGAACCACCTTGCGCGCACAGCCGAAGATCAGTAGGCTAGGGGGTCACGGGCAGGGATTGTGGTAAAGCCAATAGGTGGTGCCCTCGAAGAGGGATTGGCCTAGCAATCCTATCCCGGGGTAGTTAAAGCCTTCAAGGAAAGCAAGTTGGGCGGTAGAACTCCACCGTGAAAGACGGGAAACCCCTTATGATCATATGGGTGACTTTGTGCATGGTGTCGGAATATGCACGGCAAGAGAGTTAACCCTCTATATCGAAATAAAAGGCCCAATAGTAATGTCCGGCTGGGGGCAGGATGAACAAAATAATACCAGGGTTCACAATAGGATTAGAAGACTTGCTCTGATACGACATAAATGTAGGTTGTACTCATACAATTGGTAATTATTTTGATAATTTAGATCTGATCATTTTTGCCTTACTGACTTTGAAATATTTGATAGGAATATGCAACTGCTAATAATGATTGATTCTATATGGTGATACGTATCTGCTAATAAATATTAAATAATACCAGGGTTCACAATAGGATTAGAAGACTTGCTCTGATATGACATAAATGTAGGTTGTACTTATACAATTGGTAATTATTTTGATAATTTAGATCTGATCATTTTTGACTTACTGACTTTGAAATATTTGATAGGAATATGCAACTACTAATAATGATTGATTCTATATGGTGATGCTTATATGCTAATAAATATTAAATATCATTGTTATTATTATTATTATTTTATTTTTAAAAAAAAAGTTATTATGATTCGTTTTGTGTGGTGGTTGTGGGCTTACAAAACCGGAAGGTTTCTGAGGTATTTTTCTTGTAAAATGCCTTAGGTCGCAGAGAAGAAGACGGTACCCAAGTGAACGGACTGGAGCAAGGAGTTAATTCCATGTGGCTGAAAGATATTCGTGGTTTTGGTTGTAGACACACATTGTATAAATGACAATAAAATTTTGAATATTGTAGCATATATTGAACATTAGTTTTGCTCTGTTCGAAAAAATTCAAATACAAATGTTTATTTCTTTATTCGTCTCTTTCTTTCCCAAAACCTTCCTAACGTACCGCAGTTCGGTCCGGCTCAGAAGCAGTTTTCTGGGCGGTTCGGAATACGGGGCGTTACAGCTGGTATCAGAGCATTAAGATCCTAGGATTATTACAACTGGTTTTAAAAATCATTAAAGATCTTAGGAATATTAAAGTGGTAACAAAGTATTAAAATACTAGAAGTGTATACACGTACGCATTTTGTAGGGACACAAAATATGATAGTTCATTATAAAGTGTGACATCTAAACTTTAGAATCACATCGACGAACTAGAGGACCAATACGCTCACTTAGAAAAGAACATAGAGAAAAATAGGGTGTATGCAAACTTAGAATTTTAGCTTAGGATTAAATTTGACATCGTAAACATGTATGATGACATATACGTTAGAATATCAGAGTAGACATTATAAGTATTTATGCGTGGTAAACTTGTTGTTATTACCAAGGTAGCAGACATGAACTGAGAAATAAGAGAACTTATTCTTGGCTTGAATAATTAAGGATTTGATATATTCTGATTGAGTGTCATAACTGTTGGGTTTAGGGTTGGTCATCGTGTTATAAATTTTTCATGGATAGTGAAGACAGGAAAGGGCTACCTAGGATAAGATGAAGCCATCCTTGGAGTGGAAAAAAAGGGCTATCTATCGCTAGAGTGGAGCCGCATGAGATATCAAAGTGAAAAGTTAAAGACCAATCCTAACCTAAAATATTCAATCATTCTCGATGGTAATGATATAATTTATCGAAATATTAATGAAAGGTGGTGCGTTTTGTTATTCATTTGGCTCTAAGACTGCTTGTAAATCCTAGGGATATGTTCATAGGGATTTTCTTGGGATATGGCTAGAATTCATCCTTCTAGAGTTTTGAGGGTGTCTTAATAGTATTTCTTTATACGACATAATAGAAGTATATTGAGCAAACCTAAGGATGCTTTTTGATCTTAAAGAAATTGTTATGTTAATCGGTGCTTGAGAAATCCGTCCACGCTCAAGAAATTGATTGGTCAATGCTTAGGGAGTTAATCTAATTTCATAAGGGATATGATTATCATAGAACTTTGAAGTCATTTAAGTATACACGGTTAGGTCTACGATATGAAGTAATCTAATGTGGAGCCATCTGAGCAATCTAAGCAAAATATATTTTTATAGGAATTAGCTACTATTCTAAGGTTCATATTTTAAGTGTATGTCTTCTAAGTGTATGCTTTGAAACTAAAATTGTGAAAGTGTTTTTGAGGTTCCCTATCACAAGTTCAATATTGAAATCACTCTAAAAGTATGAGTTTGGATATCGGCTATTATGGTCTTTCTAATGACAATATGTTGATCAAGTCCTAGATGTTTGTCTTTAGCTAGAAACACAGTGGATTGGATTAGTATGATATATCTATCATAGTTGATGCATCTTATAGCATTGATTTTTGAATTATTTTAAGTATTAGAGACTTAGTTGATATTCTTGAGTCCCTAAAAGGAATTGCTTCTCTCGAAGCTATGGCAACTGCTCTACCGAAGAGGACGCTCTTTGGGTAAGAAAAGTAGCCACAGTTTTTTGAAAACGTTAATTATTCTAGTATAGCTCAGAATTGGCCATCAGGTTACGTATGTTAATTGCGAAAACCTAGTGATCTATCTAGGGTATTAGATTTTGGGAATAATATATTTATAATAGTTAGTAGTAGTTTTGGAATTAGTATCGATTGTGGTATCTTGTATATATTTCTTACTAGTTTTCCTTTAAAGTTTCAAGGACCCTCAGTAAAATAATTAAGAAATCTTAAGATGCTCTATTGAGGGCAAAAGAATGAAAGAATGTAGATTTCAAAATTCTTCCTTCGATATATAGGTAATGATTATAAGACTTATTGGATGATAGGGCGACTCGTTGAACTGTTAAACTTTTATTATATGGGAACCGCTCTCTCGGGGTGCACCGTATAGAAAATTATTGTAGTGACTAGTGTATATGTAAAATAGTTGAACTTATCCTTTCTTTTGGAACTATAGTAGTTGGAATTGCACATGTGACTGATTGCATACTTTTCCGGTATACAACTTTGGTGATTTTGTACACTGGTCAGATAGCAGTAGCACATGCCTGGATACTTGTCATTTGCGCAATGGCTTATGAAAAATCGAATAAATTATTGATTGAAAACAAAATCTATATATAGTACCAATGTTGACTTGACCTATTGCAAGTTCTACTGGATGGTTAAATTTATACACATACTTAAAAACCACATCTAAACATAATGTATATCTCTCGTAGACACAAATGTGTATGAAATGTCTATTACTTGATATAAACTTTGTTATATCATGTCCATACTCTTGAAATAATTTTCAGCGAAAGCGTGATGATTATATCCTAAATCCTATAGTGTGTTTGAATTTCGGGGACGAAACTCTTTTAAGGGGGGAAGGATGTAACGACCGTGAATTTTAAAATATTATAAATTATGATTTTACTCCTGTGAGGAGATAATATTTAATGTTTTAGTGTTCGCATTGTCGATAATATTCCAATGAATCGATTTGAATATTCTCGATAAAAATAACGGGGTCTGAATTTTCCTAATTTGATTCAGAGGCGATTCTGTCATACGAGAACTTCTCATTAGATATCGTAGTGCGACTCATAGCAACCGTATTATTTTCCTAGAATTTTAGAAACGAAAATCAAAATTTTTGGATGCAAAACGAATTTATTATAGATTTATAAATAAAAAAAAGGAGAAGAAAAAAAAAATGATACTGAGTAAGCATCGGTGGCCCCCACCTATTTTCCTCCTTCAATCGCAGCCGTCCAAAGCCATCCCCATCCAACGGCCTAAATCCCACTCCCATACCTCCAAAACCCCCTTCTCCTTCCCAACCGAGCCATCTCTCTCTCTCTCTCTCTCTCTCTCTCTCTCTTTCTTTCTCTCTCAAACCCAAACCCAGACCCGAACCCGTCCCCAAAACCCAACCCAACTTTCTCTCTCTCTCTCTCTCTCTCTCTCTCTCTCTCTCTCTCTCTCTCTCTCTCTCTCTCTCCCTTTCCCTCTCATCCTACCCGAATCCAAACCCGGCCCAACCCTTTCCCCTTTCTCTCTCTCTCCCTCTCATCTGAGCCGACCTCTCATCCCTCTCTCTCCTATTTCTCCCATCTCTCTCCCATCTCTCTCTCTCTCTCTCTCTCTCTCTCTCTCTCTCTCTCCTCTTACCCGATCTCTCATTCTCTCCCTCGGATCTCTCTCCTCTCTCTACCCGATTCCCATCCCCAACGTCAGCCGCCCCCCTTGACCTCGTTGCCGCCCACTGCCCCCTCCGTCTCATCAGCCGCCGCCTCCTTCTTTGACCTCACCGCCGGCCGCCGCCCTAGACCCTAAGTCTGGCAGCCGCCCCTAGACCCTAAGCCTGGCCGCCACCCCCTCCCATTTTCACCCTATGAAACCCCACCTCAGCCCCTTCTCCTCTCTCATCCCGAGCCCTCTCTCTCTCTCTCTCTCTCTCTCTCTCTCTCTCTCTCTCAAGCCCATGTCTCTCTCTCCTCTGCATCCCCTCTCCCTCTCTCGAGTTTCTGCGGTGCCATCCAATGGCCGCCGCCGCCGCCGCCACCACTGAGAGGCCCTCCGGCCTCCCTTTCTTTGTGTTGCTAACCCGGCCCTCGGTAACCCGCAGCCCCGATCTGGCGCCTCCACCCGACGCCACACCACCTCGCCTCAACGTCGATCAGCCCAATCACCGGTACCCCATCACCGTTCACCGTCACTGACGGCCTGATCTCCGGCGCCAGTCATCGGTCCCCCATAACACAACCTGGATGACGAGCCGACTTCCGGCCACCACTGGATTTTGTTCGATCAAATCAGATAGGCAATAGATCATCAACCACCGACCACAAGCATGACCCCCTACACTCTCTCTCCCTCTCCTTGAGTTCTGGGGTTAGTATTAGGTGTGTGTGTGTGTGTGTGTGTGTGTGGGTGCTTGCTGTGTGTTGGTATGGTGGGAGGGTGAGTTGTAGAAAGTGTATATGATCGATGGTGATGATGGTGTTGCAAAAATGTGTGATAGTGTTGTTAGTGGTGGTGATTTTTGGGTATGTTAATAGTTTGTTTGGTAAAAAAAAAAAGGGGATCTCGGATATGGGGGGTAGGGAAGTATGTGTATATATGGTCCTATATGCATGAGTAATGAGTTGGGGTGAACGATATGCGTGTGCATGCAAGCACCCCATCGACCCAGGCAAGCCCTTAGTTACCAACGGACACCTCCGACTCTGCCCTCTCCATGTGTGTATGTGGATAGTCCATATATGTGTATGTGGGTAGGTATGTGGCCGCCAGTCACCACCCAGTGATCGGAGGGTTGTGAGTTCACCTTTCTCTCCTACTCTCCCTATCTGTGTTTGGGTGCATGTGTACACATATAAAATCGGGGGAGCACGACCTAGCGTTACGATAATAAGCTCCCTCTTGAATTACTATAACCCCAGACTCTCTCTCTCTCTCTCTCTCTCTCTCTCTCTCTCTCTCTCTTTTCTCTCTCTATCTCTCTCTTTCTAAAGAGTGTGTGCGACGAGTGTGATGACCATGAGCCACTTTATTTACCTGTGCCTCTCTCCTTACTCTCTCTCACTGATTCTCCTTCACTCCTAGCGAGTGGCATGCGAGGGTAGAGAGTGCGAGTTTGTTTGGGAGTAGTGTGCAGGCGAGGATACCATGAACTGCAAAATCAACTAACTAACTGTTGACTGATTGGCTGACTTATTAACTTGTTTTATGTATTTATATTATCCATAATAACAATCATCTGTCAATGATAGTCGGACAGCACAATGGTCGGCAAAGCTGCCTGTATTCCGAGCACAATGGTCGGCAAAGCCACCTGTATTCCGACGATCATCGAAGGTGGTCGTCATAGTCAATTGATTATTCAATGGATTATAATTTTTATTTGTAAATACTTCTGATAATGATTACCACTAATGATAATCGGATAAACCAATGGACGACCGAGCCGCTAGCAGCATCCGACCATCATTAAGAGTGGTCATCATCCGAAGAAGCAATGAACTGATTCACTTTGAATATTATAATATTAATTTCAGTACTTCTTTTATACTGGTCCTTTTCCAGTGCCTTTTATTTTCTTTTATACTGGTCCTATTCCAGTACTTTTCCAGTTCCTTTTATATTATTAATAATTGGTCCAGTTAAACACATAATTATTAAATTATTGTAAATTAAGAAAATGGATGAGTGATATCGAGTATGAGTGTACTAAGGAGCCTCAGGGTGACACAACACCTCCCCTTCTATAGGCCTTCCTTTAGATCTCTCTCTCCCTTCTCTCGGTAATCACATAAGTAAACAGATAACTGCGAATATCTTGAAATCCTAAAATCAGTTCCCACTCTCATGAGAGTATATGCGAGCGTATGCACGCTTAAAGCAACTCAGCTCCTCCTTTTTCTCTCTAGTTCTCTAATAAGATATGAAATTGAATCGGGATGTGTGACTACCTCTCGTAAGAACCCTGAACGGAACTGTGAATTGTTAGATAAGGCGTGGCATTGCCTCTCAAGTGAACTGAAAGCCATCCTACACACCAGAGCTATTTACACGGTACGGGAGATCACTACCCTGGCTAAGGTAAGCTCTACCAGAATTTCATCACTTGAACACCACCATGCTAAACAAATTATAATTACTTTACTGCCAATGGAATTAAGTTTCTTTACTAAAGTATTATGATCAATTGATGTTTTATGATAGTTGTAGACCTTTATTGAGCTTGCTATAGTTTCACATTGATCAAGTGACACTGCACGCTGTTTAGAAAGTTAATTATGCTGTTATAGAAATTAAGGATAGGTGTCCATAACGCTATATGCGGGTCCTGCTGGACATCATCGCATGTGGTCAAGTGGACCCTGCCTTGCATGCGGAGTCGCGAGTCCGGCGACGCATGCTTAATAATATAATTAAATAATAAATTTCCTGATTGCCTGGACACCGTAAATAGGAATTCCCTTAAGATTGGAAAATAATAATTATCGGGCTCACTCTCCTGGATGGAGTGTGGAAATCAGGGCACACGGGAATCGGGTGAGAGTAAATTCTATAGTTATTGTGATGCATGGGTTGTGAGCGCGGTGCGAATCCCGGGGTAAAATATTGAAATCACTTTATTATTATAACAATGTGATATTCTATTCTGTGGAAGGATTTGGACCCTGTGCGCGCAAGGGCTGTGAACCACCCTGCGCGCACAGCCGAAGATCAGTAGGCTAGGGGGTCACGGGCAGATATTGTGGTAAAGCCAATAGGTGGTGCTCTCGAAGAGAGATTGGCCTAGCAATCCTGTCCCGGGGTAGTTAAAGCCCCCAAGAAAAGCAAGTTGGGCGGTAGAACTCCACCGTGAAAGACGGGAAACCCCTTATAATCATATGGGTGACTTTATGCATGGTGTCGGAATATGCACGGCGAGAGAGTTGGCCCTCTACGTCGAAATAAAAGGCCCAATAGTAATGCCCGGCTGGGGGCAAGATGAACAAAATAATACCAGGGTTCACAATAGGATTAGAAGACTTGCTCGGATACGACATAAATGTAGGTTGTACTCATACAATTGGTAATTATTTTGATAATTTAGATCTGATCATTTTTGCCTTACTGACTTTGAAATATTTGATAGGAATATGCAACTGCTAATAATGATTGATTCTATATGGTGATACTTATCTGCTAATAAATATTAAATAATACCAGGGTTCACAATAGGATTAGAAGACTTGCTCTGATATGACATAAATGTAGGTTGTACTCATACAATCGGTAATTATTTTGATAATTTAGATCTGATCATTTTTGCCTTACTGACTTTGAAATTTTTGATAGGAATATGCAACTGCTAATAATGATTGATTCTATATGGTGATGCTTATCTACTAATAAATATTAAATATCATTGTTATTATATTTTTTTTAAAAAAAAAAAAATTATTATGATTCGTTTAGTGTAGTGGTTGTGGGCTTACAAAACCGTAAGGTTTCTGAGGCATTTTTCTTGTAAAATGCCTTAAGTCGCAGAGAAGAAGACGGTACCCAAGGAAACGAACTGGAGCAATGAGTTAATTCCACATGGCTGAAAGATATTCATGTTTTTTGTTGTAGACACACATTGTATAAATGACAATAAAATTTTGAATATTGTAGCATATATTGAACATTAGTTTTTCTCTGTTCGGAAAAATTCAAATACAAATGTTTATTTCTTTATTCTCCTCTTTCTTTCCCAAAACCTTCCTAACGCACCGCAGTTCGGTCCGGCTCGGAAGCAGTTTTCCAGGCGGTCCGGAATACGGGGTGTTGCATATTTGGTAATTTGTGGTAATATTAGATAATTTGCAGTAATATTTGATAAATTGTGGTAATATTTGATAAATTATAGTAATATTTGATTTAGTTAATTATGGTAATATTTGAATGTATTGTTGTATTATTTGATAAATTGCGGTAATATCTGATAAATTATGGTAATAGTTGATTTAGTAAATTATGGTAATATTTGAATATATTATGGTATTGTTGTAAATCACAGAAATTAAAAAACATTATTTAAGTAATTTTTAAAAAAAAAAACATGTTTTTTTGCCGACGGAATTTATGACTTCCGTCGGTAATAAGCTATTTTTTTTATATATAATGTGTATATTGTCGACGGAAATTATATCTTCCGTCGGTAATAATCTTATATATTACCGACGGACAGGATTATTCCGTCGGCACAAAGCTTATATATTGTCGATGGATGCTTCTATTCCATCGGCAATAATCTTTTATATTTATAATTAAATATTCGTATATTACCGACGGATACAAAATATCCGTCGGTATTAATTATTAATACCGACGGAAATTTTTTGTCCGTTGCCGATTTTTCCCGACGCCTTTTGCCCGACAGACTAGCGACGGAAGTAACTTCCGTCGTGATAAATATTTACCGACGAAAAACTAACTTTACCAACGGATATTTTCCGTCGGTAAAAACTATTTTTTTTGAAGTGAACTTATTGCTTCTCCAGTAACCGCTCCAGCTCCTTCTTCAACTCCCGCTCCTGCAGAGGTTGTTCCGACAGTTTTGGTGACTACTCCAATACTCTCCTCATTTCCCTTTCCGACGGAAGTCGTCTCTCCAATACCAGTCTCGGTGGCCACACAACCTCCGACGACGGCGATAATGAATGCCCAGCAAATACAAGCGTTAGTGGCCGACATGATGTGTTCCCACGGTGGTTGTCTTCCTCCGATCACGGCAGAATACTTAAAGCCTTACACCGCGAGGATCCAGCAGCTGTGCTTCCCCATCGGGTTCCAGCCACCAAAGTTTCAGCACTTCGACGGGAAGGGAAATCCAAGACAGCACGTCACTCACTTCATCGAAACCTGCAACAATGCCGGCACATACGGTGACGAGATGGTGAAGCAGTTTGTTCGCACCCATAAGGGTAAAGCGTTTGACTGGTATGCGGATCTTCCTCCGGGATCTATCGACAACTGGGATCAAATGGAGAAGGAGTTCCTCAATCGCTTCTACAGCACAAGACGCATCGTATGACCGAGCTTACTGTCGTCAAGAAAAGGAAGGATGATCCGGTGATCGACTACATCGACCGATGGAGGAACCTCACGCTGAATTCACGAGACTGCTTGTCTGAAGACTCGGCCATCGAGATGTGCACCCAAGGCATGCACTGGGGCCTGCTCTACATCCTCAAAGGGATCAAGCCTCGGTCCTTCGAAGAACTCACAACTCGGGCTCACGACATGGAACTCAGCCTAGTAAACTGCAGAGGCTCAAAGAACAAGGATTTTCTGAAGGTAGAGAAGAAGGATAAGCCGCCGGTATCGAAAATAAAGCAAGTTAACGTTGCTGACGTTGCTTCGACCTCCAAGCCGCTCAAGATCGGTGGCATGCTGAATCAAGGAAAAGGAGCTGTTATACCGCCGCCTCCACCCCAAAGACAAAGGATGACTCTCAAGGAGCTCGAAGCAAAAGAATATCCCTTCCTGGACTCGGAAGTCTCCTCCATGTTTGACCAGTTACTGTAGGAGAAGATAATAGAGCTTCCTTCCTCAAAGAGACTCGAGCAGATGCATCGCGTCGGTGACCCTCTCTTTTGCAAATACCACCGAGTGCTTAGCCATCCCAGCGAAAGATGCTTCATCTTCAAAGAAAGAATCATGGCGCTCGCAAAGCAAGGGAAGATAGAGATCGACTCCAGGAGGTCGCTACGGCCAGCATGACATCCATCACTTTCGGTTCCTTCTCGCCGGTACGCATTGATGCACGACAAGGAGCACCCAAATTGCGCGTCAACCGTCAAAGGCCAATCACGAAGTCAGCTTCCCAACTGAAGGTTTCGAAGCAACGACAACGTGCTCCTACGCTCGCTGAGGAGGAAACGTCGTTGCCCCGGGGGCAACCATCACCCATATCAGTACCTCTCCCAAGCAAAGTCACATCTCAATGTACTCTCCAACAGAGATATGAGCAAGGAGATCTAGAAGTCGGTTTGTTCGGCCAGACTTTGAAAAAGTTCGATTATTACATCATCTACTCGAAGCCTCCCTTCGTTTCGATCGAAGAAATCAAGCCCACCGGCTGGGAATCGGAAGACGAGCTAGCAAAGCCTCCGGAAGAACAAGCTTCTTCGACAATTAAGGAACTAGCAGTTGTTGCTCCTGATCATCACCTTAGTAGGGGAGAATCCACCGATGAAGAGGCATGGGTCATGCTACCTCGGAGATGAAGGTTGCCGCAAGCCAAGTGGCACAAGTTGGACCATAAGACAAGGAAACTCCCTGAACGAAAGACTTACAAGAAGAAAAGCAAGACTCCAGGAAGAAAGGGGTTCAAAGTGCCGCCAGCAGATCCAGCTGACCTCCACCAGCAAAGCCTTCTGGAACCAGCAACGTTGCAAGAATTCTTCCCCAATCACTTCCTCCCAACCGATCAGCACATCAGAGTCTTGTGTTGCATGATCGAAGTTCATAAAATATCGGAAGGAAAAGGCGAGATCGAGACTTCTGAAGAAGGCAACTCCACTGATGAGAGAGATGACTCCGACAAAGAGGGCACGGCTTCTCACGACGAGGCAATTATGTACTTGCCACTCGTAGAAGCTTTGCACCTTTCGAAGAAGGCTCGCCTGGCAATGGCTGCAGCCTTGGCAGACCCAGACAGCTATAAAAAAAAGAGGAAGGATGGCGAGAAGGGCAAGACTGTGGCCTCATTCGACGCAATGATAACCTTCTCGGACAAGACTTGCAACTCGAAACACGATTGCACAACCGGCCTATCTACGTCTCGGGATACATCAAGGCAAAGCCGGTAAACCGAATCCTACTAGACTATGGCTTCGCCGTCAACATCATGCCTATCCAAACAATGCGGTAACTCGGTATCACCAATGACCAGCTCTCACACAGCCAGCTGGTCATTCAAGGGTTCAACCAGAGCGGACAGTCCACTATCGGAATCATCCGCCTAAAGCTTTCAATCGGCCCGCTCGACACAACAGTCCTCTTCCACATCATTGATTGTCAAACATCGTATCACCTCCTGTTGGGAAGACTATGGCTACATGAGAATGGCGTTGTAGTGTCCACTTGGCATCAGTGCCTCAAGTACTACGAGGAAGGCATGGAGAGGTGCATCGTCGCTGATGATAAGCCGTTCAAAGAAGCCGAGGCATACCTTGCTGACGCCAAGTTCTATTAGGCAAAAGACCTTGTAGCAGAAGTCCTTCCAGCTAAAGCCCCTCGAGTCCAGAAGGCTGAAGAAGTGAAGCAGGATAAGGCTCCTCCACCTGCAAATCCGATGCAACCTTCTGACAAGGCGATACTTGAAGTCAAGGAAGCATCGAAATCAAGACAAAGGATGCGCATCAATCCCAAGCCGAGTGCAATGCAACATACTCCGTTGCCCATCCAAGTGACGCCAGTCTTGCACCTCACACCTCAATGGCTTTATAAACCCAAGTAACTGCCTTCTACGTCGACAAGGGATCTGTGGGGGAGGATTTCGGCCGTCGTACGTGACCCTCCTCCAACAGTCGATTGAAGGTTTGACCCTTCGGGATGTGGCGCGCTTCGAAGCGCTGAGTTGTGACTTGCTGGGCTATCACACGAGCACTATAGAGTAGAAAGGTAGAGAAAGAGATGATACAGGATATGGTGACGAAGTTCGGCCGAAGCCTACGTCTCCGTGCGGTAAGACGCAACCTTTGAATCCACTATCTCTGAGTAAACAGTAGAGCTACTCTTGACAGGCCGAGGAGTGCTTCTTACAAGTAATCAAAGGGTGGAAAAGGAGTCTGAAAACTAGAAAGCTCAAGGAGCTCTGGAAAACAGAAAGTGGGTTTCTAGTTTGGAATTTGGGATCCAGAATCATTTACAGGGTCTGCTATTTATAAGGGCTTAGTTTATCTGGGAAATATTCCAGGAATATTTTCAGGAATATCCGGGGTTTGGTAAATACCCGGGAGGATTTACCAGACCCCAGATAGTGCAAGTGGGCCCCAGGCAGGGCTGCGGGTCCCACCGTTGGACTCGTGGGCTCCAGGCAGGGCTGCGGGTCCCAGCGTTGGACTTATGGGCCCCAGGCGGGGCTGTGGGTTTCACCATTGGGCGTTAGCCAGATTTTGCACCCACAGTTACCCCCTCCCAGCTAGATAGGTGTTAACCTAGCTGGTTGGGATTTCCTGGTGCAAAGCCGGTCGCTCGTCTGCCGATCCTCTGTCCGGGGTTGGTCGTCATCTGTCTATCGACCTGCTACGTGAGGCTGACCGTTGGGCCTGTCGACTCCCTGCCAGGGGTCGGCCGGGTGTGCGTCTACCGACCCATTGCACGGGGCGGACTGTTGTCTGCCTGTCGATCCCCTGTCCGGGGTTGATAGCTGCCTGTCTGCCGACCCGTTGCGCGGGGCCACCATCGTCTGTCTGCTGACCCGTTGCGCGGGGCCGACCATCGTCTGTCTGCCGACCCGTTGCGCGGGGTCGACCATCGTCTGTCTGCTAACCCGTTGCGCGGGGCGGACTGTTGTCTGCCTGCCGATCCCCTGTCTAGGGTTGACAGCTGCCTGTCTGCCGACCAGTTGGGTGGGACCGACTACTGGTGTGTTACCCCCTCCCAGTTGGGTAGGTGGTAACCTGGTTGACTGGGGTCACAAAAATAGCTGCGCGCAAGTCGGTTCGGGCTAAAAAACCTAGGGGGTGTTGGTCAAAAAATATTAGGGATAGGGGGTTTTGTGCAAAAAGTCAGGGGCAGGGGGTTTTGTGTAAAAAGTTAGGAGCAGGGGTGGTTCGTGCCAAAAAAAACATGGGGCAGGCGGGTTCTATGCAAAATGTCAGAGATAGGGGGTTCTGTGCAAAAAGTTAGGGGCAGGGGGGTTTTGTGTAAAAAATCTTAGGTAAGGGGTTATGTGTAAAAATTCGGGTCAATTCTGTGAAAAAATCAAGAGCAAGGGGGTTTCGTCAAAGATTCTGTGTGGCAGGGTTTTTTTTTTAAAAAAATCCTGAGCTACTTTTATTGTTAAAAAGTGATAAAAGGGGTTCTGGGCAGAGATTTTTAGGACTGGGGGGTTTTTTGTAAAAACCCAGGTTGGGTTTTCGGGGTCGGTAGAAAAGTGTAGGGAGACTCCCGGGTAGACCCAAGAGCACCCTGGGTGGTAGGTGAGGTTTTCTCCTAGTGGGGTCGGTAGAAATGGTGCCCATTGATCGGATTATGATTGAATCGTACCCACACGATTAAATATCACAATAAGTGCATTGCACACAGACTGAATCAAACGTCTCTGATTGATCCGTGATTGACACCTCAGCAGATCTGAGATCTCTCTCTCTCGGGCGGGGGGGGGGGGGGGGGGGGGGGTGGTGGGTCGGGCTGAGGTCGGGTGCGGGGGCGGGGGTGTCGGACTGAAGCACCTGGGGGGGGTGGGGGGGTGGTCGGGCGGAGAGCACCCGGGGGGGGGTCGTCGGAGCTCGGGGAGGAGGGGCTCCCCGGCGTGAGGTGGGGGTCGGTCGCCTCGCCGGCGCATGGGGGGTCGGGTCGTCGGAGCTCGGGGTCGGGAGGTCGGGCGCCGGCCGGAGTGGGCGGGGGCGGCGCGGGCGGTCGCGGCCCGGTGGGGGCTGCTGTGGGTCGGAGGCGCCAAACTGTGGGTCGGGGGGGGGGGGGGGGGGGCTGCTGGCACGGGCCCCTCTCTCTCTCTCTCTCTCTTTCGAACTCTCTGTTCTCTCTTTTTCTTTCTTACCTCTCTCTAAACTCTCACTGCTCCTCTCTTTTTTTTTTTTTTCTATCTCTGTCACCTCTCTCTTCTCTCACCCACTCATGCACTCTCACTCTCTTTAATTCTTACCCCCTCTAACCCTCTCACCTCTTCTCTCAAAATCTCACCCTCTCTTCTCACTGGTCTTCTACTAAAGAGAATGACAAACGATCCTCAGGCCTCATCGTTTCTCTTACTTCGGAGGCTCGGATCCAGCCATGAGGCTGTGGTCCCGGTGAAACAATATGATCCTAATCCGAAGTGGGCTTAGCTTCAACACCGCATAGATCCCAACACCCGATCCACCAATCCCTCTACCGAAAGGGGTCTGCAGAGCTCGAGGAGGAGGGGCTTACCGGTCGGGGGGTCGTCGGAGTTGCTCGATATAGTCAAGAAATGGCACGTTGTGTACACATGCGATGAGGACGACACAATCGATGTTGCTTGGTGACGATCCATGGCATAAGTTCTGCAGCATCGTGAGGAAGATATACATCTATACGTGCGAGGAGGTGAAGAGGCTGTCACCGAAGGCGGGCGAGGCGGCGAGGCCCAGAACGAGGAATCGGTCCTCCGATGTTGATGCCGGCCGAGTCGAGCATGAGGACTAGGCATCGGTTGGTTGTTGATAAGGACTGCTGCTGACGCCCAGCGTGACCACCTTAGTCGAAATAGAGTGATATATGGTAGCGTCCATGACGTGTTGGTCGTGTGGGGACCCTTTCTCGGACCAGCCTGTTAGGCGCAACATGGGTCGTGATTCTCTTTTGCACGCAAGAAAAGCGTTCACTTGCGTCAAATACCGATCGAAGTGGTTGGATGGAAGCATGGGGCGCGTGCTGCACTCCCACACTGTTTTGGCGGTATCTTTCGTTCTGTTTTGTCGTTTGGTTGGGCCGAGTCATTTCACCACGAGCCGAGACGAGCTGAGCTTTGGCCTATTTGTGCTTGTCTTGTAATCGAACAAACCCGAACAACCTTGTCGACGCACGTTGTTTGGAGTCGACCGTCACACATGCCGACCCCCTGTCAAGGGTCGGTCGGGGGTGCATTCGCTGTTTGTCGAGGCGAAGGTTTCGAGTTTCGTCGTCGCATGTTGAGGGCAGGGCCTTGGGCTTCGTCGAATGCCGAGGCGAAGGCGACCTCGGTCTTCGTCTTCGAATGTCGAGACAGAGGTCACCTTGGGCCGAGACGGTTATGATATCTCAGGCTTTGTCAGGTGCCGAGGCGGCGAAGCTTGCCTCGGACTTTGTCTTCGAATGCCGAGGCGAAGGTCGCCTCGGGCCGAGACGTTACCGACATCTCGGGCTTCGTCAGGTACCGAGGCAGTGAAGCCTGCCTCGAACTTTGTTTTCGAATGCCAAGGCGAAGGTCACCTCGAGCCAAGACATTACCGACATCTCGGGCTTCGTCAGGTGCTGAGGCGGTGAAGCCTGCCTCGGACTTTGTTTTTGAATACCGAGGCAAAGGTCGCTTCAGGTCGAGACGGTGCCGACATCTCGGGCTTTGTCAGGTGCCGAGGCGGTGAAGCCTGCCTCGGACTTTGTCTTCAAATGCCGAGGCAAAGGTCGCCTCAGGCCGAGACGTTGCCAACGTCTCGGGCTTCGTCAGGTGCCGAGGCGATGAAGCCTGCCTCAGATTTTGTCTTCGAATGCCGAGGCGAAGGTCGCCTCGGGCCGAGACGTTGCCGACGTCTCGGGCTTCGTCAGGTACCGAGGCAGTGAAGCTTGCCTCGAACTTTGTTTTCGAATGCCAAGACGAAGGTCACCTCAGACCGAGACGTTACCGACGTCTCGGGCTTCGTCAGGTGCTGAGGCGGTGAAGCCTGCCTCAGACTTTATTTTCGAATGCCGAGGCGAAGGTTGCCTCGGGTCGAGACGGTGCCGATGTCTCTGGCTTCGTCAAGTGCCGAGGTGATGAAGCCTGCCTCGGACTTTATCTTCAAATACCGAGGCGAAGGTCGCCTCAGGCCGAGACATTGCCGATGTCTCGGGCTTCGTCAGGTACCGAGGCGGTGAAGCCTGCCTCAGATTTTACTTTTGAATGCCAAGGCTGTCACCTTGGGCCGAGACGATGTCGCCGTCTCGGGCTTTGTCTTTGTATGCTGAGGATGGAACCTTGGACTTACTGATTGACGGGGGGTAAGAATTCAGAGTACTCAGCATGGTGCCTTTGTATCGGTTGGACTTAGGTGAAGCACCGTTTCAGTCGAACCTACGTATTGGGACACGTAGCTTTGTACCGTTGCAGGTTAGTCGGCCGTGTCACAACGCGTACCGAACTAACTGTGGCGGGGCACTAGTGCATGTATCCTTAAGTGACAATGGGAGCACGTGCAACGCCTATGCTTCAGAGTACTCAACGTAGCGCCCTTGTATCGGTTGGACTTAGGCAAAGTGCCGTTTTAGTCGAACCTACGTATCGGGACACGTAGCTTTGTACCGTTGCAGGTTAGTCGGCCGTGTCGCAACGCGAACCGAACTAACTGTGGTGAGGCACTAATGCATGTGTCCTTATGTGACAACAGGAGCATGTGCGACGCCAATGATTCGGAGTACTCAGCGTAGCGCCCTTGTATCGGTTGGACTTAGGCAAAGCTAGCGCCGTTTCAGTCGAACCTACGTATCGGGACATGTAGCTTTGTACCATTGCAGGTTAGTCGGCCGTGTCGCAACGCGAACCGAACTAACTATGGCGAGGCACTAATGCATGTGTCCTTACGTAACAACAAGAGCATGTGCGACGTTAATGATTCAGTGTACTCAGCGTAGCACCCTTGTATCGGTTGGACTTAGGTGAAGCGTCGTTTCAGTCGAACCTACGTATCAGGGCACGTAACTTTATACCGTTGCAGGTTAGTCGGCCATGTCGCAACACGATCCGAACTAACTGTGACGTTGAGTAGAAGTTGAGATATAATTTGATAGTCTTCGATATAACTTGAAATAACTGTCATTTCATTGATAACTTGGTAGATGCTATATCATGGATTTCAGATGAGGGACCTTCCGAGTTATTGATAGTCGGTGGTCTTTTACTCTGATCGGTCGACGGGCTTCTTTTCTTTGGTATTTGTGGTCTTCTGAGGCTCTGTGGGTCTATCGCCTGCCCGTCTTGACCTCTTGGAGGTTCTATCTTCCTCAGCCTCCACGTTGTGAGCTTGAGCTATTGGTCTCGTTGGTTCCTTGTCAGAAAGACGCTTTTTGAGATCACGTTTCTTGCGAGTGACTTGATCATCCTCCACCTCGATCTCCTTTTGAATTCGATCGAATAGCACTCCGAGGGAGGTAGGAGGATTACGGATGAGGTCATTGTAGATGTGAAGGTCAAAACATAGAGCATTCTGGAATGCAAGCATGATGGCTTCATCGTCGAGGTGGTGTCTGGAGAGCGCAGCATACTCGTTCCGGAACCTTCGAGAGAACTCCCGGAGGGTTTCATCTGATTCCATCCTGAGCCGGTAGAGGGAGTTCAGCTTTTTCTCTGGTTTGAGGTTCAGCCGATAGTATTGAACAAAGAGGTCTGCCAAATCCCTGAATTGACTTACGGAGGCCGTAGGGAGGTTGTGATACCAGTCCAGTGACATATCGTCCAAGCTGCTAGCAAAGGTGCAGCATAGAACCTGGTTGTCTCTATCATGTGGCGTTAACGCTTGCCTGAAAGCAAGGATGTGCAGCGTCGGATCTCCAGTCAAGCAGTTGAACTTGGGAAGAGCGGGGGCTTTCCAGCTTCGAGGAAACAGGGCATGGAGAATATGCCGATGAAGTGGGCCTTCGGAGGCATGATCGTTTCGTCTATTGCCTTTCTGGTCGGAGAGGCATCTTAGAAGAAGAGGAGGTAGAGAGGGTGTCGGAGTCCATCCTGTCATTCGATGCTCGACTAGGGTTTGATTGTCGTTGTAATGTTGCTGAATTTTAGAGCGGTGTCGATTATTCTGAACATCTCTCCTGGTGTAAGTATCGGAGGATGACTCGGAGCCCAGAGACTCAGGATGGCGAGCAGACTCATTGAGACGCTCCCAGACAGTCGGCCTGGGAGGAACAGGTGAGGGTCCTCTCGAGAGGGATTTAAAAGAATGTCGAGGGATGTTGATGGTGGATCGTTTGGAAGGAGCGGAAGATTGGTCGACCGACCGACAGACGTTTGCTCCGTCGTTGATGCCGGCGGTTGACTGCGGGGGATTGATTCTTGCATTGATGGTGATTTGTCGAAGAGAGTTTCTCTCAACCATAAGAGCAGCATTATATTTCATAAGAGTGAGGAGCTGAAAGTCCTCTGCTGTGATTTGGTACGTCGCTTGAGCATCAGCACTAGGAGAGATGTGTGCTTTTCCCAAGTGCTGAGGAATTTGGTCGGCTAGTTGAGGCGACTGTCGAAGTTGAGCCTGGGCGGTGCGATCAACCGACGAGCGACTCCTCAAATTGACAGCGAGTTGCTGTTCCGGATGTTGGCTCGTTGCAAACCGATGACTCATTGATCGAGTCATCGGATGTCGAGCGTCTGGGTGCATGCTGCTTTCCTCCGGCTGGTCCATCGGTGTCTTCGCCATTTAGGTGTAACGATGGAGATAGACGGATTGCTCGGGCAACCAGTAGCAGCTACCAAAGGAGTTGGGAGGCTTAGAAGTTGTAAGTTGATAGGATCGTGATCCCACAGACGGTGCCAAACTGTGGGGGAGAATTTCGGTCGTCGTACGTGACCCTCCTCCAACAGTCGATTGAAGGTTTGACCCTTCGGGATGTGGCGCACTTCGAAGCGCTGAGTTGTGACTTGCTGGGCTGTCACACGAGCACTATAGAGTAGAAAGGTAGAGAAAGAGATGACACAGGATATGGTGACGAAGTTCGGTCGAAGCCTACGTCTCCGCGCGATAAGACGCAACCTTTGAATCCACTATTTCTGAGTAAACAGTAGAGCTACTTTCGACAGGCCGAGGAGTGCTTCTTACAAGTAATCAGAGGGTGGAAAAGGAGTCTGAAAACCAGAAAGCTCAAGGAGCTCCGGAAAACAGAAAGTGGGTTTCTAGTTTGGAATTTGGGATCCGGAATCATTTACAGGGTCTGCTATTTATAAGGGCTTAGTTTATCTGGAAAATATTCCAGGAATATTTTCAGGAATATCCGGGGTTTGGTAAATACCCGGGGGGATTTACCAGACCCCAAATAGTGCAAGTGGGCCCCAGGTAGGGCTGCGGGTCCCACCGTTGGACTCGTGGGCCCCAGGCAGGGCTGCGGGTCCCAGCGTTGGACTTATGGGCCCCAGGCGGGGCTGTGGGTCCCACCATTGGGCGTTAACCAGATTTTGCACCCACAGGATCTGGACTCGCCATTATTGAAAGCCAATGTCATCACTCTACAAGAAATGACATTGCCGTTACCTAGTCTGACACAAGCTTCGAATCCGATCGGACCTGGCAGATCTACTGACATCAATCGACTCGAATTCAAGCCAAAAGGGAGTTGGGGGCAAAACGCCACCAAGCTGCTGTTCAAAGCCGGCTACAATGAAAGAAGCGTTAGGCAAATGGGCACACTTCCTCTAGTGGCAATGCCATATGGGATGATCAGGACTCAAGCTCGTCTGTTTCAAAGCGACGAACAAATTCTCCTGAATCGTCGAGGTATCAGCTCCAGTCAAACTCCGATGGTCATCAAGATTGCAACGAAGAAGACCTTCACTTCTAACTATATTAAGGTGAAGATGGTAGATGAAGCAGCTGAAGGATCGATAATCTCTGATGCACGCTCCACCTACGTCGGTCGTCCCGATAGCAAAAGAAGACGGCGACGAACTCGATGCCAAGTCATGCTCCAGAAGTAAAATAAAAGCAGTCAAAGTCGGTTGAATGTAAAGCACACATCTGTATTCGAAAGGCTCGGGCCATTCAAGCAACCAAACAAGAAGTCGGTGTTCGATCGTTTGGGAATGCCAGTCGAGGACGTCATTTCAACACCCGCCCACCCACCCATGGCGGTTGTCAACCATATCTCCGTCATCGAAACTGACAACGGTGATACTTCTACTTCAGACAACGAGTTGCAAGAAGCCCCGCTAGTCCTCGCAGAAGGGGGGCAGTCCATCGT
Organism: Chamaelirium japonicum; assembly: GCA_947650365.1. NCBI lineage: Eukaryota > Viridiplantae > Streptophyta > Magnoliopsida > Liliales > Melanthiaceae > Chamaelirium > Chamaelirium japonicum. Next base: position 21,714,724 of record OX393549.1, read on the forward strand.
TAATGACTCAAAGAAGGGGGGCAGTCCAAGAAGACGACGACGGCATGCTTCTTCAGTACCTAGGGCCAAATCCTTATTGTCTTGGGGGCAACCGCCTCTCATGCAAGCACTCCCTTTTTCAAACAAAGCTACATCCCGGCACATACTCAAAGCGAGAGACGAACAAAGAAGCCTCGAAGTCAACTTGCTAGGCGAACCATCGGGCAAATTTGACTATTATGTCCTCTACTCCAGGCCTCCTTCGATTCCAAACGAAGAAGTCAAGCCAACTGGCTGGGGATCAGAAGATGAATCAGTACAGTCTCCAAAAGTGCAAGTCCTTCCGATCAAAGAAGAGGCTTCAGTCGCATCACCAGTTCTTCACCTTGGCGAGAAAGATCTTGCTGATGAAAACACATGGGCTATGTCGCCTCGAAGGAGAAGGCCACGACAATCAAGCTACAGGATAGCATACCTGGCTAACCACGAGAAAGATCGGGTGACAAAAAAACTTGCCAGAAGAAAGACCTTCAAGGAAAAGAATAAAGCTCTAGAAAGAAAGACATCTAAAGTACCGCCTGTAAATCCGAAAAATCTTCTCCAGCAAATATACCCAGAGCCGGTGACACTCCAGGAGTTCTTTTCCAATCGCTTCCTTGAAGCTGATCAAAACTTCAAGGTCTCCTGTTCCACGATGGAAGTTCACCAAGAGCTCCAGAAAGGCGATGAAGAAAGCAGCACCAATATCGAAAGCATGGGGAGAAGCGTCGCCACCAACGATAATCTGTTCAAAGTCCATCAGGCCAAAGACCCCGTTGCAGTAGCTCTTCCAGCAAAGGCTTCACGAGCCCAAGAAGTCAAAGCAGCTGCGAGGGACAAAATCTCTCCACTTGAAAAACCAGCGATATCCTCCAGCCAGACGGTACACGAAGTCAAAGGAGCGCCAGCATCAAGACGAAAAATTCACATCAACTTCAAATCAAGCTCAATTTCACAGGTTCCATTGCTTGCTCAAGCTGCTTCATTCCTACGGCTTGCACCTCAGTGGCTTCACAAACCAGGACAATTGCCTTCGTCACTATTCTCTGAGGCTAACTTCATCACTTTGCAAGAGATGACACTACCGTTACATGGTCTGTTGCATGCCTCGAGGTCAACCAAGCCCTCCGAGTACACCAGCTCCGAGCAACTCGCAATCAAGCTAGAAAACACTCGGGGGCAAAACTCCACCGAGTTGACATTCAAATCCAGCCACAACAAAGAAAGCATGGTGCACATGGATTCACTACCCTCAGCTACGATTCTACGTCGCTTGACAAATACTCAAGCTCGCCTCTTCGAATGCGACGGACAAATTCTTCCAAATTATCGGGGCATCGATTCCAGTCAAGCTCCAGCAATCGTCAAAACTCCAGTCAAGAAAATCTTCACTTCTAACTACATTGAAGCAAAGAAGGCGGACGATAACTGTGAACCAGTGGCGACTCAGCGTACCAGCGGCAAGTCCCTTAAAAGGTACTTTGCCTAGCGCAAGGTTACCCCCCTTGCCCAAAAAAAAAAGGGAATAAATGAACTACGTGCGACTTGATCCCTCTCAGTAGGGTACATAGATAGCCTACAAAGGTTCAGTCCAGATAAAAAGAAACACACCAACGTCGTCCCAAAAGGCCAGCCCAGAGAAGAACGAGTATAGATCCACAAGTCTAGTTAGCAAATCAAAAGATGACAAGAAAGTCGAAGTCCTTAAGGCACCGAAGCGACTCACCTCCCGCAACTTACACGCGCTGCAACTCCAGGGGTAGAGAAGTCGTCAACTTCCGACGCATCGCCAGCTATGCACGCTGCTTCGCAAGGTTTGCTCCGGAAGTCTTCTCGATCGCTCCACCAGCTCCCGACACTTCATCAGCTCTTCACGCTGCTTCGCAAGCTCTGCTCCAGACATCTTCTCGGTCGCTCGAGCTTTCCCCAAACGGAACTCCAGTTTCTAAAATGACACACGAGTAGCAAGTCGAAGACCTTAAGGCGTTGAAGCGGCTCGCCTCCCGCAGCTCACACACGCTGCAACTCCAGGGGTAGAGAAGCCGTCAACTCTCGACGTACGTGTTGCAAGCTAGGCACGCTACTTCTCAAGGTTCACTCCAAAAGCCTTTTCGATCACTCCACTAGCTCCCGGCACTTCGTCAGCTCTTCACGCTACTCCGCATGCTCTGCTCCAGACGTCTTCTCGGTCGCTCGAGCTTTACCCAAATGGGACTCCAGCTCCTAAAAGCGACGCACGAGTAGCAAGTTGAAGACCTTAAGGCGTCGAAGCAGCTCGCCTCTTGCGGCCTACACGTGCTGTAACTCCAGGGGTAAAGAAGCCGACAACTTTCGACGCATCGCTAGCTATGCACGCTGCTTCGCAAGGTTCGCTCCGGAAGTGACGCATGAGCGGCCTCCACCTTCTTCTGCACCCGAACCAAGTCTGCTGTAGCAAGCGTGTGAAGCCCCTCCAATCGATGTTCCTCTTCCTTGGCCGCAGCTAAAGCCAAGGAAGCGTCCTCCAGCAAAGCCAGTGACGAGTAATAAACATTGCTTACCTCAAGAAGGTGAGCAGCTGCTCCGCAAATAAGGGGTAATCCGTCTTGAAATCCGCCAGGCTCATGCAGATGGGAACCGCTATTGAAGACAACAGTAACAACCCGAAGAATGGAATACGCATCAACGATAATCGCATCCTTCACAACCTCCACAAAACCAAAAGGACCGTTGAAACTGTCACCAAACTCAAGATCGACAAGCAGAAGACGATCAAAGCAACCTGCTCCTTGTCGATGCTCGTGACCTCGTCTTCATCCTCTTCAGAACGCCCATCTCGATGTCCTTCAAGCTGACATTGCCACCAGAAATGTGCAACCTCGCTAGTCACTCTACTCCCGCGGTTGACCTCATCACCAATTTAGCAAGCCTTTGGAAGGCACTCGGAGGGACGAGTCTTGCAAAGAGACGAAAGGTGCAAGACCAATCAAGAGGCCAAAAAAAAAAAAGGGGGCCGCCACAAAATAGCCGCAGCCCCCCTCTCTCCATCCAATATATGCGGGCACCGTCCGTACGATAAAAGGCCCGGAGGGGAGGGGAGCCCGGGACCTGACCACAATAGGAGCCCGGCCCCTGTGGGGGAAAATCTTCGTGCCGACCCGAAGACTCCGCCTCACCAGTCAATTGAGGGTTCGAGTTGAAGATCGTTGTTCGATCTGTTGATTGGAGTTGCTACTTTCGTTATGCAAACAGATCAGAGATGCAATCGGAAAGTTGACAAAAGAGATGTGATCTCGGAGTTCAGCCGAAGCCTACGTCTCCGTGCTATAGGGAGCAACCCGAATTCACTAACACTTATATCGAAGTGATCTCGACAGGCCGAGTATCACTGATACCCCTTTGATCCCTTCAAAGACTAGAAGAAGATCGAAGAGAGGAAGTGGAAAAATGGAAACTGAAATCCAGAGCTCTGGTTTCTGAAAATCAGATCTCAGAAGTGGAAATCGGATCCATTTACATTCGAAGGGTTGCTATTTATAGGATTTTCTGGTGGCAAATGGCGGTTTCTGCTGTTGTATCTGGGGATCCTCCAGGTAAAGCTGGTGGGTCCCGCTATCGTCTCCTGGGGGATTCCCAGGCTCTTGGGCCCACCAGGCAGGGCCGGTGGGTCCTACGATAGTCTTCGGGGGCCCACCAGGCAGGGCCGGTGGGTCCTGCTGTTTGCAGACTTCTTGCCAAAATTTGCACCCACAGCCCCACACGCCCGGCCTCCTCGCGGGACCTCGGCACACGCCCGTGCAACTCCTGTGCTAGACTACCACCTGTCGTCTCGTTGCCAACCTCTAACCCGGCCAGGCCCCTCCTGCGCGCAACTGCTGTGCCACACTCCTAGCCTCTGCCTACAATCGATGTCGCGCGCTTGCTGCTGCTGCTATTGTCTCAAAAAAAAAAAAAAAAGGCCGCAGCCAAAAGAAAAGGGGACTACAGTCCTCAATACAAAATAAGTCTGAAAAAAAGGGACTGAAGCAAAAAAGGCAGGTCCTTTTCCTTCCAAAACACGCCAGCCCCCAATAAAGGGCTGGCCTCCATCCCGACCCACCGGCACGCTCGGGGCTGTCCGCAGCCCTGCGCCTCAAAGCCGGCCTCCGCTGCGCCTGACCCCGCGTCGCACGCCGCCGGCCTCCGCTGCGCCAGACCCCTCCTGCGCGCCGCTGCTGTGCCACACTCCTGGCTGCTCCCCGCAACCGATGCTGCCGCTTGCTGCTGCTGCTATTGTCTCGAGAAAAGAAAAAAAAAGCATCAGCCAAAAAAAAAAGGGGACCACATCAATGCAAATAAGCCCGAGAAAAGGGGGCCGAAGCAAAAAAAGGCAGCCCCCTTTCCTTCAAACACACGCTAGCCCCTAATAAAGGGGCTGGCCTCGATCTCCCGTCATGGCCTGCGATCGCGCAGCCCACGCCCAACCGGGGCTCGGCCGACTTGGCCCTGCATGCTGCCAGCCCTGGCCACCGCCGCCGCCGTTGCGCCCACGCCCGGCCTTCGCGTCCCACGCCCGTGCTGCAAGCCACCGCCACCGCTGCGCCCACGCCAGGCCTCCGCGTCCCACGCCCGTGCCGCAGGCCACTGCCGCCGCTGCTGCACCCTAACCGTCACCGTCGTCGCGCCCACGCCCGGCATCCGTGTCCCACGCCCGTGCCATAGGCCACCGCCACCGCCGCTGCGCCCACGCCAGGCCTCCGCGTCCCACGCCCGTGCCGCAGGCCACTGCCGTCGCTGCTGCACCCTAACCGCCGTCGCCGCTGCACCCATACCCGGTATCCGCATCCCGCGCCCGTGCCACAGGCCACTGCCGCTGCACCCGTGCCATGCGCTCCGCCGCCCACACCCCCCTGCACCATGGCCTCTGCGCCCGGCTGTCGACCGCCGTCGCGGCACCCCGGCCTCCGCACACGCCGCAGCCAGCCACCGCCGCTGCTGCTGTTCTCCGCGCACACAGAGGAGAAGAGACAGAAACAGAGAAGGGAAAAAAAAAAAAGAAATAAAAGAAAGTGAAAAAAAAAACCAGAGAATAAAAAAAAAAAGAAAGAAACCAAAAAAAAAAGAAGGAGAAGAAGAGCCTCACCTCGCTTGACGGCTCCGCCTCCTCCTCGTCACGCCAAGTCGTCATCATCGTCTTTGGCCATAACGGTTCGCCATCAACATTGCGCTCTTGCACCGAGAAGACGACAACACACAGCCGAGGTGCATCGCCTTCATCTTTGCACCTTCGTCACCCTCGCACCGCCATGGGATCCACCGAAACATGTCGCCTTCGTCTTCACGCTCCCATCTCCCCTAAGCCGCCTTCGGACATCGCGCAACGGCCGCCATCGACGTTCGCGTCATCTTCAAAGCAAAAGGAAGCCCGCAACGAGGAAGAGGATCAAAACCCTAGCAAGGACTATCGTCTCCAAGCCACCGAAGAATCCTTCGTCTCCAAGCCGTCGAAGAAGCATCCGTCTCCAAGCGCTGATCCTCCGCGAAAGCCGCCGCCGCCGACGAAAGAGGCGACACTAGGAAGACGGAGCAAGTCGCGTGCAACCCTAGGCAGCCTCTTCCGACGGCGATCTCCAAGCTCCAGCCCTCCGCAAGAACAAGGCACATGATGAAAGGGGTAGTAGCCCTTAAATAAGCCCCCAATCCCATCCAAGAAAGGAATCAAGGACAAGTGATGTGCGTTTCCTACGTACACAAGTACTCCGCGTTCCCGCCGGCGCACTCATCCTTGAGGGTGCATTTGTAGACACATAAATTGTGTCTAACCCGAACCCGACTGCATGCACCGACTCGGAGGCAAACCCGACACACACTCGGGCCCGGACCCGACTTGCATGCACCAATGCGGAGGCAAACCCGACACGCACTCGGACCCGGACCCGAACTCAACTCGCATGCACCGACTCAAGGGGGGCAAACCGGACCCGACCCACACCGAATAAGAGGCCGAGTGGGCCCATCCTCAAGTGGGGCCCACCCGGCCCCCTTATGGAAATCCGAACCCCTTAGGGGGGTGGCCGGCCATGCAAGAAAAAAAAGAAAAGAAAGAAAAGAAAAGAAAAGGAAGAAAAGGAAGAAAAAAAGAAAAGAAAGGAAAGAAAATAAAAGGAAAGAAAAGAAGAAAAAGGAAACAAATACCGCCATGCGCGGGGGGAGGTTGCGTATGACGTCTACATAAGTGTGGATCTGCACCGATCCCTCGATCCGACGAACAAGAAACGAAGCCGGGTCGCCATCAACTTTATGTGCAAGATTCAAAATAAATTCAAAGAAGATTGAGCCATAACTACTCCACCAGAAAAGGAAGGCAAATAAAGGTTTATTCCTCTCTTCAATGGAAGAATATATCTTGGGGTAATTATGGGAGAGATATTAAAGGGATTCAAATAAACTTCCCATATTTCTCCCCTCCCCCCTTCACCTATAAATAGAGAGGGAGGGGGAAGGCTCAAAAGGTCGGAAGTGGAAGACAAAGCGAAGCTCTGCAGAGGAGGAGACGTGCCCTTCATCGACCCAAGGCTTCACGAGGCACGGGCAAGCCTATCCCTTCGGGACCGGTTTAGTCCATTAAAAGTCCTCATCAATGTGAAGACCCTTGCACAATAATATCAAGCCTTCGACTCCGTGCACGAAGAAGAAAGCTCGGAGAAGAAGAACCCTTCGACTCCAAAGACGCCAGAAGCAAAGGCCGGAAAAGAAAATCGAAGCGGCATCACCCTGTCGTCTCCAACAAACCTTCGACTCCGATCAAGCCTAAAAACCCAGAGAAGAAGATTAAAGCGGCATCATCCCGTCGTCTTCAACAAGCATCCACTCCATTCACGAAGAAGAACGCTTGGAGAAGGATACCCAAGCCGGTGCAACCCCTGCCGTCTTCATCAATAAAAGCCGATGCTACAACCGTCGCACGAAGACCGGTGCTACCTCCGTCATCTTCATCAACAAAACCCAACGCTATAACCGTCGCACGAAGACCGGTGCTACCCCCACCGTCTTCATCAACGAAAGCCAACACTACAACCGTCGCACAGAGATTGGTGCTACCCCCCCCCCCCCCCCCCGTCTTCAAAAGAAGCTTTCGACTCCGATCACACCAAAGAAGCCCGGAGAAGAAGAGAAGCAAAGCCGACGCTACAACTGTCGCACGGAGATCGGTGCTACCCCCACCGTCTTCAAAGGAACCCTTCGACTCTGATCACGCCAAAGAAGCCCGGAAAAGAAGAGAAGCAAAGTCATCGCTACACCCGTCTTCTACAAAGAAAAGCCGACACTACAACCGTCGCACGGAGATCGGTACCACCTTCGCCGTCTTCAAAGGAATCCTTCGACTCCGATCAAGCCCAAAAGCTCGGAGAAGAAGACCGAAGAGTCATCACCCCGTCGCCTTCGACAAACACCCGCTCCATCCACGAAGAAGAAAGCTTGGAGAGGAACACCCGAAGCGTCGCTACACCCGTTGTCTTCAAAGCAAAGCTGGCGCTACAACCGTCGCACGGAGATCGGTGCTACCCCCGCCGTCTTCAAAGGAACCCTTCGACTCCGATCACGCCAAAGAAGCCCGGAGAAGAAGAGAAGTCGAGCCGACACTTAAATCGTCGAGGAAGCCAAAAGCCTTGAAGAGGTAGCCACCGCCATTCGAGGAGAAGATCGAGTCAACGCCGCGAAGCAAAAGCAACGCGAGAAGCCTAAGCAAAAGCCCCGGTAAAGCCCGCGCCAAAGCAACGCAAGTGCCAAAGCCAAGTAACTACGCCGATCACGAGCAAAAACATCGCATGTTCTAGCCGATACGACGCGAAGTCCGGAAGAATGAAAGCATCGCAAGTCTCCCCTGTCTACGTTCAAGCGCAAAAGCCAAAGCAAAGCAAAATCCAGAGCCACGCCAAAGCAAAGCCAAAGCCAAAGCTGACACCAAAAGCACGATCGACGCCGCGAACCGACGATCAAGGACACCAAAGTCTAGCAAGGATCGAGGAACACACGAAGACCGAGAAATGAAGCCGAAGACCCCTAGCCGAGAAAGCGCGAAGCACGGAAGGGACAAAAGCAACGGCGGACACTCCTTAGCCTCTCGAGAAACCCTCCTCCTATAAAGACCTCTGTCCTGGGCAACCCCTTCAGAGCTCTCGCACGAATACCATGTGGAGACGCGGATCAAAGGGACCCTCCAGGGGATCTCTCCCACAATCTCCTGATCGAATATTCGTCGCACCCAGCTTACCACCCCCGAGTCCCCAAGTCCCGGCATCTGTAATCTTGTTTCGTGCAATAAAGACGACCCGGATCTTTTTCTGCGCATACAGTCGCGACATGCCGACCATAAGACGCCCATGGGTCGACTGATCTATCTTTCTTGTGTGGACAATGAACATTCGGCTGGTCGGCACCCATGGGACAACCGGTCGGTTAGTTCCAAGTCACTTTAGGCGCCCGACCAATTGACGGCCATGACCGACCGATCGATCAGTTCCTTGTTGCCAATTCCTATTTGCCCTTTCCTCAGTACAAATTCGAGTACACACAGCAGTTTCAGAATTTTGCCGTACAAAAAAAATGATGTGTTTTCATTAGGGGTGTCAACGGGTCATGTCTGGTCAGGCTCGTGTCGTGTCTAGTTTTGGGTCGTGTTCAAAACCTCTAGACCCAGACCTGTTCCGTTTAACTAATCGTGTTTAGATTCTAAACCCGTATCCGACCTGTTAATAAACAGGTAGACCCGATAGGACCCGTTTACCACACGGGTCTATTCAGTTGACCCGATCCGACCCGATAGACCTGCTGGTACTATATATTATAGTATCGGATTGCGAGTAGACCCGACCCGACTCGAAATGACCCGTTGAATTTTAAACGGGTCTTCCCAGGTCACCGTGTGCAGACCCTAAACCCGGACACGACCCGTTTATTAAACGGATCTATCGTGTCGACCCGTTTAACCCTGACCCAGACCCGCTAACTTCGTGTAGGGTCTGCCTTGTCGGGTCCAAAATTGTCAGCCCTAGTTTCCATGCGCAGCAAACAACTTTATAAAGTTTTATGAAATCACAAGAGCATACTAGTCTTCTTTGACAGCGGTCAACTTGACTTTAATGTTGTGTTCTTGGCTTGAATGCATTTAATTTACAGGAACTGCTGCTTGAAGTGATCTTTTTGGTGCTCACTAGTCGTGGATGGTTCGCTAAGTCCCCAAAATAAAAATAAAAGATTAGATTAAAAAAAAACATTTAGAGAGAGAGGGAGAGAGAGAGAGAGAGAGAGATATAAGAGGATCACATCCATCTTAATCTCGATGATGGGTCGTCGATCTCGCTCCCTCTTCTTGTTGAACGGCTGAAAGAAGTACCAACGTTTGTACTAGGGGGTGCAACTCGGGCGTGTGGGGTCAATCTGCAAGAGGCGAATGTCGATCCCTATCGTGCGTGCGGGGCCAATCCGCCAGAGGCAAAGGTCGTTCCCTAGTGTGGTCAACCCGACAGGGGGCAATCCGCCAAAGGCAGGTACCTAACAAAGGGGGGCGATCAATGGCAAGTCGACTGGTGATGAGCCGCTGGAGGCATCCACTACACTACCGATGCCACAAAAGAAGGTTGGGGGTGTGTTGCTACCAAATGCGATCATCAAACTGCTGACAGGGACGGACATTTCTAGTTAAATATTATATAGAAAATGTTGTAGAAAGAAAATACTATATAGAGAAATATTATAGTGAGAGAATGTAGTAAAAAGAATATTACCCAAATAATGTTATATAAAAAGAAAATATTGTAGAGAGATAATATACATTATATAATAGAAAATATTATAGATAGAAAATTTATAAAGGGCTCCTATGTAGAAAGAATTACGTAAATAATGTTGTAGAAAATGAAAATATTGCAATGTGCGTTGTAGAGAAAAAATTGTATAGGCAGAAATGCTACAAAGAGAAATATTATAAAGAGATAAAGTAGGTAGAACGAACATTACATAAATAAAGCTATAGACAGAGTAACTATTGTAGAGATAATATTACAGAAAAAATGCTAGAGAAAGAATATTGTAGATAATTTTATATAGAGATAATATACATTATATAAAGAAATGTTATGTAAATAATGTTGTAGAGAATATTATAGAGAAAAAATATTGACGAAAGAGTATATGTTGAGAGCATATTACATAAATAATGTTGTAAAAATAAAAGATATTATAGAGAGAGAATGTTACAGAGAGAAGATATATGCAGAGAGAATATTTTAGAGATAGAATATAAGTGGATAAAATATCATATAAATAATGTTGTAGAAAAAAATATAATAGAGAACGTTACAGAAAGAGATCTTAGAGCAAGTATTTTATAGAGATAATGTTTAAGAGTGCGTTTCAAATGGAGGAAATAACTAAAACCTGATTTTGGGCTCAAAACTAGTTTTATGACCAAATGTTCATACATAGATAATTCTGAAACTGATTATGGATAAGCTAAAACTGGTTCTGCGCAAACACACCCTTAAGTTCATGCAGAAAGTGAGTAATGCTCTGATATTCATCCCTGTGGCAAATACAAGAAGTTATACGAACAAAACCGTATTGAAACTCCGATAAAACTACTGTTTATGCAGTTTACACACTGTGACCTTGGATTTACAACATATATATACAACAAGTTATACGAACAAAACCGTATTGAAATTCCGAAGCTACATATCGTCCAAAACTGCAGTTTCCTTGCCAATAGCCATTTCCTGCAAACAAAGTCATAGGACTTACATTTACATGAAAAGTAAGGGGTAGAAACGGAAACACTGTCGTTCGGATATTTCTGACACCGTGATGAAAAATAAACTGAATTACCAGTATTAACACAAATTAGGGAAACTAAATTAATAATCATCATCGTAGAGAAGTGGCGCTTTTTTCCAAATTAAAAAAAAACATTAGCTGTATTCTCTTTTTTTTTACCAATAAAAACACCGACGATTTCTCTGAAAACCAAGAATTTTTTTTTTTGCCGATGCTTTTTGTTTTTCATATAACTTTCAAGGAATCCTTGTTATGTTCGCAACGTCTAGTGTTCAAATTAAGATAGTACATTCAAGGTGCAGGTACCCATCCATCAAAGTCATCCAAGAAAGGTGCAGTCAACTATAACGACAATAGACAAGATATTTATGGCCAGCTGTCAATCTGGCGGCAATGGTGTGAAAATCCTGACCACAACAATTTGGCAATCCAAGAAACCTGAAAGGCTTGCTGGCCCATATAGATATAAAGAGTGCAAGCTTCTTCAATTCATTAATGTATAAGCTTGCACATCTACCCCATAACAAAAGGCTTCTCAAAAGATGGCATTTAAGTTCAAGCTTAGCGTCAGCCTTAGAGTTTGTGCCCAACTTGAGGCTCGTCTGCTCACCTCCAAGTGTGGACCTCCAACTGTGGGGCCCACTCTTTTCAAACTGTCCGCATATTCTCGGCTTCATCCAAATCTTCACGTGCATCGCACGTGCCAAAAAACCATTGCATAATAAAGGCAGGAAAAAAAAACATAAAGGTGCTATGAGAAAGACTTGCCTTCAATCTTCCATCTTTTAGGAAAACACATCTTGAAGTCATGGCACACCCACGGTCGACCAACCATCCAACTTCTGCCCATGTTTCACCATCCTTTTCTTTCAAAGAACACCATAGCTGCTTCGGGAGTAAAACAAGACCAACTTGATCTCTAACTGACTTCTGTACTCTGTCTGCTAGAAGTTCACGCAATATATCCTGGTAGATATGAAGATCAGTTTTAGAGGCCGACCATAAACAAGGAGATTGCCTACAAAGTGAACAGCCAGTAGCTAATTGGGTGTTTGGCATCATTCACCAGGATCGTTTCAGTGTTCTTGTTGGGAAAACTGTATAGACAAGGAACACCGAAACGATCCTGGGGAACGATGCCAAACACCCTCTAATAGTCTGAGGCGTATCATATGGACACGGTTGTTAATAATCAGCTGCATGTGTGAACAAAGAACTAATTCTCATGCTAGTAGAGCCCGTAAGACTTCATGGAGCCTGTTCAGAGTTCAAGGCCATCATATTTAAGCTGAGAAAACTGGTGCAGTCATGATATGAGAGTACCCTACTCGTTCGAAAAAAATAAAGATGGCAAGAAATGGAGGTTGAAAATCCATTTATTCAAGACTCCTGTTGTTGATGAGACGCAACATGCAATAGCATCAGGATATCAAGTGTTTAATATTCGGATAAGAACTTCAAAATTTCAACAAAAAAAAATTACCACTTGGTGCAGTCTTATGCCAACTTCAGCACAATACGAGTTTTAATAAAATGCCAATACTAAGTATCACTAGACATTAAGTATCAGGCGTTAGGGTCAGTAAATGTAGTTGATCTCACCCTTGTTCCAACTTTGGAGTTAAATCTGAGTGAGATAGATGCGTAACATACTAACATGTTTAAGTGATTTTATTGTTAATTAGCTTGGATTTGATTTCAAGCGTCTCTTATCTGAGCATGCTAATGGTGTTAGGTCGTTGCGCTGTGGTTTTGGAAAAATGATCACCAGGGTGACTGAGAATGGCTTTCTTAAAGAAAAAAAAAGGTGAAATGACAAAAATAGATGAGACAGACATTTAGAGGGGAAATTTATAGGTGTTACCATTTTATGGTTTCCTAATGATAGTGAGAACATAAATTCTCTTGCTCTTTTTCAGACATTTTTTTTTTTTTGGTTATATTGATGCACCATAAACATCTGAGTTTCAAACGTTTATATACATTACAGTATCCGTAATAATAAAAACATTTTATCCGTAATATCAAAAACCTTTGATAACAAAATATTTTTTGCTGCTATAAGCTGTGTCAAAGTTTTGTGAAATCAGAGATCTGTTAACAACAAAAGCTTGGCATAAATCAAATACGATAACAACAAATAAGATCAGCACTCATTGGGATCAATGGAAGCAACAGATCAATTAGATGAAACCATTCACACGGTTTCCACATTTTGCTTCCCTTCAGAGAAGAACCTACAACTATTGTATTCCCATATTGTGCACGAGGATCGTGTATAAATATGTAGTTATGGTTACGACTTACAAGAGAAAACACATCGTGTAGGTTCTCCATAGTTTCATCATTTTTACACGGTACCGGACGTCAATCCAAATAAACTGTGATTGCCCTCTGCGCAGATTTGTCAGCATTGGTTGCTCTCTCTTTTCCTTCATCTTTTGCTCTCTGGGTGTAATTGATTCTCTCTGCATGCAAAAACATGTAGGCCTGACCCTATTACTCTCCCTGAGAGGGAAAACCGCACTTGTAGAAACTAAGCCAATGGTAGAAACTAAGCCAAGGGAGTAGGCCCGCCTTTGATTACATCACCAAGTTCGTTTAGTTTCTGATGAGATGTGAGGTAACTGAACATGCTCACCAGCTAGTGCGAGATCTGGAGAGATTTTTGAAACCACAGTTTGTTAGGCGATTTGATTCTTGTGGGACACCAAGCAATTCTAAGTCAACAGGAACAAAGCTATCTTTTGGACAGCCTCAATTCAATCCCGATCCCAACACTTCACAAGCTGGAAAGGATAACAAAGGTAAGGGAGTGATTAGTGTCATAGCTCTCGAACTCAATGTTTCATATTTCATGGCTATGAATATTTTAGTGCCCTAAAAGGGACCCATCAAAAACCCTATTGGTGAAGGAAAAAGACAAAGATGGCAAGGGCAAGGGCAAGTTCAAAGAAGGGATCTAGGAGCCTGACATGGACGACTGTGATAGCAAGTTTGGAGACAATGGTGAGCGACTAGAATTTATCTGGAGCGCCCGATTTCAAGTAGAACATGTTGATGCTAACTTCAATACACCTACGCTTGGGGTTGTTAGGTGTGCGCTAGCATCGTCTAAGGAGAACAAGGACCAGCATAGGATGCAACCTTCCACACCTTCATCAAGTGTGGTGATAAGAGTTGCAAGGCCATCATTGACAACTAGAGCTGCATCAGTTAAAGAGAGTCTTATTTGTACTAGTACCGTCACCCATTTAGGTCTAAAGTCAGCCCACACCCCAACCCATACAAGGTGTCATGGGGAGATGGATCGTCGATTCTGTTTAAAGAGAGATTTTATGTCCCTATTCAGCTCTCTTCTTATATAGACAAGATTTTGTGCAAAGTCGTACCTATGGATGTGGAAAATATAACTTTGGGAAGGCCTGGGTTATTTGATATAGATGAAAGATTTTAAACTTCAATTTCATTTCTGGTTTCGATTAAGGTAGAAACCGAAATTTCAGCCGAAATTTTAAAGTTTTCTCTACATGGTCTCTAACTTTTCTCGAATAGACAATTCTTTAAAATTACTCAAATTATGCTGAAAATGGGGGAGGGGGATCACTTTTTGTCGCATAGGATGGGGGGGCTTCACGGTTTGCTAAGTAGGAGGAAGGGGTCAATTTTTGCCACGTAGGAGGGGGGCTTCACGTTCTGCTGATTAGGAGGAAGGAAGACTTCACGTTCTACTGAGTAGGAATGGGGAGCTTCATGTTATGCTGAGTAGGAGGGATGGAGGTTACTTTCTGCACGTAGTAGGGGAATCACATTCTACTAAGTAGGAGGGAGGGGGTAACTTTCTGCTAAGTAGGAATAGAGGGACTTCACGTTTTACTAAGTAAAAGCGGGGGGGATGTACTTTCTGATGAGTATGGTCTTTTCCGGTGTAGAGTTTCTCGGTAATATGATCCGTCTTATTCTTGAACTTTTTAGGGCAGTCGGTTTCGGCGACAAGAATGGCACACTCGATCATTTCGATGATGTAGGAGTTACAGCAGAGGAAGAACTTCGTCCAGTAATCAAGCGTTCTAGATGAACTCAACATGTCAACGTCTTTCTCTCTTCTCTCTCCTCTCTCTCTCTCTCTCTCTCTCTCTCTCTCTCTTCTCTCTTCTCCCTTCTCTCTCTATCATATCCTTTCTTTCTCTCTTCTCTATGCTTGGTGTGAAGAAACAATACCCAAACCCCCCCTTATATAGGCCTAGTTAGGGATGAAGCCAAAAAAAAAAAAACCTGTGCCCAAAACTAGCCCTACTCAGCCGATACCAAGCTGTATCGGTCGATACCTATCTGACTCAGCCGACACGGACCGACACAGATAGATATCGGCCAATACGGGTTTGGTTTCAGTTTCGAGAGAAGTATCGGTTCGGTTTGGGCCTGAACCCTAGTCATACCGCTCGGTACGACTCAGTATCAGTTGAGTTTTAAACCCATGATAGCTTCACAACCATGGCTAACTAACACCTGTTGTTGGGCAAGATTTGGGCTTCTGATGAACAATAATGAATATAAAATAAAATTAGAGTTGGGGATAGCAGGAGCCACTCACGAGTCAACCATTGTGATTAGAGACACGGGGTCATGGGACCATTCTAAGATGGGATGACATGAAAGGGATGCATCAGATGGACCACCATCGAAGAACTCCCAAGAGGAATATTTGGAGTGGTAGAAGATACAAAGATGTCCCAAATGATGAGAAAATACTGAAGAATGGGAGATCACTCATAACTCATAAGAAGGTATCGACTTAGAACACATAGAGGAATCTAAGAAGGAAGAGGAGTGAAGAGATACCAAAGCGAGAGGAAAGTTTCAAAGGGTCAAAAGGATAGGATGAAGGGTAATTCTATATATAGCCCACGCTTTACCTTGCACGACTCCATTCTAAAGGCGTGTGGCATTACACCTTTTTTCCACAGGTAACCCCTGTCTAAAGAGCACTTTTATTCCTCGTTGTGCCTATGCAGACCGCCGCCAGCCACCGTCACCTCTACCGCCAGTCGGTCCCATCCAACCCATCGTCGTCGACTCCTTCCTCTTCCTCCTCCCCCTCCTCCTCCTCCTTCCTCCTTATTCCTTGTCCCCTTCTTCCTCCTCCTCTTTCCCTTCTTTTCTCTCCTACTCTTTTCCCTCTTCCTCTTGAAAATCATGTCACTCGGCCATTCCAGTCGAGTGCACCTTATGTGCATTTGGCTATGGAGGTCGAATGCATCTACAGAACATTCACTTGTTGGAATGCATTCGGCCTCCAATGACAGAATGTATTGTAGATGCATTCAAAATGGAATGGACGAGTTTGGCAATGTCCATGAGGAGGCAGGAAAGAGGAGGAAGAAGAAGGGGAGGAAAACGAAGGATGGAGGAAGTAAAAGGAAGAAGAGGAGGAAGGACGCAGCAATTGTGGGTTGCTGGCGGTGGAGGCCTGCACATGGTTGGCAACAAATGCAGCGGGCGTGGGTTGCCCTTAGCAAAAGAGCATGGATGAAAAGGGACATGTTGAGTATTTTCTCAAGTTTGAGTTAGGGTTGTTTTTGGGGTTGGGCTGTAACTTGTAAGTAGAATTTCCCAAAGATAAAGGCTTGGATAAAAAACATTCATATAGAAACGATCCCGAGTGGTGGAAGAATCTTGAGGTATGCCTTGAGAAAACAAGATATGCATTTTGTAATAAAATATACAAGGATTAGATGAACCCTTGACACCCAATGGGGGCATGAGCTAATTATCATAACAAGTGGTTAAAACAGAAATCTCAAAATACTGAAGAATGCTCAAAATAATATTTGAAATGTTGTGTTCTTTTGTTTTCCCAGCATGCACCTCTCGGTTGTGGAACTCTCGGGCATTCAATGCTCAGCAGTTGGAAACTCCTAGGATTTCAAAAAGTCGTGGTGCTTTGTAACATGAGAATTCCAGTATGAAATAAAATGTCATTGTTTCTTTTTCAACAAAGGAAATGGCCCTAGAAATTGAGATTTCATCTATCTGGGAAAGCAACAACTTAAATCAAAAAGAGCAATGCTATTCAGCCATGGTTTCCATCCGATCGGGACCATGGTTGAGACGTGGCACCTGACCAGATCTAGGGTTTCATGTTGGGGCTGTGACATTAGACAAGGTACAGTTTCTATGAAAACATACTCTTTTACTTGTCATCAACAACCAAAAAGAGCCTTTGTGATGCAAGATGTGAAAAAATAAACTCCAGTCTAATACCATATGAAGATTAATATCCAAAAAACTACATCTGCAAATAAAAAGTTGTATTTTTATAAATCCCTATTGTGTGGAGGGGGAGTTCGGTCACAGGGGAAAAAATATGTTAAACAAGCAACATAATAACACTACAAGCCCATGTCATACAAGTAATGTCGATATTCCATAGAAAGTATATTAAAAAATTATAATTACAAATATCGATTCTCATGTATATCATTGATTCCATAGAAAGTATGCTAAAAAAAAAAAGGGAGGATATCATCTCCACCTAAATCAAGTTTGTTAGATACCCTCACGCCCCAAAACCCGGGTCGTAAGGGGAGGTCCACATGGGGTATATTAAGCGGGTGATGGGTGCCTCCCTCACCGATGTGGGACTATCTGTCAACACTCCCCCTCATGCGGAGCACACGTGGCAAGGCACGATCGGTGGAAAGCACCCGAAGCAGGAGCAGGAGACGGACCAGCTCTGATACCATGTTAGATACGCTCACGTCCCAAAACCCGTGTCGTAAGGGGAGGTTCACAGGGGGTATATTAAGTGGGTGATGGGTGCCTCCCTCACCGATGTGGGACTATTCGTTAACAAAGTTAAAAGGATCAGTCAATGTTAGGCATGCCATACACTGTATCATGGCGGAACAAGAGGATCACAAGATACATGCGAATGTGATCGTAAAATCGCATGACCAACATGTTGATGAAGTTAATAGACACCAAATGTTTCCATTATTCAAGTAGGTTATACCAAAGTATCCTGATACTAAATCACTCACTGTTTGATCACTCCCAAAGCCTGCAACCGCAATACTCGTACCCTGCCACACTCCTACAACCTCAGACTCCTTCGCGGCACCGCTCGATGCAAACCCGGACTCCCGAATGGCACATCCCCCAAGCTGCTCCCCGTTTCGAAACGGCCCGTACCACTGCTCCGAGAAGACCATTATCCTCTCCAACCTCATCACACCTTCGTCCACCCCGGCAACCTGAATCACCCTTACCCTGGCTTCTTGATTCCCAGGATCCACCAAGCAGTGCTCCACTTCCATCAGCCTCTGCTCGCCGTGACCCTCCACGGGCCATACCGCGACGTACTGACCGCTTGGGTGATACCCAAATCCGGCAACGGTATCCTCTTCTCCCCCGGCGATCCTCTCCTCCACGCTGTGCCGCGTGGCCGCATCGGACTCGCACCCGACGGTCGGCAGTAGCTTGATCAGCTTGTACGAGAGCAGGGGATCCCCGGTTTCTACGGCGAGGGTGGGGCATTGAGTCTGCCAGTCGAACACCCGGACATCCCACTCCCGGAAAGCCTCCGGGACGACGGCCTCCGGGAGCTCGATGGGGTTCCCTTCGACGGTGAACTCTGCGCCGAACCCATCCCATTCTCCGGATACTCGCGTCGCGAACTCGGCCCACTCTGCAATCATGGAGCAAAATCGGATCAAAAACAGACAAAACCCACAAAAAATTATGCATCGGATTGAAATGGGTCGAGATGTATTCTGACCGGGGAGCGACGCCGGAGGTTTCTTCTCCTGGAGCAGGAGGTGAGCGGCCGCGGCGGAGGAAGAGGCGGAGGCGGAGATTCGCTTCCGAGACTTGGGATTTGGAAGTGGTGGTGCGGTGGAGGTGGGGAGGAATCTAGGGTTTCTTGGAGGGTTGATGGAGTGGGGTTTGGATGGAATTAGGGTTTGGTTTGGCACAAAAAGGTTGGCGGAGAGAAGAGCCATTGCTCTACTCCTCACTCTCTCTCTCTCTCCTGGTTTCACTTTCATCAGGACGTGGAAGAGGGAAAGGAAATGACCCGAAAGTCAACGGTCAAAATTCGGCCCGGCCTGTGGACTAATAGGCCGGGCCTGAGCCGCCATAGAAACCCAGCCCAGATGTAGCCTGGTGAACTGGCCTGCTAGTCCAGTCCGTCCGTACACCCGGCCCGGATTATGGTCATTGAGCTCGGCCCGGATTATGATCGTTGGGCTATCCCACCAAAAACAAATTTGATCGTTGGGCCCGATTCGGTCTTATCTGGCCCGCCAATAGTTTCTAATTTTACCAAAATACCGACCCAAACAGCTGTAATTTGAGAGTATTTTGGTACTTTTTGCTCCTTCAAATTTTCTATAAATACTCTATTACTTCTATTTCTTCCTACACAAACAACAAGAATCTCTCCTCACCCTCCATACTCCAAGTGCTCTCCTCTCCAAGTCTAACTCCAATTCGGCATGGCGAGTTCATCTAGAATGTTTGATTACTGGAGGAAGTTCTTCCGTTGTTGCGACTCCAATCGAAGTGATAGAGTGTGTCATCCTCGTTGTTGGAACCGACTGTTCGAAATTTTTTAAAAGCAAGGCTTATCAGATTGCAGAAAAAACTCTACATCGATCACACTCTATAGCAAAAAGTAAATCCCCCCATGCCCCCTTCGGCGTAGTAGAAAGTGTGGGTCCATTTCCCTGCTATAACTCAATTAAAAGTTAGACCCCTCCCTCCTGTGGTTGTCCCTCAACAGAAAGAGAGCCCCCTTTCTCTTGTAACTCAGCCGAAAGTGAGCCCCTCCTCCTCCCTCCTACTCAGCAAAAAGTGAACATGTTACGCCCATAGAAAGAGAACATGTTACGCCCTCATACTTTATGGTTTATTCAAACCATATAAAATTGGGGTGTTAAAAATGAACAACTTGCTTGTTGTGCAGGGTTATTTTGTTAACCCGTGTTGGTATCGGATACACCTCGGGTGTCGATGCCTTGTAATCTTTCTCCGTTCTTTCTTTTTAATAAACCGGTAGGGGTCTAGGCCGAACCCCCCCTCATCTCATTAGAGGGATTCTCAAAAAAAAAAAAAAAAAAAAAAAAAAAATGAACAACTTCGTAATACCATTTCACACATAATAGAAGGAAAGACAAGCCATTTTATTTACAACAAAGGTACATTATATTGCTTTTTCTAGAAAACAAAATTACATATAAAGATCTTACTTAGCTCAACACTCCTCTCCTCCATTCTCTGCTTCCACGTAGAGCTCATAGACCAGGTATTCCAATTTCTTCCGGATCATCTCCCTCAACTCTTATCTCAGCTCATGCATGGTTAGTATCTGCGACATCAAGATCTGTAGAGCCTTAAGCCTCAACATAATTTTATGGCCCAGTAGATTCATTATATACATTATTTTTGAATTAATATTATGCTATAGAACCAACAACATTCCTAACATTAATCAACTTGCCCATATGGAGCAATTGACCATATAAAAACTCTTTTAAACATCGGCCCGAGATGAAGTATCAAACCTAGAGTTGTTTATGCTTCAGCCGGACAAACTCCACACACAAAGTCTTTTACCAGCCACGTCCCACACCTATGGTTTTTCAAACCTCAGCCAAGAAAACCCCACATCCGGAGGCATTTTGACTACTTAGCCGAGCAAACCCTACACCCACAAATGGTCAAGGTTTTAACTTATGTTGGAACAAGCGTAATTCTAGTAACATATAATTAACTGAAATTCTTGGATCAAATCCCCTACTTGATTTCAAGTGTAGATTTGAGAAAGGTTGTGAGTCATGTGGTTTGGAACAACTTCTCGAATATCATTATCATAGGAAAATGCATGTTAAACTTATATGGCTAAGATTTGTCTACTCATTTCCTTCATATTTTTCAATAGGGTTTAGACGGGAGAATTATGAGTCCTTAGCCCCAATCAGAACTCGATTACGAATTTTATTGGCCAAGTTATGGTTTAAATAGTGATTAGGGATATAATAGTAATTATTCAACAGGGATGGGCCCAAGATTAATTTTATCAGAACTCTTAGTGTCCTGGATCAGATTTAATTCCACGGATCCTTGGCTACAAATGGAATCGAATTCCGAGATATATTACATGTATAAGTTGTGACTATTTTACTAACAATAGTATTTTGATCATTTTCAGCATGGTCAAACTTTCTACGTGGTGTAGGCCTCTCTGCCCTGAGTTTGTGGCCACAAACGAAACTCGATTTTGAGTTTGTTTACTTCAAATATAGCCACAAAGGTCTTCTAGGGTTGTTGGGTGATTGGTGGTCCAAACTTGTGGTGGCTGGTAGTCTGGTCACAGCAGCTCGTGGTCCGACCGACAATGGCCGATGATGCGATTTGAACTAAATCTAAATTAAGGGGTTAATTTGATCTAAATTATACTCGAAAATGCACAAATCGCTTTGTAGGAGTGGTGCATATTACGAGGTCGATCCCACAGGGATTACGAAAGTAGAAACATACTAATCTAGGATAATTAAATATTTATCCTTAAGTAATTAAAAACAAAGTTAATTTGTTTAAAGTTTGATTTTGAAATTGATGATAGAATTAAACTAAGATAATATTAAAGCAAGTGAAAGAAAGGTAAAAGATGGCAAGTTCGAGTTTCAAGTTTGGCGAAAGCACTAAGGCGATCGAATCCACCATTAGATAATTATAGATACAAGGTTTACTTTAGTTGTTCTAAGATGAGCAAGTCACACTCGGCGATGAAGATCCCATGCTTGCCTCAAATATATGATTGATCGTTAAACCTTTTAATTTTTTTTATAACAAATTATGTTCCAATCTCAAGTAGTGCAAGTAATAAAGCGAAGCATTAGTTGTCTAAATGAAATACAACTAATCAAGGCGCTAATTGCGCGTTAAAAATAAACTTTGATCAACATTATGATTAATGCTAACGACAAAGCATGCAAGACATACAATGTGAGAAAATACTCATTATGCGATCCGAGATTCAATTCATATATTTAGAATTTAGAAAAATGCATAGAACACATGCATCAAATAAACCTATCATGCATCTATACTATACTAGGGTTTCACTTACACCTAATTAACAACGTGTTTAGCTAGCCAAGATATTCATTACAACAAAAAGAGAAGTTGAGAAGAACAAGATACAATTCATTGGGGAAATGCATGGCTTCAAGGTCTTCGTCTTCCTTCTTTTCCTTTGATGCGCCTCCTTGTATTATTCAATCGCGTCGACGTAGCTCCAACGGTGGTACAATGAGGACTTTGATGATGGTGGAAGCCTTAATGTGATGGATGGAAGGTGATGTCTAATGGTGGAAGCTCCTCCCCCCAAAACGTGGTTCTAAGAGCTAGTACCCAAGTCTAACCCGAACCAAAAGGTGTGCCCGACCAATAGTAGATGGTGAGTCTCTTTGTATACAAAAGAGGGGAGTGTTCGGCTGAAAAGAAAGGAGAGATCGTGAGATCGAGGCGACAAGACCGTTCAGTGCAGTGGATCGCTACTTTTTCTTGGTCCTTGTTGTACATCGGGTTTTGAGTAGGTGGATATTAGGGTGGCTGTGATGGGATTCGGATGATGCGAAGATAAGGATCAAATTGGTTGAATGGTTTGTGGCCTTTGGATGCATTAAATGCAAACAATGAAATAGGATTTGAGCATATGTATGCATGTCACTGTTTTGGAGTGATCTTGATGACCAGCTGATTTTGGAATTTTGCTTGCCATTATATGCTAGGAATTGAAGAGAATAATGTGAGGGTTGCTGCACCACAAAACGTTGGGGGATGTTTGTTGTTGTGATGGAATAAATGGAGGTGAATGTAAGGTGGGTTGGATGGAATAAATGGATGTGATTGCTACACATGAAGATAAAATGGGGGGGGTAGGGGGGGGGGGGGGGGGGGGGGGAGTCATGGGATAGGAATAGTGATAGCTGTATTGAAGGAGAGTGGGTTTGGAATTGCTTCCCATAGTCTGACCCACACAGATGTGACATCCCACAAGAATGTTTTAAAAACAACAATTTAAAAATAAATTAAATTAAAAAATAATTTGGAAGGAGCGGATCCAAAATTTTCAATTTAGCAGCAACGGACTTATACAGCAATTCAGCTGCCATATAAGAAATGAAATAACCGTTTATTTCTCGCGATACTGCCTGGTAGTCTTTATGGTCCAAACTAGCCGTTGGGGTCTTTATACGACAGTCAGACTACCGTATAGCTAGTCGTTAGTCTTTATAAGACAGTCAAACTGTCATATAAGATTATAAGGCAGTCAAAATACCGTATATAAGGTTATATGGCAGTCAAACTGCCATAAATCATGGCACGCATCAATTAAACTGCCTATATGGCAATTGAACTGTCGTATAAGTCCGTTACTGCTAAATTAAAAATTTTGGGTCCGTTCTTTCAAAATAAATTATTTTTTAATCTATTTTTTTTAAACTGCTACTTAAAAAACTAGGATATTTTTTATCTTACCCCTCACTTAATTTGGGTAATTAAAAAGTACCCTTTGACCCTAATTTTTGAGTCCCCCCCCCCCCCACACACACACACACAAAAAAAACCCCACTTTTTCATTGCAAAAGACCATGTGGATTTTCGGTTAACAAGGGGTAAGACTCGAAAATTGAGACCAGAGGGGGCACTTTCTAATTAGCCCAATTAACACGGGGGGGGGGGCAAGGTCAAAAAACCTTTTAAAACTAGTATTACTCTTCAAACCATGTACAAGTCATGATTTATTTTAACTAATAAGAATCGTGGGCCATCCTGTAGTCTGATCAATAAAATCCCTCAAACCAATCTACACTTAAAATAGTCACCCCCCGAACCATGGAACCATCGTGGTTCGAGGTCCTACCACCAACACATGTCCCCACCCGTTTGATCACCAGGCCCTTATGATGGGAGCCCCCTGGGGTTCACCCGGTGCCCTATAGATCTCAACAATCTAGAACCATACATAAAGACGAAAATAACAGGTGTCGATGGGTGGACCTCGAACCATGGTGATATTGTGGTTTGGGGCAACTAAGTTAAGTGTTTTAATCTAATTTGTTTTTTCTTGAAGGCTTAGGATTGAACTTTGATGGGGTTTGCAATATTGTATGATCGACCCAAGACTCTTTATTGGAAAGTGTGTAAGCTCGCCCCTCTAGACTACATCAACTTATTGAGTGTGATGCACATGTTGGGTCATGGGTTCCATCCAAGGATATTGAGCCATGGGTTCCCTCTAGACTACTCTTTGTTGGGCCGATCCCTCATAATGGAGGTGCATCCTTGTATGGTGGACATGCATGAACTTGGATAATAGCCTCAGATGTTGGGGTTTTTCTATGAGATCAACCCCGATCTTCAACCAAGATCGTCGCCATGAATAAAGAACATACATTCCTAAGAAGATGAGAGAAATCCTTCGCAATACCGGGTAAAGATCTTCCACACGCTGTCTTCTCATGTAGATTCGATGGGTCCTCCTAAATTCCTCTGGATTCACAACGGGAGCTTTAATGACGTGCATATGGGGATTCCACCCCTGCACATCTATTTATAGTAGATGTGCCCAATCGGTAGACGTAACCCAGCATGGTCATCTATCGGTTATTGGGTGCATAAAAGTATGAGACCAGGTTTACCACCAACCTGTCAAGCCTCTTAATTAAGTCACCCAGTTTGACCAGGACCGCAACAACCAACTTGGTTTACCTAGTTCAATAACTCTCCCGTAAAGGATTATCAAGAACCAATAATCTCCCACTTGGCCCTTTACATCATATAAGCGCGGGAACTTGTTTCAAATATACATATATAATTTTGTAGTAAAAATAAATTTTTTTTTTGAAATATTTGGAGAGTCACCTAGTTTTAAAAAACATGATCTGGATCGATTTTAAAATAAAATACTAAGGGATCATTTAAGTCTTTGTTTAAAATGACTCTGACATGTGATCATGATTGTTCCAACATATCCTATGATGGTTCATATCCATGGTTAATCTATCATACCCACAAAGAACTCCAACAAACAACTCTAGTGGTTTTACATGTATCTATGGGTTATCTGAGTACATCATCACTAGGTATTATGCCCAGGCCCATGATGTACAACCTTATGCTTATCCAAGCATGTCATTCTAATGTCCACGTTGATACACAATCAACTGCAAACAGAATGAAGACATTCCGAAGTGATGCCCACCCAAACCTAGCCCAAGTCTCTCTTGTGTACCGTATACTCCAGGCTTACTTGTCATTCCGATATGTTGCCAAAGCATGTATAGTCTTAGTATCTTGACTAAGTCATCTTACTCCAGGCATATTAGACTATCTAACATGTTGCCAAAGCATGTATAGTCTCAGTATCTTGACTAAGTCATTTTACTCCAAGCATATAAGACTATCTAACATGTTATCTAAGCATGCTTAGTCTTCTCTATGTCACTTGAGTAGCGTGTACTCTAAGCAATGGTCTTGTTTATATTTGGCATATATCAAATAAGAAAATGGCATCAAGTTTTATTCATCTAAAGACAAAATAGCAGTAACCAAAACATATAGCAAAATGACTCAACTACTGATACATAGACTCCATTAAGCCTATACGAGTCACATGACTCTGAAAAACCTTCCCTTGGTAAGAGGGTCTGCAATCATCAGATATGTGCGAATATGTGAGATCTCCACCACCTTCCGTTTGACTTTCTCGTAGACAAGCATGACTTGATATACAAGTGCTTGTTGCGTTTGGTAATCTTCTCATTCTTGACATGCTGACAAATAGCCTTATTATCACAAAAAATTAGCAAACCTAAACCTCTAATAAAGTTCTTTAGCCAAAAAACGTGCTTTGTAGCCTCATATCAAGCAAAATACTCTGCATGTATAGTGAAGTCAGTCATAATTGACTGCTTGGAGCTTTTTCACGAAATAGCTCCTCCTACCATCAGGAAAACATATCCCGAAGTCGATTTCAGGGTGTTTTTACAAGATATAAAATCTGAGTTAGTGTAACCAACCACCTGAAGCTCACCACCCTGCTTGTAGGTAAGCTTGAATTCTTTGGTGCGGTGAAGATACCTCGAAACTTTCTTGGTTGCACGTATATGAGCTACGCCCGGATCCTGCACATAACGACCCAATATTCCAACAGCAAATTGATGTCTGGTCGAATACAAGCTATATATAGCATATATGACGCTCCTCAGAATGGAAGCATACTCATGTGCATCCACCTGGCTCCTCTTAGCCTGATTCTTGGGACACTAATCCTGGAAAAAAATATCTCCCTTCAGTACTGGTGCCTCACTTGGAGCACACCTATTTATCTTGAACATCTTCAGGACCTTCTCAATATAAGCTATCTGTAGAGTTCCAGAATCCCTGCTGCTTTGTCTCTATGAATCTTGATCCCAAGCATATAGTCTGCCTGACCTATATCCTTCATATCTAATTTCTTGGACAAGAAGTGCTTGGCATCATGGAACATGTGAATGTTATTGCTCGCTAAGAGAATTTTATTATCATAGAGGACGAGTATGACAAACATGCTCCCACTAGCTTTCAGATATATGCATCTATCAGCCACATTTTTCTGGAAACCATACTCCATTGCAACCTGATCAAACTTCAGATACCATTGTATGGAAGCCTGCTTCAACCACCTATAAATGGACTTTCTTAACTGACACACCAACTACTACTAACTGCAAATCCCTCTAGCTGTGACATGTATGTCTTCTACCAGATTACCATTTAGAAATACTGTTTTAACATCCATCTGGTGCAAATCCAGGTTGTAGTAGGCTACAATGGTCATAATCACTCTCAATGAGTCCTTGGTGGAAACCGGAGAGTAAGTCTCACCAAACTCAATACCCTCCTTTTGCTGAAACCTTTAACCACTAGTCTGGCCTTGAATTTTTCAATCTTACCAATAGTATCTATCTTGGTCTTAAAGATCCACTTGCACTCCACTGCCTTTCAATTTTCTGATTTTCCAACAAAATCCCAAACATGATTATTCTTTATGGATTGCAACTCCTCTCTTATGGCCTCCTACCACTATCGAGATTCATTGCAACCCATAGCTTTACGGAAGGAAGTAGGGTCAGCAATATCAGATCTCTCACTCTGAATCTTCTTAAAATAGACCTCATAATTGTTTGGGATAACTAACCTATGCTAGCGATCTGACTTTCTTAGTTGGACTGGATCCATAGGAGTATCTGGAACCAATACATCCTGAACTGATAATAGATCAACTTCTGCCACTGTCTCAGCAGGTGCTGGTGCTGTATTTGTTATAATATCTAGCTGAACAACTGAAAAAAATAACATTGGCACAATAATTTATGAAGAGTTCTCTCTAAAAATAGACTCAACTGGTCGTTGGCTCCCACTGAATTCTACATCCTCCAGAAATTTGGCCCTATTGGTCTTCACTATCTCCAACAGTCTAGAAGGACAGTGTAACCGAAAACCCTTTGATTTCTTAGGATAGCCAATAAAGAAACATTGAACTATGCGGAAATCAAGCTTCTTAATTTTTGGATTATAGAGCTTAGCCTCTGTTGAGCAACCCCAAACATACAAATAATGGAGGCTAGGAGTCGAACGTCTTAATCTTTTGTAAAGGGTTTCTAGGGCAACTTTTGTGACGACCAAGATCCAATAGGCCAATAGCCAAGAGCCAAGACTCCTGAGGCGGGAATGCCAAGATGGATGAGGTGAGGTGAGGTGAGGTGAGGTGTACAAGGCCATGAGTTAGCCCCACATCGCCTGGAGAGAAGGAGATCATGAGCTACTTATATAATTTCCCCTCCCAAACATAGAAGACGCATTTTAAAGTCGTGCGCCGCTACGGAATTCGTAAGAACTCCGTAGTTAAGCGTGCTCGGGCGAGAGTAGTACCAGGATGGGTAAGCACCTTGGGAAGTTCTCGTGCGGGTGCGGGCAAAGCGGACAAAATCTTGTGTGTTTGGGGTGGATGTTACAAAATGGTATCAGAGCCGGTTCTCCTCGCTATAGGGGGGTCTAACCCTACACGAGGACGTGTAGCCCTAAGGAGGGTGGATTGTGACGACCAAGATCCAATAGGCCAATAGCCAAGAGCCAAGACTCCTGAGGCGGAAATGCCAAGATGGATGAGGTGAGGTGATTTTATCTGTTTTGCCCGTGCCCACACGAGAACTTCCCAGGGTGGTCACCCATCTTAGTACTACTCTCGCCCGAGCATACTTAACTACGGGGTTCTTACGAATTCTATAGCGGCACATAATTTTAAAAGGCATCTTCTATGTTTGGGAGGAAAAATTATATAAGTAGCTCATGATCTCCTTCTCTCTAGGCGATGTGGGACTAACTCGTCGCCTTGTACACATCACCTCACCTCACCTCATCCATCTTGGCATCCCCGCCTCAGGAGTCTTGGATCTTGGCTATTGACCTATTGGATATTGGTCATCATAATAAAATCTTGTGTATTTGGGACGGATGTTACAATTCGTACTTAGAATTATTTCGTATTTCGGACTTGCGAGCGAGTTCTAATTAGATATTTTAACAATTTTGCCTCCGATTGACCAATTTAGAGTCTACACGTTGAAAAATCATAAGTTAGTATGTTTCGGATTTGAAATTGGTTTGGATTCGATCGGATCGTCATAGGATCGGCATCCGATAATTTATACTTAGAATTATTTTGTATTTCGGACTTGTGAGCGAGTTCTAATTAGATATTTTAACAATTTTGCCTCCGATTGATAAATTTAGAATCTAAGCGTTGAAAAATCATAAGTTAGCGTGTTTCGGATTTGAAATTGGTTTGCATTCGATCGGATCGTCATCGGATCGGCATCCGACAATTCTTACTTGGATTTTTTTTCATATTTCGGATTTGCGAGCAAGTTCTAATTAGATATTATAACAATTTTACCTCCGATTGACAAATTTAGAGTCTACGTGTTGAAAAATCATAAGTTAGCATGTTTTGGATTTGAAATTGGTTTGGATTTGGTCGGATCGTCATCGGATCGGCATCCAATAATTTGTACTTGGATTTTTTTTGTATTTCGGACTTGCGAGCATGTTCTAATTAGATATTTTAACAATTTTGCCTCCGATTGACAAATTTAGAGTCTACGCGTTGAATAATCATAAGTTAGGGTTTCATATTTGAAATTGGTTTGGATTCGATCGGATCATCATCGGATCGAATCCACTATTTCAGGCTTTGATGTTTTTTTGTATTTCGGACTTGCGGGCAAGTCTTAAGTATATATTTTAAGAATTTACCATCCGATTGTCTATTTTAGAGTTTAAGCGTTGGAAATTCATAAGTTAGCATTTTAGCGTGATAATATGATTTAAACTCAAATTAGTAAGATCTATATTTTATATTAATGTTATATTTTTCATACTTGGATTTTTTTTGTATTTCGGGCATACGAGCAAGTTATAATTAGTTATTTTAATAATTTACGCTCCGATTGACCAATTTAGAGTCTAAGCGTTGAAAAATCATAAGTTAGCGTATTTCGGATTTGAAATTGGTTTGGATTCGATCGGATTGTCATCGGATCGGCATCCAATAATTCATACTTCGTTTTTTTTCATATTTCGGACTTACGAGCAAGTTCTAATTAGATATTTTAACAATTTACACTTCGATTGAACAATTTAAAGTCTAAGCGTTGAAAAATCATAAGTTAGTGTGTTTCGGATTTTAAATTGGTTTGGATTCGGTCGGATCGGCATCCCACAATTCGTACTTAGATTTTTTTCATATTTCAGACTTGTGAGTAAGTTCTAATTAAATATTTTAACAATTTCGTCTCTGATTGACAAATTTAGAGTCTATGCGCTGAAAAATCATAAGTTAGCGTGTTTCGGATTTGAAATTGGTTTGGATTCGATCGGATCATCATCGGATCGGCATCCGATAATTCGTACTTAGAATTATTTCGTATTTCGGACTTGCAAGCGAATTTTAATTAGATATTTTAACAATATCGCCTCTGATTGACAAATTTAGAGTCTATGTGTTGAAAACTCATAAGTTAGCGTGTTCCTGATTTGAAATTGGTTTGGATTCGATCGGATCATCATCGGATCGGCATCCGACAATTCGTACTTGGAGTTATTTTATATTTCAGACTTGCGAGCAAATACTAATTAGATATTTTAACAATTTTACCTCCGATTGACAAATTTAGAGTCTAAACTTGAAAAATCATAAGTTAGCGTGTTTTGGATTTGAAATTGGTTTGGATTCGATCGGATCATCATCGATCGCCATCCGACAATTCGTACTTGAATTTTTTTTGTATTTCGGACTTGTGATCGAGTTCTAATTAGATATTTTAATATTTTCGTCTCTAATTGACAAATTTAGAGTCTATGCGTTGAAAAATCATAAGTTAGTATGTTTCGGATTTGAAATTGGTTTGGATTCGGTCAGATAGTCATCGGATCGGCATCCGATAATTCATACTTAGATTTTTTTTGTATTTCGGACTTGCGAGCAAGTTCTAATTAGATATTTTAACAATTTTGCCTCCAATTGACAAATTTAGAGTTTATGCGTTGAAAAATCATAAGTTAGCGTGTTTCGGATTTGAAATTGGTTTGGATTCGATCGGATCGTTATCAAATCACATCCGTTATTTTAGACTTGGATGTTTTTTCGTATTTCGGACTTGCGAGCAAGTCTTAAATAGATATTTTAAGAATTTACCATCCGATTGTCTATTTTAGAGTTTAAGCGTTGGAAATTCATAAGTTAGTATGTTAGCGTGATAATATGATCTAAACTCAAATTAGTAAGATCTATATTTTATATTAATATTCTATATTTCGTACTTGAATATTTTTTGTATTTCGGGCTTGCGAGAAAGTTCTAATTAGTAATTTTAACAATTTACATTCCGATTGACCAATTTAGAGTCTAAGCATTGAAAAATCATAAGTTAGAGTGTTTCAGATTTGAAATTGGTTTGGATTCGATCGGATCAGCATCCGACAATTCATACTTGGATTTTTTTTTATATTTCGGACTTGTGAGCAAGTTCTAATTAGATATTTTAATAATTTACGCTTTGATTGAGCAATTTAGAGTCTAAGCGTTGAAAAATCATAAGTTAGCGTATTTCGGATTTGAAATTGGTTTGGATTTTATCGGATCATCATTGGATCGGTATCTGACAATTCATACTTGGATTTTTTTCGTATTTCGGGCTTGCGAGCAAGTTCTAATTAGTTATTTTAACAATTTATACTCTGATTGACAAATTTAGAGTCTAAGAGTTGAAAAATCATAAGTTAGCGTGTTTCGGATTTGAAATTGGTTTGGATTCGATCGGATCGTCATCCGACAATTCGTACTTTGATTTTTTTTGTATTTCGGACTTGCAAGCAAGTTCTAATTAGATATTTTAACAATTTCTCCTCTGATTAACAAATTTAGAGTCTAAGCATTGAAAAATCATAAGTTAGCGTTTTTCGGATTTGAAATTGGTTTGGATTCAATTGGATCGTTATCGGATCGGCATCCGACAATTCGTACTTGGATTTTTTTCGTATTTCAGACTTGCGAGCAAGTTCTAATTAGATATTTTAACAATTTCACCTCCGATTGACAAATTTAAAGTCTAAGCGTTGAAAAATCACAAGTTAGCATGTTTCGGATTTGAAATTGGTTTGGATTCGATCGGATCGTCATCGGATCGCATCTGATATTTCAGACTTAGATGTTTTTTTGTATTTCGGACTTGCGAGTAATTCTTAAGTAGATATTTGAAGAATTTACCATCCGATTGTCTGATTTAGAGTTTAAGCATTGGAAATTCATAAGTTAGCGTGTTTTGGATTTGAAATTGGTTTAGATTCTATCGGATCGTCATCGGATCGGCATCCGACAATACGTACTTGGATTTGTTTTTCATATTTCGAACTTGCGAGCAAATTCTAAGTAGATATTTTAACAATTTCACCTCCGATTGACCAATTTAGAGTCTAAACGTTAAAAAATCATAAATTAGCGTGTTTCGGATTTAAAAGTGGTTTGGATTCGGTCGGATTATTATCGGATCGGTATCCAATAATTCCTACTTGGGTTTTTTTTTGTATTTCGAACTTGCAAGCAAGTTCTAATTAGATATTTTAACAATTTACCCTCCGAATGCATTAGTATATAAAATAAGAATGATGATATCACACTAAGCAGATAAGAGAAAGAGAGAGAGATGCAGTGGTCTAATGAGGTATGAAAAAAATACCTGATTTGAAACAACAACAAACACCAGCCAAAAGAGAGATAAAATCTGCATGGGTTTTTGGGGGGTGCGATTCTCATCGTCAAAACATGCTCTCTGCAGCCTCAACACCTGCAGCATATCATCGCCGCCACTCATGTCGTCGTCGCCACTCCTCCAATCGCCGGCGCCACTCCTCATGTCGTCGTCACCACTCCTCCTGTCGCTGGCACCACTCCTCCTGTTATCGTCGCCAAGCCTCCTGTCGCTGTCGCTACTCCTCCTGTTGCCATCGCCACTCTTCCTATCGTCGCTGCCTACTCGGTACCCATAACCGATAACGTTGTACAACCTGGCACTCTCTCCAAACTACCACATCTCGTATCATGTTTTGCTCTTTAATTTGACGCTCTAAGAAACTATGAATCTCTCTTTCTGAAATGCACAATCGATATCATCAAATCTATGCATTTGTAAAATTATAAATGCTATTTTAAAATTTTTTCTTTTGAAAACACATACGATTCAGTTCCATCTCAATCCATGCTCTTCTAATAAAGAAATTCACATTACGAGTGCTTAACCTGAGCTGCCAAGCCACATCACCGCTGATGCCCACCACACTCACTCTGTCCATATGCAGTTGTGCGTATGAGAAAGAATAATAAAGATGTAAATATATAACCCCTTGTAAGTAGACACCAACTTATATTTTTTTGAGATCAAAATTTTAATAAACTATAACATGTAGAGAATTATGATTTCGAGGTAAATTTAAACCTAAATCTTCGAATATTCACCTACCCCTAACCTAAACCCGAAACCTAACCCTAATCCTAACCTAAACCGTAACCCTAATCTAAACCTAACCCTAACCCTAATCTAAACCCTAATCCTAACATAAACCTAACCCTAACCAAACCCTAATCTAAACCCTAATCCTAACCTAAACCTAACCCTAATCCTAATATAAACCCTAATCCTAATCCTTACCCTAAATATAATCTAAACACTAACCTAAACCCTAAACCTAAGTCTAACCCTAATTCTATAACCTAAACTCTAAACCTAAACCCTAACCTAATCATTTAAGCATTTTTACGAGCCCAAACGAGCCGAGCTTTGGTCTGCTTGAGCTTGGCTTGTTTATTAAACGAGCCTAAACTCTAGGTTTGGGCTTGGCTTGACAAGTAAATGAATGAACTCAAATGAGCTTTTATCGAGTCAAGCCGCACTACAAAAAAAATAGTTTTTACCGACGGACAATATCCGTCGGTAAAGTTATATTTCCGTCGGTAAATATTTATAGCGACGGACTCAATTTCCGTCGCTAGTCTGTCGGGAAAACGATGCGATGGGCTAAATATTTCCGTCGGTAATAATAATTAATACCGACGGTAATATTATAGTCGTCGGTAATATTTGAACAATAAATGTTAAATATAATATATTATTCCCGACAGATTATAATTATCCGTCGGCAATATATAAGCTAATTACCGACAGTTATTATATTTATCGTCGGTAATTATATATATATATTACTGACGGATATATATCTTACCGTCGGTAATTATATATATATTACCGACGGATATATATCATCTGTCGGAAATTTATTAATAATTTAAAAAAAATAAAAAGATTATTACCGACGGAATATTTAATTTTCGTCGGTAAAAAGTATGTTTTTTTTAATAATATTATTTAATGTTATTTAATTTCTGTGATTTACAACAATACCATAATTTATCAAATACTACCACAATTTATAAAATATTACCACAAATTATCAAATATTACCTAAATTTATAAAATATTACAGCAAATTATCAAATATTACCACAATACCCCATAATTATAGACAAGAACAAAAAATAACCATATATTACAAAATAATTTTTACACAATCCAAAATTGAGAGAATCAGCATGCCCTATCTCAATCACCCCACGCGGCCCGCCACCAACGCTGGTGCTCTCATCCCCTGACACCGCCCGGCTCCTACAATTAACATGTATTTGTTAAAAAAATGGTTTATATTTATAACTGAGTCTAAGCGTTAAAAAATCATAAGTTAGCGTGTTTCGGATTTGAAATAGGTTTGAATTCGATCGGATCGTCATCGGATCGGCATCCGATAATTTGAACTTGAAATTATTCCGTATTTTGGACTTGCGAGTGAGTTCTAATTGGTTATTTCACCAATTTACGGTCCGATTCACCGATTTAGACTCTAAGTGTTGGAAAATCATAAGTTAGCGTGTTTCGGATTTGAAATAGGTTTGGATTCGATCGGATCGTCATCAGATCTGCATCTGATAATTCAAACTTGGAATTATTCCGTATTTCGGACTTGCAAGCAAGTTCTAATTGGATATTTGACCAATTTACGGTCTGATTCACCGATTTAGAGTCTAAGTGTTGGAAAATCATAAGTTAGCGTATTTCGGATTTGAAATATATTTGGATTCGATCAGATCATCATCAGATCGGCATTCGATAATTAGAACTTAGAATTATTCCGTATTTCGGACTTGCGAGCGAGTTCTAATTGGATATTTCACCAATTTATGATCCGATTCACCGATTTAGAGTCTACGTGTTGGAAAATCATAAGTTAGCGTGTTTCGGATTTGAAATATGTTTGGATTCGGTCGGATCGTCATCGGATCGGCATCCGATAATTAGAACTTGGAATTATTCTGTATTTCGGACTTGCGAGCGAGTTCTAATTGGATATTTGACCAATTTACGGTCCGATTCACTGATTTAGAGTCTAAGTGTTGGAAAATCATAAGTTAGCGTGTTTCGGATTTGAAATATGTTTGGATTCGATCGGATCATCATCGGATCGGCATCCGATAATTCGAACTTGGAATTATTCCGTATTTCGGACTTGTGAGCGAGTTCTAATTGGATATTTCACCAATTTACGATCCGATTCACCGATTTAGAGTCTAAGTGTTGGAAAATCATAAGTTAGCGTGTTTCGGATTTGAAATAGATTTGGATTCGATCGGATCGTCATCGGATCGGCATCCGATAATTCAAACTTGGAATTATTCCATATTTCAGACTTGCGAGCGAGTTCTAATTGGATATTTGACCAATTTACGGTCCGATTCACCGATTTAGAGTCTAAGTGTTGGAAAATCATAAGTTAGCGTGTTTCGGATTTGAAATAGGTTTGGATTCGATCGGATCATCATCGGATCGGCATCCGATAATTCAAACTTAGAATTATTCCGTATTTCGGACTTGCGAACGAGTTCTAATTGGATATTTGACCAATTTACAATCCGATTAACCGATTTAGAGTCTAAGTGTTGGAAAATCATAAGTTAGCGTGTTTCGGATTTGAAATAGGTTTGGATTCGATCGGATCGTCATCGGATCGGCATCCGATAATTCGAACTTAGAATTATTCCATATTTCGGACTTGCGAGCGAGTTCTAATTGGATATTTGACCAATTTACGGTCTGATTCACCGATTTAGAGTCTAAGTGTTGGAAAATCATAAGTTAGCGTGTTTCAGATTTGAAATAGGTTTGGATTCGATCGAATCATCATCGGATCGGCATTCGATAATTAGAACTTGGAATTATTCCTTATTTCGGACTTGCGAGCGAGTTCTAATCGGATATTTGAACAATTTACGGTCTGATTCACTGATTTAGAGTCTAAGTGTTGGAAAATCATAAGTTAGTATGTTTCGGATTTGAAATAGGTTTGGATTCGATCGGATCGGCATCCGATAATTAGAACTTGGAATTATTATGTATTTCGGACTTGCGAGCGAGTTCTAATTGGATATTTCACCAATTTACGATCCGATTCACCGATTTAGAGTCTAAGTGTTGGAAAATCATAAGTGTGATAATATGATCTAAATTCAAATTAGTAAGATTCATATTTTTTACTAATATTATAAAGATTAGTAAGTACCTGATCATGAGCATGAGCCATCGCTAGACCGGCTTATGAAGTCATTAAGCCGACGCTCCAGTTCCCTGCGAGCTTCTCTTTCCTCATTGAGGGCCTTCTTCTCCGCCTCAACCCTACGCTCTAGGGCCTGCCTCTCTGCCTCAACCCTCTGCTCGAGGCCATGCCTCTGCTCTTGCTTCGCCTCAACCCTCTGCTCGAGGGCCTGCCTCTGCTTTCGCTCCGTGTCTAGCGCAGACTGCAACTGAGTGAGAGCACCGGTCTAGGTGTTCCGTGCCCTCGAGCGCATACCCTCTCGTCCAAAGTAGGAGGAGGGCGTGACTCCAAGGCCCGTACAGAGGACACGACCGTGCGTGGCAGGTCTGAGCACAGTATTCATCGCTGAGTCGACAGATACTGAGCTGGAGGAGGAGCCGGCCTCGCCCGACAGGGTCACCAGAAGTCGCATCCTCTCCTATATGAAAACAACCAATGATATTCAATGATATTTTATGGCATACATATAAGAATATATTAACAGTAATTTAATTACTTACCACTTGCGAGGCAACCCTGTCATCCAGAAATGCACCATCGGTATGCCGCCTCCTAGAGGCCTCAAAAAGGTCAATCCGATTAGGCTCGTGGCCCAAGGACTGTGTCTGTTGGACATATAATAGATGAGTTAATATAACATGTATAGAGTCTTAAATAATAACAATGTTTGTATCATTTACTAGCTGCTGGGCAAGCTGGGGCATGGAGGTCCTCCCCTTCACTAGAGCAGGTG
Organism: Chamaelirium japonicum; assembly: GCA_947650365.1. NCBI lineage: Eukaryota > Viridiplantae > Streptophyta > Magnoliopsida > Liliales > Melanthiaceae > Chamaelirium > Chamaelirium japonicum. The sequence continues at coordinate 21,751,577 of OX393549.1, forward strand.
TCGTCGAGGCACTTCTATTATGCTTGCTTTTACGTGAACTCACCTGTGTCAATCGATTAAATTTTGAAACATCAATATAAATTTTTAGTATAACATTAAAACAAGTACGAATCAATAAAATTAAAATTATACCTGAAAGTGAGGGGTGGCCCAGTGAGCGACCAAAAACTGTAGAACTTGTAGCGGTGGCGCATCTCTCATCCCGGCAGCAGCCTGTAACTCCTTAGCCGACTGGCCGACCAAGTAACCGTAGAGTTGGTAGAGCTCGTGACGGTAATCCCTGTACCGCTCACCCATCATGTTCCACAAGTCCTCCCGATGGGTGTTGGTTTCCATATTCTCCTATTTAAATTTCTCCTATAAAATCAATTTAGAAACAAGTCATTTTATCAAATCAAATTATAAAGAAGTACGATATTATTCTAAAATGCTTTAATAAAACTAACGTACCAAAAACACCTGATACATCCTCTCCTTATAGGATGCATCAATGTTCTTCCATCCCCTTAACCCCACAATCGGGGCATTCCTCTCCTCCCGTACTATAATACCGACCCACGTGGCGGCGTCAGAAGCGTGCTCGCCCACAAAGGTCCTGCCGCTCCACTGTAGGGAAAGCGGTTCGCGTAAGGTCGACAAGCACTGGGCCGTCGTCACACCCCGATCGCCTACATGCCTGGTGATCCTCGACTCTGCAAATAAAATATACATCAGTACTGAACAAGTATTTACAACATGTATAAATCTTTAGATCTAAATATTACCTATGGGTGTAGACGTTGTAGCCGAGTGTTGAGCACTGCTCGAAGCTCCGGAGGCTGCGACCACATCAGGAGCTGGTGTGAAGAGAGGAACAGCACAACCAGATTCGGACGGCTCGGCCTCGGACCTTGGGGTGGCAGCCAGAGCGCTTCGAGCTACCCCACCCCTGCCTCTACGAACCCTCGACCGTGATGCCATCTGAAACAGTTTAATTTACATATGAAACAGTAAGATTTACATATGAAATAATATGAAACAGTTTGATTTATATATGAAACAGTATGATTTATGAAACAATATGAAACAGTTTGATTTACATATGAAACGGTATGATTTGCATATGAAACAGTTTGATTTACATATGAAACAGTATAAAATAATATGATATACATATGAAACAATATGATTTATATATGAAATAATTTGATTTAAATATGAAACAATTTGATTTACATACGGTCTAGTCATTTTCTGCCTCATCTCTGTCACTCTTATCGCATCCCTCTTCTATCATTTGATCTGCATTCGCTGTCCAGTTTATATTGTCGATCTCTTCATTTTCGTCGTGCACTGCGTCAACAATGATTATCTCATCATTCTGGTATGCATCCAAATCATCATCGACGACCCCCGCATCCTTGTCTCCTATGTCATAAAAATTTCTGAGTGATGACCTGACTATAATTTACCAACCTGAAGAGGTATTATCCGGTGTATAAAATATCTGTTCCGCTTGAGAGGCAAGAATGAATGGATCTTGATATTGGGTATTCAATCTCTTGCCAGTGTTGATGCTGATAAAACCGTATTTGTCGACATTATAACCAGTCCCGTGATTATTAATATCATACCAATCGCATTTGAATAATACGATCCGATTTTGGCCAAGGAATTTAATCTCGAGAATCTCGTTGAGGACGACGTAGAAGTCGATATTTCCTAATTCTTCTTGCACACCGTTGACGACAACCCCGCTATTTTGTGTTCTTCGTGATTTTTCATTATCTTTCGTCCGAAATCTATAACCGTTCACGATATAACCATCATACGATATTGCGTCTTGCAAAGGACTACAAGATAAGCGCCAAAGATCCTTATTCATCTACAGATCATGGTTGTCGTGCAGCTCTTGTGCCTATAATAACCTCATGACATTCATGATATGAACACATAATTATTGTTCGGTAATGGATGTCAATAAAATTCAGTAATGATGTGAATACTTACGTGTTTCTCGAACCACGATGGGAATTCACGATCATGAATTTGGGGAGCATTTCGAGTACCCCGATTATTAATGATGGCTTTATGCTTCCTGTTTTACAGGTTATGAATTAGATTATAATTACCATATATACTTAATGAATGGACTGAAAGAATGAGTAAATGATCGTAAAATACTTACTCAATGAATGACCATACTTCATCATATTGGTGCAACACATACATATGTGCCTGTTGAATCTCATCTACAGACAATCGACGGGTTTTGCCTCCTCCTACAGGTCTACCCATTTCGAAAAATATAGACAGACCTCCATCGAAGTCTATTGGACCACCGTCATAGTTCCGCTCAAGTTGATTGAATCGCGTGTCTATACCATGTAGGTATCTTGAGCAGAATGTTAGATATTCTTCTGCTAGGTATCCTTCAGTAATTGATCCCTCCGGATGACTTTTATTACGAACATATGATTTCAATGTTCACAAGTACCTAATTTGAGAAAAAAAAAATTGGATAAATATATCAAGAACGATCAAATACATTGTGCGAATGAGACGAGATGATTACCTCTCGATAAAATACATCCAGCGGTAATGAACTGGGCCGCCGAGTTTGGCCTCATTTGCCAAGTAAACGGTCAAATGCACCATGACATCAAAGAAGGAAGGTGGAAATATCATCTCTAGCTTGCACAATATGATCGCAATATCCCTCTCCATCAGATCAAGTTGGTCCACTCTAAGTACCTTCGAGCACAACTGTCTAAAAAAAGTACTGAGCTCAATTAACGGACCGGACACCTATTCGGTTAAATTCCCACGTATATCAAGAGATAACAATCGCTGCATAAGAATATGATAATCGTGGCTCTTTAATCCAGACAACTTCCAGCCGTTCTCTTGCATGCATCGTGCGATATTCGAAGAATAACCGTCTGGCATTTCCACAGAGGCTGCCTTTTGCTATGAGCTCATGGTGTAGCATGCAACTGGCAACACATACTTATCCTCAATCTCTTAGGGATGAAGTGATTTTCGGATGCCCAACTCCTTAAGATCGAGACGAGATTTAAGATTATCCTTCGTCTTACCGTCGAGATTCAGTAGTGTTCCTATAATATTGTCACACACATTTTTCTCGATATACATGACATCCTAGTTATGCCGCAAGAGTAGGCTACTCCAGTACGGTAGTTTAAAGAAAATACTCTTCTTCTTCCATATATGCTCACGCGTAGAATCTTCATACGTTATCTTCTTTTTACCTTTCCCAAGTGTCACGGCATCAAACTGATCCAATTCGCACAAGACTTCTACCCCCGAAAGCTGCTTTGGGGCCTGTGCAAGTTTCTTATTGCCGTTGAATGCTCTTTTGTTCTGCCTCCACTTATAACCGTCAACAAGGAATCTTCGATGGCCTATATAACAGAACTTGCCTCCGTTCTTCAACCGTAATGAATCTGTCTCCTTATTGCATATAGGGCATGCCAATTTTCCTTTAGTACTCCACCCGGATAAGTTGGTATATGTAGGAAAATCATTGATCGTCTATAGAAGTGCCGCATGCATCCGAAAATTCTAACGCAACGAGGCATCATACGTATCGGCCCCAACTTTCCATAACTCGTTCAACTCTTCAATCAACAGTTGCAAGTAAACGTCAATATCATTACCAGGAGACCTGGGTCCGGGAATGAGCAAGGAGAGCATTGTGTATGGCTTTTTTAAGCACATCCAGGGAGGCAAATTGTATGGAACTAGGACAACTGACCAAATGCTGTACGACACACTCATATTCCCAAAGGGATTGAAGCCATCGCTAGCAAGCCCTAACCTGACGTTGCGAACTTCACATGTGAATTCAGGAGAGGTATGATCAAAATCTTTCCACATCAAAGAGTCGGTCAAATGTCTCATAATCCCGTCATCTGTACGTTCTCGTGCATGCCACCTCATATGCTCAGTAGTCTTCGATGATATAAACAACCTCTGAAGCATGTCCCTAAGCGGGAAGTATAGGAGAACCTTTGCAGATATATTTTTCTTCCTTCGATTGGTACTAGACTCGGTATCCGTCTCTTTATATCTCGTTGCTCCGCATATGTGGCATGACCGCGTATGTTCGTACTCTTTTCGGTACAACATACAATCGTTCACGCATGCATCAATTTTCTCATAACCCAGACCGAGATCTTTAATTGTCTTCTTCGCCTAGAATGATTTCGGTACTGTCTCACCCATATGATAAGCCTCTTTCAGCAACTCTACCAATATATTAAATGACTTATTACTCCAACCATTGAGGCACTTCAAATGAAGAAGCTTTATAGTAAAAGAGAGTTTTGAAAACTTCTCACACCCCGGGCATAGAGGTTGTTCGGCATCTTTAAGCAATCTGTAGAACTTGTCCGCTTCAATATTGGGCTGATCACCTGACGGTGTTTCCGTGCCTATTCCACCTTGCAAATCATGTATCATACCCTGCATGTCATCGTCATCGTCTGTATTAATATTATCATCAGCGACCGTGAGCTGCCATGGGGATTGCATCTAGCTCCTCACCGTGCGAGAACCAACAGGTATAGCTAATGTCAATGTCATGCATTACCAGATCAACCTCACATTCCTCTCGAACCTTCCTAGTCACCCTTCCACAGTCTATACAGGGACACACAATTTTTCCATCAAGCGGTGCAAGACGCTCAAATGCAAAATCCAGAAATTTCCTAACTCCTTCTCTGTACTCTTGGCTCATGCGATTCGAATTACGCATCTAACTCTTATCGATCGAAGACATCTTCGTCTATCTGGATATACAACACCTGAAGTAATTTCAAACAATGTTATAAGACTCCACACAAATTCGGTTTCGGTTCCCGGGTATGGAACACGGAACCGAAACTTCTACAGGCCATCCACATCCCTAATGGATGGGAAAAATCTTTATATTTCCATTGGGAAGAGTATTTTGGGGATAAAAATTAAGCCTAATGGTTAAAACTTTAAGGAGGAAGGTCAATTTGCCGACGGAGCATAGTTATAGTTGAAGGGGTCAACTCATGGGCGGATCTAATAGTTGGCTCGGCCGGGCTATAGCCCGGCCGAGTTTTGAGAAAAAATATCCCACCGTGCTAAGGACACACGAGCTACAACAGTAAATGGATCCAAAATATTTTATTCGAACCCATATATGAATACAAATCTAGAAAAAGGGTGTTACATAAAATAATTGTATTACTATCAAAAACAATTTACAAGTGTGTATGAGCTCCATGCTCAAAAAACGAAAATACAAAACCGCCCCTAAAGTCTTCTTATCTATTCTATCAAATTATCTATGTTCTTATCCTTCGTTTCTTTTTCTTATATAGTCGAAAATATTAGTATTATGCATGTGGCACTCAATCCATGATCCTCGTCACTTTGATAAAGACAGAATGATTGGGCAAGATCAATTCGTGCATGATCACTTACATTATGTTAGCTAGTAACTTGGCAATTATTTTGTAAAGGAAATTGCACAATGATATATATAGGCTTGAAATCTTTGAAAGAGTTGACATTTTTCACCTTGGGAAGGATTGGTTTATTGAATAGATAAGTTACTCGGATTTAAAGAATTCATCAATGATCACCCACACATCATCATTTAGAATTATCCAAAACTTCTTGAAGCTATTGAAAACATCCGTACTAGACGCTTTATCCCCATCGGCTCTTTTGATGATCACGTCTAATTTGTCTCTCCGAATGGGTTTGCTAATCGAATTAGTTGCTTCAAGTGGTGATTTAGTTTGGGGAGAGAGGGAGGAGGAGGAGGAGGAGCTCACCGGGGGGAGGAGGAGGAGGAGGATCTCACCGGAGCCCACGAGGAGGAGGAGGAGCTCGCCGCCGGTCGATCGGTCGGCCGGAGGGATGCGAGGGAGGCCGGGGAGGGGGGAGATTTAGAGAGAGAGAGAGAGGGGGGCGGGGAGAGGTTTAGATCGAAACTGAACATAAGGGGATCGCTGAAACTAATTTATCGCAGGGTTTTTACTGACGCAAATTTTTACTTCCGTCGGTAAAAATAACGTTTTTACCGACGTACAGCACAATAATATCCGTCGGTAAAAAGCGACGACGAAACTCAGGGTTCCATTTTTTCCAGAGACTCGGTTTTTACCCTGAGTTTCGTCGTGACATTTTACTTAATGGCTTTATATCGATGGACAAATCACTACTGTCGGTAAAATGTCACGACGAAACTCAGGGTTTCATTTTTTCCAGAGACCCGGTTTTTACCCTGAGTTTCGTCGTGACATTTTACCGACGGAAGTAATTTACCGTCAGTATAAAGTCATTATGCTGACGAAAATTATATGTCCGTCGGTAAAAAGCGATACTTTTTACCGACGGAAATAGTTCCGTCGGTATAAAGTAACGTCGTGACTTTATACCGACAGACATTATTTTTCTGTCGGTATAAACTTATTTTACCGACGGAACATATATTTCCGTCGGTATAAAACATTGTACCGACGGATTATATATAACCTTCGGTAATAAATGTGCAAAAAAAATTAAAAAAATCAAAGTTATAATACCGACGGAAATTATTGTCACCGTCGGTAGAAAGTATATTATTACCGACGGAAATGAAAATGTCCATCGGTAAAGAACCTATTTCTTGTAGTGCCGCGAGCTGCGAGCCACTCACAAACAGCTTGGTTCGTTTGCAGCTAAACCTAAACCTAAACCCTAAACCTAATTTTTAAAAATGTAACATTCCGAAGAATTTCCATAATTCTGAATCGGAATTGTATTTTGAAATTCCAAAATTTCAGAATCAGAATCGGAATAACATTTGGGATTTCAAAAATTTTTGGCAACTTTCGAAACATCTCTATTCCAATCCGATCCATCCGAAAATCAGCCCTAAATATATTAATCAAATCAAAAATTAAGTAGTTGACAAAATGGGTATTGTGCTAGAATTTTAAACTTTAGGGAACGATTTGGAACAAAATAGTTGACAAAAGGGGCATTGTGCTAACATTTCAAACTTTAGGGTTCGAATGGGAACAAAAGGGCGGAGGAGGAGAAGAAGAGGGGAACTCACCAGAGGAGGAGGAGTCGCTGGAGGAAGAATCACCGGAGGAGGAGGCTAGAAGGGAAGGGAGGCCGGAGGTGCCCGGGAGGGGAGGGGATGGCAGGGGTGGCCGGCCGGAGGGGAGGGGAGGGGAGGTCAGAGGTTCGCCGGTCGGAGGGTAGGGGAGGGCATTGCAGGGGATCGGGAGGCCAGTGGAGGGGAGGGGAGGGGAGGGCAGTGGTTTGAAATTAATAACATAGAAAAGAGGGCTGATCGGGTTAAAATCGCAGGCCTTTTACCGATGGATTTATATTTCCGTCGGTAAATATTCCTTTGATACCGATGGAAGTTATATATCCGTTGGTAATATATATATTAAAATATTATTATATATAATTCTTTATAATGCCGATAGCTAAATTTAAAACCGTCAGTAATATTTATTATTTTTTCGACGGATTTACTAATTTTCGTCGGTAAACCTATTATGCCGACGGACATTGTTATACTGTTGGTAATTAAAATAAAAAAATTATTTAAAAATGAATAGTGATTATGCCGACAGATATTATTATTTTTGTCGGTAATAATTATATTATTACCGATGGAAATAAAATATTCCGTCGATAATATATGTCTTTTTTGTAGTGAGGAGTACCAGGTGTGGTATACTGGGAAACAATCACCTGCTGCCTCAGATACTTAAAGAAATGATCATGATTCACACCATCCTGGTTCATCATCCCAAAATATTCTCTTCCACGATCTAAGCGAATAACCTTGATCTTTTTATCAAGTTGTTTCTCCACCTCCAACTGATATGTTTGGAAGGCCTCCAAAGTCTCTAACTTGTGCTAGAGAAGATACACATAGGTATATCTGGAGAAGTCATCAATGAACATGACAAAATAACTCTGACCACCACGAACTTTGACTGGGAATGGACCATAAATATCCATATGGATCAACTCTAAGAGCTCTGAAGCTCTGGCAGCTATGAGCTTTCTCTGCTTAGTCATCTTCCCTCTGAGGCAGTCCACACAAGTATCAAAGTCTGAAAATTCTAGACTAGATAGAATCTCATCTTTCACCAAGACTTCTACTCTCTTTCTAGAGATGTAGCCTAGTCTTTTGTGCCAAAGCACAGCAGAATCATTTGCTAGAAAGGAACACTTTGACCTGGATACAGTACTATCTAGTGGCTCAAATAAACAAGAGACATAGGTAAAACACAAAGATAATTTGAATAAATCATCCACTAGAAAATCACTACCAACGGTTATACCATCCAAAGAAATAACTAAATTGTTCTTACTAAAATCAAACACATATCCAGAGTATGATAATCTACTGATAGAAAGCAAATTCTACCTAAGGATCGGAATATAGAAAGCGTCCTCCAACACCAGAATGTGACCCGAATCCAATACCAAATCGTAGCTACAAACCACCTCCACCCTCATCGAGTCATCATTGTCGAGGAAAAGCCTATCCTCTGGCCTGGGTCTTCTTCTGCTTCTGAGCTTCTGCAAAGTATGGGACACATGAATAGAAGCTCTTGAATCGACCCACCAAGAATCTGACGATATATCTACAACATTAGACTCACAACAGAGTAAAGTCGTACTTCTAGAAGTCTGTGCCTCAACATTATGCTTAACCCTACAGTCTTTCATCAGATGCCCTGGTGTCCCATAGTGCCAACATCCAGATGCCTGTGGCTTTTTGCCTTTGGCCATCTCCTTGTCCTTGGCTTGAAGCTGCTTCTGAAACTTCTCTTTATACTTAAAGGTTTGCTTTTGTTGCTGAAGCTTTGGCTTGAATGGCTTCTTTCCAGAACCACCAATGCCCAAATTAGCAGACTCCTTTTTCCCTCCCTTCGGTCTCTCTTCTTCAGTGACACACAGGATGATAAGCTGATTAAGATCCTACTTAATCTCCCAAGCATTGAAGTTCAGCTTGAAGGTATTGAAAGACATTGGTGGAGAGATCACTGCAATATAAACTAGAAGCTCCCGTTCAAATTAAAGACCTTGCTCTCTCATGCCAATGGCCAACTTCGAGAGCTTAAGAATATGCCCACAAACGCTGCTATTGTCGTCATACTTCAGATTCATTATCTGAAGCATATTGTTATACAGCAAGGCCTTCTTGGTGCCCATGAACTGTCTTTTCAGTAATGCTATCAACTTTGCTGCAATCTCGGTCTTGGCAATACCACCTTGAAGCTCCTTGCTAATGGTGACCTTCATCATCATCATAGAAAGACGGTTCATTTTCTCCCACTTAGCAAAATGGGTCTTCTGGACCTCAATAGCAGCATCTATAAGCTCTACCGGTTTTGGCTCCGTAAGCACAAAGTCATAATCCAAACACCCAAGCAAGATCTCAAGTCATTTTCCAATATGAATAATTAGAGTCATTCAGGGACTCAATCCCAACTAGATTCTTTGAAATAGCCAACGAATCAATCTCTGAAAGGAGGATTACAATTAGTGATAGTTCAATACTATTCACTCATATATGTTGATATGAACTAGGGGTTATAATTCAAAATCAATCGAAGAGGACTCATGTGCAAAGTTCTCTTCTGGGACAACTCCCTCACACCATTAAGACTCAGATTTAGCTAGATCCCTTGATGTGCTTCAGTTTTCCAAGTCACGTATACAAACGTGCACAGACCTAGTCAGCTATAATTGGATTGAGTCGGACACTATCCAATACCTTTGGGCAGAAGGGTTATTCTATCTTTCCTAAATCTAATCAACTATAATTTGATATGCTTTTGAAAATCTAGGATCACTTGCACTTTCACTATTTTTCGATTTGATCATGTGAATGGTTATATCAAGTGTCTTTCATCATCAAAACATGCACATTTTCATTGCATGAGCATGTGGGAATATCCCACACTTGCATAGATTTTATCGGATCTCATTTCAACCAAGATCCATTAGCATAATTGCACAATTGGGTGCATCATGCGTGTGTTTCAGTAAATCATGTGCATTATGTCCCTAATGTGCGCACAATTATATGTGACAAATTTTGTGCGCAACGTAATTGGTGTGTGCAATCTATGTCGTGTGTATGATCTTGCGGTGTTCATGTCCATATCTTTCGTATAAAATCATAACGGCCCGGATATTTTGATCTAGAATGCCACATTGGGACCGTGTGCACATCTCCCTGATCGTGCACACAATGGGGACAACGTGCGCTCGACCTGGGAAGACTTGTGCATGATCTGGATTGTTTCTTGTATTGAAAACCTAGATGGTTTGCATGATTTTCCCACCGTGCGCATGATGGGTTCAGCTTAAGTTTTCTCTCTTGTTTAATCTTTTTATTTGAGCTGGCTTTGAGGCACTAATCACTAGGTTTAAAATTGGCTGTATATAGGTTGGTCTCCTATCCATTAAAGACATCTCTCATATCTTTGAAAGCCCTATACTCTTTAGGGCTCTTGAGCTTAATTATTTGGTTCATTTGAGAGAGAGAGAGAGAGAGAGAGAGAGAGAGAGAGAGAGAGAGAGAGAGAGAGACTTTTGATCTTCATCTTCTTTTTCAGAGATGAGTCACTCCCTCTAGCCGCCTTTGAGAAGGTCTTTACATTCATTACTTTTCTCTCTTATGCTTCTCCCGCCATTAGAAGAAGGTCGTCAAGGCGGTGCTTGAGCAGTTGTGATTACTCAAGCACTCACACTCATCACGAGCGAGGTAGGATCCACTAGCTATCGAGGCAAGAATGACATACTGACGTGCTGGACACGGAATTAGAAGACAAGCTTATGTGAAGGAAGGTATTGGGAAAGCTATTGGGCATGTTGCTGGCGACCACCGTGAGGAGCGACTTGAGGGCATATGGTCGTCGAGGGTACCATATGGCTACTTATGTAATCTTATTTTCCTTCCTTGAGGATAGTTGTAGTAAAAAGGGGTTATTGGCTCTCACCTGTCTTGTCGGGGGTGGTCATTCCCCTGTTGGGGTTTACCACCTAGAATTTTTTTGTGTTCTTTATTATCTTCACATCGATAGGGCCATGTATGATTTTACCCATTAAAGCCACCGGTGAGGAAGAGAGTTAGCTGTATCGCATGCTTTACTTGGTCTTATGATTTATAACTTGAGATTAACAAGATGCATCAATCTTGTGTAGCTAACCTCTGTGTAGGAGGGATGCAAACTCATCCATATCTTGGGACTTTCACGGCCAACTTTGTAAATTACTGCACCAACTCTAATCAACTCTCCCTTGATCTGGACTCCACTAGCTCTGTTACTCCCCCTTGAACCCGACCCTCTAATACAACTGTTAGATACCCTCTTGCTCCAAAACCCGGGCCGTAATAGAAGGTCCACAAGGGATATATGAAGACACCACCGCCCAGCCCCCTAGCAGATATGGGACTAAACCCAACAATCTCCCCCTTACACGAGGCTCGGTTTGGACAAACTCCGAGGAACTCCCTCTCGTGCGGAACGTGAGAAGAGGCACAACCTTGCCCATCCCGAGCGGAGGCTGAACGAAACCTCGCTCTCATACCACTATTACATACCCTCTCTCTCCAAAAACTCAGGTCGTAAGGGGAGGTCCACAAGGGTATATGAAGACACCACCACTCAGTCCTCTAGTCGCTGGGGGACAAAACCCAACAGAAAGAAAAGATGGGGGGGGGGGGGGGGAGTGAAGATATCGAGGGGAGTGGATCTCAAGAGGGTGAAGTGGGATCAATACATTGAAGACTTCCATCAAAATCAATGGCCAGATTTAGATTTAGCATGGAAACAATTACTTGCTAACTGGATTTCCTCTATTGTAATATTTCAGTAGAGAGGATTTATAAAGGGGGGCTTAGTGATAGGTCGTCATGACAACATTCCGTTAAGTGCAGGCACTGATAAAAAGGTTATGTAGTCCAAATTAAAAGATCAAGTTGCATTAAGTCCAGCGGCTGACAAAAAGACACATATGCCCATGGACAGTTATCGTCTTTATCAAATTATCCTTCCATTAACCAATGATACCGGTCCCTTACAAAACAATAAGTTTTGACACTAATAATGAAATCATTGTAGTTGCTACAGTGGTTTTTGTCCTGACTGCTACAGGGATTTCGTCATAGCTGCTACAGTGAAATTACTATAGGATTGAGTATCATTTTATATATATGAGTATCATTTTAAATCATTGTAGTTACTACAGTGAAATGACATATGATAATTTCAATGTACCTGCTACAGTGATTTAAAATGATACTCAGATATATAAAATGATACTCAATTCCCTGAGTAACATTTTGAAATGATACTCAATTGCCTGAGTAGCATTTTGTATATTTGAGTACCATGTTAAATCACTATAACTGCTACAGTTGTTTCACTATAGTTGCTATAGTAATTCACCGTGGTTGCTACAGTGATTTCAAATGGTGCTCGAATATATAAAATGGTATTCAGTGCTCCAGTGATTTCATGGTAGCAACCCGTGGCACTATAACATCTATTGTGGATTAATATGGGAGGATCTCATTGGTATTTTTGGTATTTAAAAAATCGCGTACATCAAAACAGTTTGAAAATATCCTCTTACGTGCAAAAAAATACGGAAGAGGACCACCTTTAAAGCTAACTGTTGCATGTGGATCTATTGTAAGTAAACAAATGAAACTGTTCTCTTAATCAAATGAAAATGTTATTATAGACCTACACCTAATTTCCCATTTATAAATGGTCAATCAAATGGTTGCTACCTATTTCTGCTGGTACCGAAAAAAAAAAAAAACTTTACTGCACCAAAAAGAGGCCCTAAGGTATTCATCAAGATAGATTTACACTCTCTTTACATACGCTTAATCACATGCAACGTCCATTTCCCGACCAATCGAGGCTCAGTGTGATTCACCCGTCGATCTGGATGCAACGAACGGCTTTTGATTGGGTTTGTAAAGAGAAAATCTGTAAAACTTTCTGGTGGAGTAGTATTTTCATTTTGATTTAGAATGAAGAACTTTAAAATTTTACAAATGTTGTTGTATATGTCCAGAGGTGATAGCGAAAGCAAGGATCTTCCCGACTAATCACGATCAACGTCCAGGGTGAGACCGAGTGGATGAACAAATCCATCAAGGTCATCGGCGAACCACAAACGGGAATCCTAGAACTACGTCACACCACAATGCTAGCTCCGAGATGGACGATCAAATCATAGGAGAAAAGAAAGAATGGAGAAAGAGGAAGAGGAGAGTGATCAACTTCAAACTGATCTCCATCAGTATGCCTCCCTTTATATAGAGGTACATGTTTCACCCACAAGGGAGGAAACTTTCCTTCGTGGAAGCTGCCCCATGGAGTACAAAAGGCTAATATGCCTCTATAGGGATGTCAAATTACCAACAATATCCTATGGGTAACCCCTTATTTCCTTCCCGGGCGATTGATGGCAGGATCGAATGTGGGCTTGTTTAAATAACTCTCGAACGGCCACCTTCGGGTGGTGGAGGTGGGGGGGAGGGTGATTCACTTGTTAGAGAGAGAGAGAGAGAGAGAGAGAGAGAGAGAGAGAGAGAGAGAGAGAGAGAGAGAGAGAGAGAGAGAGAGCACTAGTTAACCTTCAAAAAAAAAATATTAATTAACATCAAATGATCATTAAACGTCATTAAATAGTTATTTATCATTTTTATGGTAGGTTTTAAATATCTTTATAATTGTTATGAAACGGTGGTTGCATCGGATATGGATGCCCACCGGATAAAGACCCCTGGATTCAAGGGATTTAGAGATTTACCCCGTCTCTATCCCTATGGCATATTATGCCTATATATAGGGGCTTTGGTGAATAATAAGATTAGTTTTTCGCAACACGTTATCAGCACGATACGTGAAGCACGAGCACGACGGGAGAGCACGATCCGGCCCCGGCTCCGGATCTCGTCCGCGGTCCCGACCCGGCAGACCCCATCGAGAGGAGAGAGCAAAGAAGAGAGAGAGACCTCCTCTCACCCGGTTCTGGATCACGTCCTGTGCGACCCCGGCCCCGGCTCTCGTACTCCCCGGCCCCGGCTCTCGTACTCCTCGACCCCGGCTCAGGCTATCATTCATTAGTATCTCATTACAAGGTACACCTCGGATTATCTCCTCTCATATACAAGCGCCGGTGATCCTCGGTTTTAGCCCACACTTTTGCTCCACATCTCGAAAGGAACCATGACCCACGTCGTGTAGTTGACGGCCAATCAGATCGATCTCTAGTTTGAGATCAGATCTCTAGTTAGAGAGAAGGGAGAGAGAGAGATCAACGGATCTCTTTTTCCGTTGCCAATCAGATCTCTAGTTTGAGATTAGATCAGTGGAATAGAGATAGCATGAATAGCTTCTATTTCTAACTATATTAATCCGAGCTCTTTTGAGATCAGATCAGTGTATCTCTAGTTTGAGATCAGATCAGAGTTTTTTTTTTTCCGACGCGGAGAAGATGATGAACAGTAACCGTTCATTGGTTTTTAATAACCGACTGCTTATAGTAGACCCGACCCGACCCAACTGTGTTAATACAGACCCGACTGTTTTTATATCAGACCGGACTGTATTTAGTACAGACCCGACCCGACTGGATTTATACAGGCCCGACCCGACTGCATATTGCAGATCTGACCCGTCCATCCTTATACGCACTCACATATATTTGATTGCCTGTTTTGATATACACAGTTCATTTAAATACTCTTTTGTAAGCCCGATCTATAGCCAAATTGCTCGATCCATATATGGATTTTGGGTATCCGAACCGTTCCGGAAGCATCGATACGGTCAGATTTTGCTACCTCATATACATTGTTTATGTATTTAACTGTTTAGCCCCTAAGGGATCAATATGCAATATCTGTTTTACAAATAAGGACAAAATTATCCTTAATTGTAACATACTTTACGATGCACTTATATCTTGTGTTTTCTTACATATTTCATGTACATAAGATGTTATTCATTAGATGTACTTTAGGTAATTAGTACCTTTTAGAAAAGCTTGGCAAGGCGCATGACGGTTCCATAGAACCCGCTCTACCTTGGCAAGTGGTTTCTAAAAGGAGCCTATTAATAACCAGTATTAATAGGCTTTGTACATGATATGTCAAATTGTTTTCTATAATATATCTCTATATGCACATGTGATGAACATGGTAATCATAGTAATTAATGAATATATGAACATGCGTGCATACATGAATATATGACTATGGTTAAGATAGATATCTTATATCTCGTAGTGTGTATTAATTTTATCATTGTTAGATAAAATGATTTTCACTATTGTCAGTGCCAATACCGAATATTATTTGTTTATGGACATATGTTGACTAGTTAAAATGATAATCTTTAACCTCATCCATAGCCTGTGTGTGAGCTCGGCCCTTGTCAGCCGAGACAGTACAATGTGGCTATGGATACATCTTAACTAGTAGTTCCATAACGGTTAGGATTTCGATGTTCATAGAATCCGATAGTCTTTAATCTATCAATTAACTAGGCTTCTATCCCGTCCCCAGATGTCTAACCTTACAAAGTTGGAGTTCGCCGCACTTGATGTCAACGGCAATAATTACTTAGCATAGAGGCTAGATGGTAAGCTCCATCTACAATCAATCAAGTTGGGTAAGGCGATTATAAAGCCTACAGGCACGGAAAGCCTTAGTCCTGAAGACAAGGCTAAAGCGACAATCTTTCTGCGTCGTCACCTACATGTAGACCTGAAGAACGAATATTTAACCGTTGAAGACCCCTTAGTTCTGTGGGAATCCCTACGGGATAGATATGATCATCAAAGGGCTGTCATCCTTCCAGCAGCGAGGAATGAATGGATAAACCTGCGCTACCAAGATTTTAAATCGGTCGCAGAATATAATTCTGCAATGTTTAACATCGTGTCCCGACTTAAGCTATGTGGAGAGCCAGTTACCCAAGGACAGATGATCGATAAGACTCTATCCACCTTCCATGCAACGAACGTCCTACTGCAACAACAATATCGGGAGCGAAACTTCCAGAAAATATCAGATCTGATTTCGGTACTCTTAGTTGCAGAGGAGAACAATAAAGTTCTTATGAAGAATCACAACTCCAGACCAACTGGAGCATTGGCGTTCCCTGAAGCGCATGCCAATGAAGGATACCACAGAGGTAGAGGCAGAGGAAGGTTTGGAAGAGGTGGTCGCTATAACCACTCCGGCAGAAGTGGCAGGGGCGACAAAGGTGGCAACCCCAACAGAGGAGGCTACCGAGGTAGAGGCAGGCGTGGCCACCCCAGCAGAGGTGGACTCAATCCGCAGCAAAATACAAATTTCAAGAAACAGAGTAACAAGCCCTAGCATGCAGAACAAGTGACGGAAGACTCTCCTTCTAATAAGTGGCCTACAGACACTTGTTTCAAGTGTGGGCGTGAAGGCCATTAGTCTCGCAACTGTCGTACATCTAAAGAAGAAGTGGCAAACTTTCAAGCATCACAGAAAGCCGAGGGTAATGCAATGTTTGCCCTCGACAATGATGACCTCCTTGAAGATGAACTCAATGAGATGCAAGGAAAAACCAAGCTCACAACTTCTGATTTCTTCAACGACAACTAGGGGGGACAGAATATTTTGAGAGATAAACTGCTATCGTTTATTAGAACAGCTGTTTGGTTTATAGTAGTTAATATTTCATTTGCTTGTTAGACTATCATATCGTTTATTTTTATCAGAACAGTTATTTACTTTATTATAGTTGATATTTCGGTTGCTTGATATCTTTTAGATCTCTTTTATTAAATATTTCTCATATCTGAGTTGTCAGAACATTATCTCAAATAATACTTTATTCCTCAATAAGGAAATGGAATCCAAGAGAGACATGTATATAGACTATAGCTGACCTCGCTCGGATAATAGAAGGCTCCGGTAGAGCACACCTAGTGTTACTTAATGGAACCCATATCTTTATACAATCTGCCATATACTCTAGTAACTCTAAAAGAAATTTACTCAGTTTCAAAGATATAAGAGTAAATGGGTATCACATAGAAACCCTGAGCGAGGAAAATAATGAATTCTTATGTATAACCTCTAGTGTTGGAAACCAGAAGTTTACTCTAGAGAAATTCTCCAATCTATCCTTAGGGATATACGTCACCCACATTGGGAGTGTTGAGTCACATGAAAACATGAGCCAACAACTCAGTACTAATCCAAGACAAATAGTGAGCCAGAAGCTCCATAATCCTATAATTTTTAATATCTGGCATGATTGTTTAGGATATCCTAGGACAATAATGATAAAAATGATCGTAGAAAACTTTTGTAGTCATTCCTTAGCACATTATCAAATATTTAGAACCCTTAACATGTGATATTTTTACCGCAAGATTTGCGGATTGTCACATTGATAAGACAGTCTTCCCGTCGTTAGGGGGAGATAAGAAAGATAATAAACGTCCTGTCCAAGAAGGAATGACGTGAATTATCGTCGAATACTTCCATTCTGTCTCATCTAGACCCCAGGACTCCCCAATATAAGCATAACGTTAGGAGAATGGCAGTAAATGAGTCTGACACACGCCAGAAGCGTGGCAGACCTATAGGTTCCAAAGATTTAGCTCCCTGGAAGATGAGATTAAATAGCATATCACACCATACAGCTCCTGAAGAAGCTGTTCTTAATATAAACTCTCCTGAAGAGAGGATTCATGACGGTCCGGAAGATGTCATGAATCAAAAATCCAATTTCTCCAAATTAAAGCATATCGCTCCGGAAGAGGTTATGCCCCAGATCCTAGAAGATACTGGAAAAGAGGTACCGGTACCCAACAATGATGAGATATCTGTGTTCTACACATACTTAGGGAAAATATGGAATAGAAAAGAAATAGTCGTTGATGATATATTTTTATATACTACGACAAATGAGATAATGAAGGGTGATGATAATGATACTGAACCATGTAAAATCCCTGAAGGATTTGATTTACCTATACGGTAACCTAGACAGTGAAATATATATATGAAAATCCCTTAAAGATTTGATTTACCAAACTCCAAATCTAGAAATACGCATTCAATTACATTATAACAAGCATTGTACGGTCTGAAACAATACAGAAGATTATGGTACAATCGGCTCAGTAAATATCTGTCTAGGAAAGACTATAAAAATGATACTATATGCTCATGCGTATTTATTAAGAAATCCCAGAATGGATTTACAGTAGCAGCAGTATATGTAGATGATATAAATCTAATACGATCTTCCGAAGAGACTGAGAAAACTACTGGCTATCTTAAAAGGAGTTTGAAATGAAAGACCTGGATGAGTCAAATTTTGCCTCAACCTGCAGATCGAACGCAATTAGGATAGGACCTTAGTCCATCAAACAAAATATATTGAAAATCTCCTGAAGAGATTTAATACGGATAAGTGTTATCCACTTGTAAGGTCTTTAGATGTTAACAAAGACCTATACAGGCCTAGAAAAGAAAATGAAGACGTCTTGGGTCCTGAAGTACCCTGGGTCCTGAAGTACCCTATTTAAGTGTAATAGGTGCAATTATTTATTTATCTCAATGCACTAGATCTGATATTCTATTTTCTGTTAATCTACTTGTTAGATATATTTCTGCATCTACACATAGATATTGGAATGGTATAAAGCACATATTTAGATACCTAAAGGGGATATTTGACATTGGTTTATACTATTCATGTAAAAGGACTAACCCAATTGGATATGCAGACTCTGGTTATTTATCTGATCCCCATAAAAGGAGATCACAAATATGTTATGTGTTTCTTAAAAATAATGCAGCATGCCTAGCTCAAATTCAAAGTGGCTTCATCAAAGGCGACTCTCCCCGAAATTCTTCTGCACCCATGAACTCCAAGAGAATGAAGAGACTATTATAAAGCAGGAGAAGTCAACTGAGAACCTGACAGATCTCTTCACCAAGGCGCTTCCAAAGTCTACATTCCAGAAGTTGGTGCATCAGATTGGCATGAGGAGACTTCACCAACAGAGCATGTGAATTTTATTTTAAATTGATGTATTAACAGGGTGGGAAGTAGCATCTTAAATGTATTAGGGGGAGGGAGTATTTTTCTTTTGAAGATTGATGTAAGCAATGCTTGTAATAGAATGTAGGATAAAGATGAGGGGGAGCATCCTGCAGATACAGATGGAGACATCCAGAAGAATGTCTTTTACGCATTGTACTCTTTTTCCTGCGATGAGGTTTTTCCCACAGGGTTTTCCCATCGAAAGGTTTTAATGAGGCAGTGTAAGTCGCACCCACTAAGATTCCAGAAGAATCTGAGATTCCAGACAAATCTGTTCCTGAAGAACTATGTTCCTGAAGAACTACGTTCCTGAAGAACGTGTTGTACTCTTTTTCCTTCACTAAAGGTTTTGTCCCATTGAGTTTTCCTTAGTAAGGTTTTAACGATGCAATGTTTTGAAAAGTGGGCATCCAAGGGGGAGTGTTATGAAACGGTGGTTGCATCGGATATGGATGCCCACCGGATAAAGACCCCTGGGTTCAAGGGATTTAGAGATTTACCCCGTCTCTATCCCTATGGCATATTATGCCTATATATAGGGGCTTTGGTGAATAATAAGATTAGTTTTTCGCAACAATAATATGTTTTTAATAAGATTTATGAGAGAGCCGTATTCACACACAGGAGAGAGGGGCAACTCGGTTGGAAATCGGTAGAAACAATTTGGATGGAAAAGAGGATTCCAGTATTTATTACCTATCTAATTTTGGGAAGCTAAGATTGAAGATTTGGGACCATTTATTAGATAGCCAGCCGATTTGGATCAACAGATGGGTATGATATTTATATAAAATCGAATGGTCAAGAAGTATTTTTTTGTCCTAATCAGTACCGCCGTGTCATGTTATATAGATATGGTGCAACTGCAAGTAGAAACAAGTGTACTTGGTCTTTGGCGAGAATAAAATACTTACGCTTTCGTCGTTGGCAGGTTTCGAACCATGGCCTCATTTGTCCAATGGCACTTACGGACGTCGTTATAATCCGGACATGTATGTCTTATTCAAAAAATAGTAATACTAAATAAATAAATAAATAAATTTCAACCAAATATTTAATGCTATGACTTTTTTTTATTTGGGGGTAGGAATATTTATTGCTATGACTATGAGTCCAAACAGGGCCTAAAATTGAAAGTCCAGCTACCAAAAAGAAGAGGGGGTGCATTTAATTCAATTGAAGAAGTAACGAACAGAAACATCTCCTCGTGATGCTTCCACGTGGCCCATTATAATGCAAACGATTCACATACCCCCTTCTCCAAGATTGACACGACAATTCATTCGGTCCGCTCGTGTGTTCCAACCCTCCTCCATCCTCTGTCTTTCCATCGTCCATACGATCAAGTGGGCCCTTCGCAGGCCACGTGTCAAGTCCCCAAACCAGTCAGCACAAAACCAATGTGCTGCACGAACCAAAACAGCTCATCAAGCAACAAAAAGTTGGAAAATTTTATCCACACCTTTACCCTGGTTTTTCATTTTGGTATAGGGTATGACCAGCATAACCCGTATTCCCCAACACACCCCATCCTACCTCTCCTTTTCATTTCCCATCCACTTCAAACCTCCATATCCTATTATCTTCTTGCCGGTATGCTCGTCATCGGCATACCCCTCACCCCTCCACTACCTACTTCCGACGTCACCATCTCCCCTCATCCTCCTCCTGCTCCACCGCGGAGCCACCATTGGCTCTCATTCTCTTCGTCGTCGGAGCCTCCCGCTTCTCCTCCTCCTCGTTTTTTTCTATTGTTGGAGCCACGGTTGCCTCTGCTTGTCCTTCCTATTGCCCAACATGTTCGGTAGTTCAGTGCCGAACATGTTCGCGCGGCACAGAACTACCGAATCTTCTAAGAAATATTTTGGCTGTTAACTGCCGAATATACTTTAGCATGTTCGGTAGTTCAGCATCTAACATGTTTGGCACCGAACATACAGGGCGATGGGCAGGGGAAGGGGAGGCAATGGCGGCTCCTAAGATAAAGAAAAAGAAAAAAAAAAAAGCGGGGGGGGGGGGGGGGGAGGGGCATTGGAGATGATGTTGTAGGCGCCGACGTCCGAAGCGGAGAGCATCGTGGTTATGCCATGACGGACATGCTGACATGGTGGTGATGGGGTATGGAGGATAGAGTGTGTTGAGAATGATGGATAGGGTATAGGATAGTGGGGGTATTCTTGCCAAAAAAAAAAAAAGGGGAATGGTTTTCCATTGAAAATGGCTATACTCATTATTTTTGTGATGTGAACAAAATTTGGGGGAATGTGTGAGCGGTCCCTGACAAATAAATCATTTGTGCTAAAGGAATTTGAAATGTTGTGGACGAAAATATCCTCCATACCATTACAAATTTTCTTTTCCATGCCACTGAACCAGTGAACCTTCGAACCACCTTGCCATCGCCACCGCCGTCGAACCGAACTTAACCACCGAACCACTGTTTGTCGCCACTGGAGTTGCTTACTGCCTTCGAACCGAACCTAAACCTACCCTTAAACCCAAGATCTATAGACCATGAGATGAACCCTAGATCTATGTGTTACAAGGATCACCTAGCATGGAGAGAGAGAGAGAGAGAGAGAGAGAGAGAGAGAGAGAGAAAGAGAGAGAGAGGCTAAATTTTGGGGAGAATGAATGTTTATCTCATTAGGCCATAGGCCAAATATATATAGCTGCCCAAGAGGGGTATCTTGTACATGTAACATACAGATATGTGTATCCTATAGAAAATATCTATGGCTATCCGCTATACACTATCATTAACAACCCCCCTCAAACTCAAGGTTGATCATGCACGATGAGTTTGCTAAGTAGAAATGTGAAGGAGGGTGTGACTTCAGAAAGAAGTCAATAATCTGCTCTTCGGAGGAAACGAATGGAAGAGAGATGGTCCCGACCTCATACTCCTAGTGAGAGTAGTAGCAATCGAGCTCGATATACTTCGTCATCTCGTGGAAGACCGGGGTGGTGATGATCTGTATGTCACTCCGGTTGTCACAGTAAAGGACTGTAGATCCAGAGATCTCAACCCCGAGATCTCCAAGGAGACGTCGCAATTGGATGATCTTTTTGGTGGTAGAGGCCATGGCTCAAAACTCTGTCTCGATACTAGAGAGAGAGAGAGAGAGAGAGAGAGAGAGAGAGAGAGAGAGAGAGAGAGAGAGAGAGAGAGAGAGAGAGAGACAACACTCTGCTTCTTACCGTGTAACGAGATAAGAGTCTCCAAGAAACAGGCAATAACCGGTAGTCGATTGATGAGTAGTCGATCACCGATCCAGTCAGCGTCCGAGTAGACATGGAGAGGTCGATGACAGGAAGTACGATCGAATGATGATGCCTTGGAGATACCGAAGAATATGAAGAATGGCAGCATAGTTAGCAGAGCGAGGGGCTTCAACGAACTGGCTGACGATACTGACAACATGAGCAATGTCGGTCCTGGTGATCAAGTCCTGGTGATCAAGAGATAGACCAATTGACCAACGACCTACCAGTACCGAGTAAGGTCTGAGAGAGGCTCACCGTTTGTGGGACGAAGCTTTACGTGAAGCTCGAGAGCGGTGTACTGCTCGTGTTGCTGCTGTCTCGCCATCGCCGCTCACATGCCCGAGAGAGATGAGAGAAGGAGAGGTCGAGGGCATTCTTGGGTTTTGAAAAAAAAAATCAATATCCTATCCTTAGTTGAAATGTTGGGATGTCCTGAGCATTCGAGATAAAGTTTTGTCGAGGACTGATCACTAATTAACCCATAAAATTTCCCGAAAGTTAGGACAAATGCTTCTCGGCCATCCTGCTTTTCATCCCGATCGGGCCATCCTGATATCTATGTCACCTGATCTCAGCCGTCCGTCCCTTACCCCCGCTGACCTTTCCCGCCAGAAAGAGCAAGCAAACCATAAATCCTCAGGACCCCCCCCACTCTCTCTCTCTCTCTGTCTCTCTCTCTCTCTCCCGTCCCTATAAGCAAACCATAAATTCTCAGGACCCCCCCACTCTCTCTCTCTTCTCCCGTCCCAGTCCCAAAGTTTATCAGAGAAGCCCACGCTTCCCTCACCTCCTCCATCAGCTTCCACCACCTTCAAAACCCCTTTCGTCTTCCACCCACGGCACTCGCCGCCGCCATCGACAGCGGCATATCTCCGATGGACGACCACTCCGACCACCGGAACTCGAATGCCCAGCTCCTTCAGGAGATCGAGGCCTTGAACCGGTCCTTCCACCAATCCCATACCACTCGCCGCACCGGCTCCCTCGCCATCCCCTTCTCCTCTGATCCGATCCCCACCGGTGATGACGGTGGTGGTGGCAACCACAGCCGCCGTCACGACCCTCCCTCAAAGACCCAGAATTACTTTGCCCCGGCCGAGGCCGCCACCACCGGCGAGAAGAAGGGGATATGGAGTTGGAAGCCCATGCGCGCCCTGTCCCACATCGGGATGCGGCGCTTGGCGTGCTTGTTCTCCGTGGAAGTCATCGCCCTCAACCGCCTCCCCGCCTCGATGAACGGCCTCCGCCTCTCCGTCGCGGTCCGCAAGAAGGAGACTAAGGACGGCGCCGTGCAGACGATGCCCTCGCGGGTCCTGCAGGGGTCCGCCGACTTCGAAGAGACACTGTTCGTCCGGTGCCACGTCTACTGCACCGGCGGCGGGGGGGCGGGGAAGCGGCTCAAGTTCGAGCCCCGCCTCTTCCTCGTCTCGACGGTCGCGATCGACGCGCCCGAGCTCGACCTGGGGAGGCCTGCCGTCGACCTGAGCCTCCTGGTTCAAGAGTCCATCGAGAAGAGCCTCCAGTGGACGCGGGCCCGCCAGTGGGACGCGACGTTCGAGCTCTCCGGCAAGGCCAAGGGCGGGGAGTTGGTTCTCAAGCTGGGCTTCCAGATCATGGACGATGGAGGGGTGGGGGTCTACCGCCAGACCCACAGTATGAGATGGGGCAATAAAGGGTCTGATCCCTCTTTCCCTTCATCAAGGAAGCAATCAAAGTATTCCTTCAGCATTGCCAGCCCGAGGGCCGCCGGAGCATCATCACCTATGTTCCCTCCGATCGATCGCTCGAGCTACCCATTTGTTACAAACTCCGAGCTGAAATCGAACGGGGAAGATCTAGACCTCCTGGAATTCGATGTCGTCGATAAGGGAATTGAGATTCAAGCAGAACCCGAAGAGCCTGCAGACGGGAAATCGGTATCGGCCGATGTTGTGAAACAAGTCCTGCGCGATCCTGTCGAGCTCGATTCCATCGCTAAGCAGATCAAGGCCCTTTCGTCGATGATGATTGAGGGTGAAATCAGTCCCGGCAAGGCTGAGGAGAACGTAATGCAGCGCTTGGACTCCGATGAAGAGACGGTGACGAGAGAGTTTCTGCAGATGCTAGAGGTGGAAGACGGTAAGGAGTCGAAGTCTGACACCCATGGCATTGATGCCGCCGTGCAGTCGGTGGCTGAGAACGATTCAGATGATGAGACAATGGTGTTTCTTCCTGATCTTTCAAAGGGTTTAGGCTCTGTGGTCCAAACAAGAGATGGAGGCTACTTGGTTGCCTTGAATCCCCTCGACATGGAAGTGCCGAGAAAGGATACCCCGAAGCTCGCGTTGCAGGTCTCGAGACCATTCGTCCTCCGCAATCAGAAGCACGCGAGCGGGTTCGAGGTGTTCCAGAGTCTGGCTGCCATGGGGTGGCAGGAGCTGGGCTCCGAACTTGTCTCGTTGACGGCCATGGATGAGCTGACGGGCAAGACCGCCGAGCGGATAGCATTTGAGGGCATCGCATCGGCGATCATCAGCGGGCGGAACAAGGAAGGGGCAAGCTCCAGCGCAGCCAGGTCGATCGCGGTTGCGAAGGCGCTGGCCGCAGCGATGGTTGAGGGCAGAAGAGAGAGGATTTCGACCGGGATTTGGAGCGTGAGAGAGGATCCGGTGACCGCGGAGGAAATCTTAGGCACCTCACTGCAGAAGATGGAGGCGATGGCGGTGGAAGCACTCAAGATCCAGGCGGAGATGGCCGAGGAAGAAGCGCCTTTCAATATCTCCCCCCTCGTCGGAAAAGAAGATCCCAATTGCCCCCTCGACTCCGCCATTTCGCTCCACGAGTGGGCGAAAGCTTGTAGCACAGATTCTACTGTTACATTGCTAGCGATCATTCAGCTGAGGGATCCACTACGGAGATTCGAGGCGGTGGGCACCCCCGTGATCGCTGTGGTGCAAGCAGGAAGGGTTGGCGGCGGCGAGGAGGGAAGGTTTAAGGTGAGAAGCTTGCACATGGGAGGCCTGAAGTTGAGGTCAGGAGGGAGGAGGAGCTCTTGGGATGGGGAGAAGCCGAGGCTGGCCGCAATGCAATGGCTAGTTGCGCATGGGCTCGGCAAGGCATGGAAGAAGCAGCAGCCGCCGCCGGCAAAGGTAGGCCATGATTCCCTCTGGATCATATCCTCTCGGGTCATGGCTGATATGTTTCTCCATCCTATGAGGAAACCAAATGTGAAGTTCCCTTTGTAAATGTGGCAATCAAGCCATTCCAATGTAATGAAATGGTTATATGCATAGTCGGTGTCCAATAAGATACATGTTTTTGTTGGGTTTAGTCCCACACCTCATAGCTCATACTCTGTTCTCGCCGTATGCTTTGATGATCGGCAAATGTATCTCCGACGACATCTGCCCTCTGATTTTGGATTGTCATAATATATGGCAGCACCTGGAGGGGGTGTCATTGCAGTGGATTCCGAGATCAGCAAATGGCACTGCACACTGGCTAGCGAAAGAAGCGCGACTCCATGGGACGGAGGGTTATGGGTTGTCTTTAGTTTCAGATGTTTTGTCATCTCTTGTTTGGAAAGACCTTCGAGTTGTTATGTTATGACCATCTCCCATCTTACCAAAAGAAAAAAGAGAAATGATATTCAGCTCGAAGGTTTTCCTGATTTTGCCGGCCCGATTGATATGACAGCGTGCAACTGGTGGCTGAAACTCACTAGCGACATTTAAGTCTTTTACACCACCAGTTGCACGCTGCCATGTCAATCGGGCTGAGTGGAATCAGAAAAACCTTCGGACTAAATAGCATTATTTTTTTTTTTTCTCTCCCAAAGTAAAAGCAATATTCAAGTGTGCCTCGTGATTCATTCAAGAAGAGAAACCCTAATCAATATGTGCATGATCATATGTCCATGTCAACTTGTACCATACTATCTCTACAAAGGCAGGTGGGTGTGGTGGGTGGACACTTGTATGATTATGAATATGTTAATAGAAAATGAGGTCAAGAGAAGTTGCCGACTCATGCAAGAGATTCATGAAGAGAACTTTGGTTGATGATGTGTCCCCTACCATGTGAACGACAATGGATGTATTGACTGAAATAGCGTGATTTATTATTGACTTCAAAATTCAAATTATAGATGGAATTTGACAATTATTATATAGAGTAAATTACAAAAATCTCTCCGGAACTATACACCTCATTTCATATTGGTCCCTCGACTTTTTTTTTGGACAATTTGATTCGTGAACTATACTCTATCTGCATTTAGCCCCTCCATCAACTTTTATTCCAAAAATACCATTTTCCTTGAAAGCAGAATTTAAATATTTTAAAACAATTTTGAGTCTTATTGATGATTGAAAGGGGTATTTTGGGGATAAAAAATTGATGGAGGGGTTAAATGTAGACGGGCATAGTTCAGGGATCAAATTGTTCAAAAAAAAAAGTTGAGGGACCAATATGAAATGAGGTGTATAGTTCAGAGAAAGTTTTTTTAATTTGCCCTATTATATAATCGACTTAAAATTAACAAACTTTTTTAGGGATTTATGAAGCTAACACGTCGTTTAGTAATTACGGTTTGTTGGTGGATCTCAGGCATCCACCTATGGTTCATCTCATGGCCCCTAGAATAATGCTCCCACCACTCCGATGCATGGAATGTGAGATGGATGGTGGAAGATGGGTTTGGTATGATACTGAAAATTTCAATTTAGTACCTAAGTGGAACCCTATAAGATCATCTCGAAGGGACGTTTCAAGCCGCTCCCTATTATAGGGAGGCATATGGGTTTTGTTGAGCCACTTTCTGAAACCAACTCAAAGGGAATCACTATTATCAGGAGCCATATTTGAAATGATCAAATCTGGATCGTTGCCAACAGCTGGATGGAAAGAGGCAGTGCATCTAATTTTCAAACTATGGCCACGAGTGTATTGTGTCGCGACAAACAAGATCAGGGCCCAGTGGATAGCGAGAAGCAAGTTGGAGCGTAACTTTCGCCATCCTGCTTGCTAATATAGCGAAGGAGGGGAAATAGCGTGCCATTTGCAGATGTAAAATGTAGTGTTTGGAGTCCTTCACGCTTTCTATCAGACCCTTATGATCCTCCTCCCAGCCAAGCCTCTCACCTCACGTGATACATGTATTTTTATTGGAGTTCAAATCCCGCCGGCCATGTCGGTGGGTCCATTGTGCATCACAGTCGCACGATGACCAGCGATCCAAAAGTGAATCACACTTCAGCTGATCGTGTGCGATTGTGATGCATGGGTCGGAGAAGATTTTAACTCCTCTTATTGCGGTAAACAACATGATTACATGAGAAAAAATGATTTGTAGCCAACTCTTTTGCTATAGCTTTTGGTTGCCAACTTCACACAGCATGATCATAGCCGATCGATGAACGTCACTAGTGATGTTTGATATGACACAAGTGATATTCAAAATGTCACTAGTGATTTGCATCCAACCAATGAGTAGTTTCTAGTAGAAAAATGTAACCTTATCATATTCTCAGTCGTCATTGTTGTTATAAATTATTGTTGTTAATCAACTCCAAAAATAATACAATTCTATTATAGAGGCACATTCGAGCGGAATGCGATATATTTTTCGGGGTGCTTCGTGTTATGCTTCCTAGCCCCCAGCCAAGTGTACAGAGAAGGAATGAACCGTAGAGGAGTTGAACTCACTTCGATCGGGGCCGTTTCATGTGTCCCCCACCTTAGTTGGGCCCAACCATGATTATTGCGAGTGAACCGAATATGACCAAAACCCTTTTACTAACGGGCAGTGGCTGGCCCAGAAATTTCAAAATTTAAAATTTTAGGAGGAAAATTTGTAATATTTTTATTTAAAGAAAAACTAAAACCTTTAAAGGGCACCCCTAGAAATTTTGTCAGCTTTGGGAGGGCCATAGTCCTCCTCAGCCCCACCTTGGTTCCACCCCTGTTAATGGGACTCGCTTGATGCATGGTCTACAATATCAAGAACCTCTGAGAGCATCTCCAACGAGCTCCTAAGCCTTTCATTTTTTGGTACTACGGCGAAACATACAGTGTATGGGGTTAAAACGGTGCTCCAACTGGCTCCAAAGTCATTCGCCATAGTAGCATTTCGATACTCTCGTCGCAACATGCAGCGAACGAAATAAATAAATAACGTTCACTACTCTGTGGTCCCCGTGCCGGAGCGAATCAAGTCGCTGCCGCTCAAACAAATCACGTGTCTGAGCCAATCCGCGCTACTCCTGTTGCCACACACAACGAAGACTAAGATTGGTCCCCGAGCAAATCAAACGCCCCTTCACATTGAATAGGGAAGGGCTCTAGCAGCCCGCTAGAGTGATTTTTAATTCCCACTCTCTACTTTACTTACGTGGCACTAGGAGCTCCTAGAATAGGTAAGGCACCTAAGAGGCCGTTGGAGATGCTCTAAGCTCCGTAGTCGGATCTGGTATCATGCTGTAAAAAGGATACTTCGATTGTTATTTTACTATTTACACTTGGATCGAAGCAAATAACGATAATCAAGCGGTCGTAATAGGATCATGAGTGTAGATGTGATAAATAGCGGATGTAAATCTCATTCCGAAAACTTTTTTTTTGCCCGTTCTTTATTTAACGATTTCCACTTTTAGAGATTTTTTTTTCGAGAAATGGGTGTTTAGTCCCATACAACAAATCGGGTTAACGAATAGGACACTGATAAGACCCCTTTATGGGGAGGTCCAAAATTTTGTTCTAAAGATTGACCTTGCTCCCCTCCAGCCTTTCTCCCCTTTTCTCTCGAGTAGCACCTACGAGAGCAGAGCGGTGAGCAGCGGACGGCTACAGTAGCAATGACAATGGTGAGCTGCGGCTCAACGAGCAGCAGTGGGCGGTGGCGAGTAGGTTTGAATTAGGTTTAGGATTAGATCTCGGACTCTAGGGTTCATCCAATGACCTATAGATCTTAGATTTTTTGATTAGTTTTAGGGTTTAAGTTTTAGGATTAGATCTAGGTTTCACCCCATGGCCTGTAGATCTTAGGTTTTAGGGATTGGATTAAGTTTTAAGGTTCGGATTAGGTTTAGGTTTAGGTTTCACCCCATGGCCTATAGATCTTAGGTTTTAGGATTTGGATTATGTTTTAGGGTTCGAATTAGGTTTAGAATTCACCCCATGACAGATAGATCTTAGGTTTTAGGATCAGGATTAAGTTTTAGATATGATTTATAAGGGAGTGGCATGCAAATAAAAATTTGAAGCCAATTGGGGGATATTTTTTGTCCTCTGTCCTTAGGCTTAAAGGGATCTTATGATTTGGACCGTTCATTAAGTCCCCTTCTTTTTCTTCTCGTCCCTATAAAAACGAGGGAAGAAGAGATGCTGCTCTACCACTGCCTACGGCTTTCAACTCTCTCTCTCTCTCTCTCCTCCTGATCTTGAGGGTTTGGAGGGTTTGGGGATTCCAATGATCTTTGGGGGAGTAAATGAGCATATTGACAGATCGGTAACAACTATTCCTTGCTATCCCTGTAGATTTTTTATTCCATCCTTTTGGCTCTTCCAGTTCGAGAGAGAGAGAGAGAGAGAGAGAGAGAGAGAGAGAGAGAGAGAGAGAGAGAGAGAGAGAGAGGCTATATATATAGGGAGAATTGGGTCTCAATGGTATTATATAGAATCTGCAGAATTTTGAACTGGGTCTTTGAGATCTCTCATAAGTTCTTGTGCTGAAAATTGGGATCTTTTGCATCCCCGTAGCTCTAGCTCATAGTTTCCGACAAAAAGTTGAGATTTTGACACTTTTCAGATCGAAAAACTCTAGAATCCTCACATCTTTAATGGTTTTTCTGACAGATTGGGAAGGTGGAGCGGTAGATTAAGTGATTTTGGGGGATTTCTTGGCTTTTGAGGCAGACAAGGGATATAAATAAGTGTGTGTGTGTGAGATCGAGAGAGAGAAGGGAAAAGCTCGGTCTGTTGCCCCTTCATAAGCTGGTAAGTAATCTCATGATCCCGAATCCTAGACCACGCTTGTGTTCATTCCCTTCCATGACTTGAGCACCGGAGGGGCCTTGGCTCGGAGGTGAGCCTCGGTTTCTGGCAAGTACCGCGGGATGGAGGTGGACGTGAGTTGCCTCATCTGACGATCGGGTGTGGTCGACGGAAAATCCTCCCCCCCCCCCCACCCGCCCCCCCCACACACACACAACATCCTCTCTCCTCCCTCCATCTCCAACGGCTTGGCTCTAGGATGTTAGGGTTTCGGTGGCGATGGAAAAGATGGAGGAGGGAGGAGGTGGCTTCAACGGCGTGCTCAACGAGCTTTGGTGAAGACTCCAACGATGATGAGGAAGGAGGAGGGGAAGTGGCGGCGGCTCAAACAACATCGTCTCAGGCAGTGTAGAATGGGAGGAAGGAAGCAGATGGTGGATATGAGGTGGGAATTAATTTTTTAAGAGGAAACTGGGTATGTTAATTAGTTTTGCGGTGTGAATAAAATTTTTCATTTTCATGTACGTTGTAGTTAGTTATTTAGTTGTATGTTCAAGGTGGTTCAAATATTTGACCGACTCGCAGAATCAGATTGAACCAATCCAAATTTTCGTAGTTAGGTTTGGTTCGATTTTTACTAAGATTGGTTTGGTTCGATTTTTTTCCCCTAGAGAACCGTTCATTCCGATTCGGTTCGAA
Source organism: Chamaelirium japonicum (assembly GCA_947650365.1). Classification (NCBI taxonomy): domain Eukaryota; kingdom Viridiplantae; phylum Streptophyta; class Magnoliopsida; order Liliales; family Melanthiaceae; genus Chamaelirium; species Chamaelirium japonicum. Next base: position 21,782,653 of record OX393549.1, read on the forward strand.
TTCCTAAAATAACCGAACCCTAAATCATGAACACCCCTAGTGGGTTCGGTGAAACAGACGCCCCCTCGCCAGAAACTCCGGCGCGCGCTCTTCTCGTCTCCCTCCCTCCCTCCCTCCCTCCCGTGTGCCAGCGATCACAGAGACCAGTTGAGAGGTGGAGAGATAGCTCAAAGGGGCTAGGGTTCTTCGCGTTGGATCGAGGTCTCGATCTCGATCCAGAGGGTGATGGCCGTCAACGATGGAGGCGGCGCTGAATCCTTGGAGAGCAGGCCGGGAGTCTTCCTTATCGGTTCCCCCAACGTCGGCAAGCGAACTCTCCTCTCTAGTCAGCTCTCTCTCTCTCTCTCTCTCTCTCTCACACACACACACACACACACACACACACACACACTGTTAATTTCATGGTCAATAGGTTCTTTTCTATAATTATGCTGTTAAGATTAGGCAGTGTATGATTTCGTGTTGATTTGTCATTCTTCCTTTATTTTTATTTTTTTAATTTTTGCTTAACGTAATTGAAGCCTCCGAATTTCTAGGGCTTTGGATAGATCCAACAGCACTAAGAATTTAGAGTTCAATCGTAACCCAGCTTCAATCTTTCAGGTCCTACTTCAGCGTTGGTTCCGATTGCTCCAACTGCAAAGTGTATTGAAATCTATGCTAACTACCCTTCTCCTGTTTTCTACCTTTAACCCTAGTTCTTAGACCTCCCTTCTCACCAAGGCTGGTAATGTCATGCTCTGCATGACCAATCCCTTTCGCCACGTTTCGTCCATCATTGGATCTGCTCTGGACCAGCTCTAAACTGAGCCGGCATCCAGTCTCACTCAGCTCACTCTCGTTGGGTCCATCTCGAATCTAAGACCTGTCAATATTGAGTCATCTCCTCTTTTGTCTCAATATCTGGAGGGTACCCTCCATCTTTTCTTCTTTGGTGACCTGGGGGTCCAAATATGAACTTTTTCATATTCCCCGCTCCTTAATAAAGTGCACATGACTATTTTGACCTCAGTCGGGGCCTCGGGACTTTCAAGCACTGTTATATCGGGGAAGCAGCCGGCAAGGTGTTGCTTTAGTAGTGTAACTACTCTATTTCCGATCCGTTTCTTACAATATCTACAGTGCGATTTCTGCTTCTTTGTGTCCAAGGGGAACCCATGCTTCCAACCTACGTTTTTTATCCCCGAATCCCTTTGCGGGGGAGGCTGTGAGGCTATATGTAAAAATATTTTAAAGAAATTAATACAAATTAGATTCTAAGTTATTGTTATTTGTAAATACATTAATTTTTATATTTTTGTACATGTGATCAGGACCGATGAGATCCTACAAATCAAGTGGATCAGATGTCCGACGAATCAGATATGGCCCGGCGGGGTCCGACGACGATTTCCAGTTAATCCGGCGAGCTTCGATGATGAAATCCGGCGAGACCAGTGTCGATTTCCGATGAATCCGACAAGCTCAAACGGCGAAATCCGGCGTGACTGGTGTCAAATTTTGGTGAAATCTGGTGACTCAGACTCCAACAAGGTCGACATCGAATTTCGGCGAGATCCGGCGACTTTGGCAAAGAGATCCGGCAAGGTTTCGACGATTTTACTCAAAATCTGACGAAGTTGGTTGATTTCGACCGAAACCCGTTAGTTTCAATCAAAACCAGACCCCACCCCCCATTTAAAGGCCCTAGATTCCTGAAACTCGGACTCGACTCAAAAGTCAGCCGAGTCGAGTAAACTCGGTCCGACTCGGCTGAGTTTTCTCCAAACTTGTTTCGACTCAACCAATTGACTTGACTCGAAATATGTCTGAGTCAAGTCAACTTGGTTCGACTCAACCGAATTTTTTAGAGTTTTAAAACAGTGGTTCTAGTAGACCCTAACACCGAATAATGAGAGTTAATAAGTCTTTTCAATGGAGACAATCATTCCATGGTTACAGTGTACGTAATCATACTGACGCAATTGGTTGTCTTTAATGTTAATAGTGTGCATCAGGGTAATAGCATCTAACCACTAACCAATGATCATCATACCTATTTTAAAAACATAATTAGAGAGCAATTCTTGTTTGCACTAGCAAGTGGAGTAGTGGGATGCACCTTCTGAGTTTTGAGTTTGCAGCCAATGATAGGACCATTGAGCACTACCAATCTATTAAAAATAAGAAAACTCCTACGTGGTGGGACTGGACAATTCTTTACCATCATATTGTTCATCCATTTCACCTCCAAAACTGGTATTTGATGAGACACATGCGTAAGGAGCGTAACAGACAAAGCACATATACAACAATCATGCGGCATGAAAGTATACATCAAAGTGAATACATGTAACCAAATAAAACACAAAATACTTAAATTCTTAAGGTTACATAAATATATCGCCAGCTAAAATCATCAATATTCATCTATACATTGATTGGTACCAGATCCAACGACCACACCCTCTCCACTTGTAATCAGACCAAGTGGCTGATTATCTTATTTATCATATAAATTAATTTTTATCGTCTTAAATAGGGTTAAGTTAGAATTGTTACGCAAGTTATCTCTTTTATGTTTTTTAGTCCCACATCAAATGTTGATGTTCATGGATGTAACCCCGCCTATTATATAAAGGCGTATGGTCTTTTGTTTTATTAATATGATGAATTATAAATTGTTTGCGAGCATATAAGTTTTTTGGATTGGAATCCATCAGGGTGGATTCCTCGAATCTGGTGGACTCTAGATCTCCCCCCCCTCTTTTCTTCCTATTTCTCAAACCCTAAATCTTTGTGTGAGCATCGACGATGACTGCCCTCTTTTTCTTTGTGTTTCAGTGAAGAAGAGCAAGAAAGATAAGAGGGACCTCCGACCCTTCACTTTCTCTCTCTCTCTCTCTCTCTCTCTCTCTCTCTCTCCCCCTTCTTTTCCTCGTGCGAGGAGGTCATCCCTTCCCCTATCCGTGCGATAGAAAGTCCTCTCCCCCTCCCCTTTTTTCGCAATCAACAAAAAATTACGAGGGATAAAGTCACGTGCCTTCTTTTATTGCTTCTCTAGGAGCACCCCACATAAACCCCCACAACTAGTTTTTTCTAAAAGCAATCTAGAAACTTAATTTTTAGTTTTCTGAAATAAACCAGCTACAGAGAAACACCGTGATTGCCCTGTTTTACTGAGAGCACCCCAACCACAACCTAGATTTGACCACGGGCACCTCAGTCACCCGTAAAAGTTAGTTTGCTTTTTTTGGCCGATTTGAAGCTCTTTTCGAGGAGTTTTTTGTGCCTAATTTGCTCATTGGATTGAAGGATTATTCGGGTGGTATCCTCCCACTAGTTATCTATCTTTTGACTTGCTTTAGAGATGATATGAGAGTTATTCTTTTGAATTCTGAGTAACCCTGTACCTCGTTCCCACCAGTTTGGTATCAGAGTTTCAGTCATCATGTCCTACCATGAGTACCGATCTTACTACAACCCTCAACCTATTGACATGGAGGTCTATACTCAATTTCTCGCATCAACAAGACCTTCCCGACACATCCTATTTGCGACATCTGATTGGGAAGAAAAGAATGCCGACGAAGTCTCAAGAAATGTGTTTATATTGAATCTGTCAATGCAGCCATTCACATAGTGGTTCCTCCAAGATCCTCCTAGTTGGACTTGGCGACAACGGTGTATACATATCATCAACGTGCTTGATGAAACTAAAGATGAATTAAAGCAATTGAAGATCCAAGCACAAGCCAGACTTTCACAACATTATATATCTAAAACATTCCCTATATAACATCTCTCTATATAATATGTATGAACACTATAATGTTCTCTCTACAACATTCTCTCTATATCATTTTATCTCTATGAAATTTTCTCTCGACAATATACCTCTTTCTACAACATTATTTATGCAATATTCTCTCTACCTAGATTCTCTCAATGATAGTTATCTCTGTATAGCATTTTTTCACTCTACATTATTTTCTTTCTGTTACATGTATTAGGGGTGGCAATGGGTCGGGTCGGGTCGGGTTCGTGTCATGTCTAGTTTCGGGTCGTGTCCAAAGCCCCTAGACTCGGACCCGACCCGTTTAACTAATCGTGTTTAGACCCTAAACCCGTACCCAACCCGCTTATAAACGGGTAGATCCGATAAGACCCGTTAGACCCGTTTACCACACTGGTCTATTTAGTTGATCCGATCCGACCCAATCCGACTCAACCCAACCTGGTCCGGACCGGGAACCGGCGAACCGGTAGGAAAACCGGTCCGGGCCGGGCGTGAACCGGTGTTGGAAAACGAACCGGTATTGAACTGTCGGGCCGGGCGGTTTTAGGTATAAACCGGATCGGACCGGGCGGTTTTAGGTATAAACCGGACCGAACCGGTTTTTTTTTTGGTGCACAAATGCTCTCTCTCTATCTTTCTCTAGGTTTGACTGTGTTTGTTGGGCCGGTGAACCGGACTGGATCGGCCGGCCGAACCGGACCGGTACACAAACCGGTTCGTCTTCCGGTCCGGTTCTGACAACATTGGACATGACCTGTTGAATTTTAAACGGGTCTTCCCGAGTCTACCGTGTCCAGACCCTAAACCCGGACCCGACCCGTTTATTAAACGGGTCTATCATGTCGACCTGTTTATGACACAAACCCGTTTAACCCAGACCCATACTCGCTAACTTTGTGTTGGGTCCAGAGTTGCCAGCCCTGTGTTGTATGTAATATCCTCTCTACCTATATTCTCTCTCTAGAATATTTCTATCTTTATACTATTTTTCTCTATAATTTTTTCTCTTTAAAGATTCTTTGTATACCATTTCTCTTTATATAATATACGATCTCTCTATAACATTATGTAACATTATCTCTTTATAGCATTTTCTCTCAACAATATACTCTCTCTACAATATTCTTTATATATTTTTTCTCTCTATAATATTCTCTCTGTACAATATATATCATCTCTTTCTATCATTCTCTCTACAACATTTTCTTCCTCTATAATATTTTATCTCTACAATACATTTTCTCTATATTATTTCTCTCTACAATTTGTTTAATATATAACATTCTTTTTTTCTATATAATTCTCTCTCTTTACAATAATTTCACTCTACAACATTTGTTCTATTCACACTATTCTCTCTTACTTGCCATTTTGCCGCTCTGCCTCAAGAACCCAAAAGCTGCTTTTGGCTTTTGGTGATTTTAGGTTTTGGTTTTGGAAAACCAACTTTCTAAACAAATCCTAAACGCACTCTATATCTTATGTCAAAACCAGTTTGGCAAGTGGAACCTGTTTTGATCCAAAACAGGCATCCAAAACCATTGCCAAACGTGCCCTCAAAATCAAGGTTTGTAGTTTCAGTTTCGGTTTCGGTCCGCCCACCGAGGATCAGTTTCGGAGTTTCGGTTTCGTTTTTTAAATTTAAAATATTATAAAATATAAAAATAATTACATCAATAACCACTTCATAGTGGTCTGGTTTTCAAAAGAGCGTGGCTTTTACTTTACCCCGATTTTTTGTCAAAAAGTTGAAAAATCATGATTCTGAATTTTGGCCAAGTCTGGAGGAAAAAAAAGTTCTTGTGAAAGAATTTTTTTATAGATTCAAAATATTTTACCGGACTTTGGCTTTTTAAGTTGATCTTATACTTTTAGATTTCTGTGATTTTTTTCAGTCCAAAATACTTTGTAGTTTTTTTTTCACCGAATTTTCTTTTTTAGCCAACAACTGTAAAGTCTGATTTTGTATAGAAACTGAAAAATTACATTTTGATTCCTTTGAATTTAGATTGTTCTGATATTTTTATTAAATCCAAATGGGGGATATTTGTTTATTTACATAAAATAACTTAAAGTAAATGGAGAACATAAAGAACATTTACTTAAATGTTTTTTATGTCAATATGTCTGTCAAACTGTCATGCTGAAATACACCTTATCCTGTACCCAGACCTGCTTTTACTGAGTGCTGAGTACCGAAACCCGAATTGGAGATTTTGGGACCAGTTCCGACCGAAACCGATCTGAAACTGATCGGTTTTGGCCGAAACTCCAAACCTTGCTCAAAATATCTGTTTGTCTTTCTGCTGGGTTTTGTGGTGGTTGTGTTGTAGTATTGCTCTTTTATTGATGTAGGGTTCATAATGTTGCCCTTCCCGATGGATTAAACGCACCAATATGGCTTTTAGTTCCTTTCAGATAACTTACTACATGAGATGTTCTGTGCTTAGTTCAGGGGATCACCCTTTTTGTGTTATGTTGCTGGCACATGCAAAAGCATATCCTGGTTTGTTCTATTGTTCTTCTCTTGTCAATAGAAGTGTATAATTCCACGTATGCTGTCGTTGTTCCTTTTATCTCATTATACATGCTCTCTTTGACTGCAGGATTGCTTTCGGTCGAGGTTCCGGACACATCTGACTTCTCAGGATTACTTTGTCAGGGGTAATGTAGTTCTCCTTGAGTTTAAGGCTAGTTGAATTTTTAATAACCATAGCAAGATTCTGAGAAATTGCCAGAATTAATAAAGTTTGTGCTGTTTGATTGATTGATTAGGTGGACTATTGAAACCAAATATTACTCGGCTGATCTTTCTCTATGGATGGCTCATCTTGGCAAAGGGTTTCATTTTGAAACACTACCATTTTCTAAGCAATTGGCTGCCTTGGTTATGGTTTTTGACATGAGTGATGTTCGAATCATACCCTATGTTTTTTTATCCTTGTTTTCTCTTTTAATGGTCGGTCAGCTGGTATTTTGGAAGTTTCAAAACTTATTAGCCACTATATAGGATATGTGGTTTTAATCCATGTGATCTCAATTTTTTTTTTCCATTGTCTGCAGGAGTCTTCTTTCAATGCCCTCCAAGATTGGGTTTCTGATATTGATATTAAGAAGTTTGAAATATTGTTATGCATAGGAAACAAAGCAGATCTTGTACCTGGTCATTATGCCCATACAGAATATAGAAGACATCTGCAGAAGCGAGGAGAATCCAACAGTGACCCTCATCCTGAATACTTGAATTATGGGATGCATGAGACCGAGGCTTGTAGTTTGTTGGGAAATGAAGAACCGTCGTTGGAGATTAGGAAGTCATGTTTGGAATGGTGCAGCCATTATAACATTGAATACATTGAAGCGTGTGCATCGAATGCTGTCTTCGATAAATGTAGGTTCATTTTTTTATATCCTTCTGAATTTTGAATTCCTTATAATTTTGTTTTGGTATTCCTATATCCCGTATATTATCTCATTTTTTAAAAGGAAATATTATGTTGGATAGAATTCTGTAACCGTCATGGGTTATATGAACTTATATTATAGGAGAAAGGTCCTTTATATTATCTATTGCTGCAAGAATATGTAGACACAAGGTATTCGTTTAAATCCGTATGAATAATATTTGGTGAATATGGCATAGTTTTAACTTCCAACTTACTGGCAACAAAAATATTAGTGGTTTAGTTCCCTATGATTACCCTTTTCTTTTCTCCTTACATTCATTTCTTTTGTGATACTTCTATATAAAAATTATCAGCATAATTAAATGGTGGCTTACAGGTCTGTCAATTGATGGTGATATTCAAGGTGTAGAACGACTCTATGGAGCTCTTTCTGCTCATATGTGGCCTGGAATGCTCCTGAAATCCGGAAACATGATAGGCATGTCGTCCCTTGCTGGGAAGGAAGGTAAAAAAGATAAGGAAACCACATCAAGAATTACTATTGGACATTAAAATAATTGACTCATATGTCATCATTTTTGTCTGCCGTATGGATCCTACTTCAAAATTGGTTCCTATCGATGGTCGATTTATTTTAGGGCTATATAATATCCCTCCATACTATTTCTGCCAATGGACCAAATCACCCCTTGCTCTCATCATTGAATGAATTGGCTCTTCTTCTCCCACTCACGAGAGCATCCTACCCTCACCAAAATAACTGCCTCCTTGTTGCTCGTTGACACTCCCTCCTCGTCCCTGACTCGTCGGTGCCACCTTGTTGGCGCCCCCAAGCCCTCTTTATGCTTCTGCTTTCTCGTGCTCTATGCTGGTCTTAGGTATGGACCTGCTTCTCTCTCTACATGGTGTCGATTTCTTGATAAATAAAACGACTTCTTGATGTTGTGCATGTTGATGTCTGATTTTTATTTTATTTCATGACTTTCTCATTTGAGAATCTGAACTTGAATCTGCTCAAAGGATTTTTCTTGTTTCCCCCATTTGAAACGGATGGATTACTTCTTGTTGTAAGTCTTGGTTTTTTTAGTTGTTTCAACCTGCACCATTAAATCATTTGGATCAATTGTATTTGTTGATGTGTTTCTTTTCCGTCGGACCCATATTACCCACTTCAAGTGCAGACCTTGTATCAGGAAATTGGGTGCTATTATGTGGAGTTGTAAGCTTATGTTTTACTTGGTCGGTGCTAGTTTTGATTTAAGGCATGTGAACAGATTGGAATTTGCTTTGAATTATACCCAGAAAAAAGGGAGTAGGAGCAATGAAGGATTTTGATTTGTACATTGCTTAGGAACCACGGGGTGGATGTTTGATGATTGTAGTGGAAGAGCCAGAATTATGCTCAAAAGGTAGCAACAACAATTACCATCGATCTCTTATTTCGTAAAGAATTCAAAAAAAATTTGGGGAAAAGAAAGCCATGATGACCATTGAAATCAAGTAATAGACAATACGCTTGTTCGATACAATTGATGCATTATTCGTTCAGTTGAAAGCTTACATAGTTTCTGCAAGGAAATAAAAACTCCACTTAATTTAATATTCTTTATCATCATAATTCATCTTGAGAGTTTTTTATGTTTAGGATGCGTTGTGTGAGAATATCATGGTTGACACCATTAAGCATCCCTTATTAAATAGAAGAAGTAAACAACCTTAATAGAATCTTCTAAATTCAATCATTCTTAGTTGGATAAATTTGGCAATGTATGTGTACTTAAGTCTAGCAACTATGCATATATAATATGCCGGCTTTTTATATAGGATTGTTGTCTATGTATACTGAGTGAGGTATCTCTGTACATAAACCTGTCAATAGTGTATATAGGCATGAAATATATTGAAAAAGAATCCTTTATTTTTTTAAGAATATCAAATCCATGTATTTCTGTACATGTCTATTTGTATTTATTGTATAACGAGATATGTATATATTTGTTTTATGTATATTTTCAAGTGTACATGTGTACTTGATATACCTTTGCTTTATTTACTTAGGTATTTGTATACTTTATACATATGTAGAAATGAACTAAATCGCAAAGTGACAAAAACTCCATCTAATAAAGTGACCAATCACCAATGCTCCATCTCAGAAGAGAACACTGGATGAGTTTATTAACAGCAGGTATTTTTCAAAACACTTTTTTGAGTCTATTAATGATTTAGGACTTTCTGATGCCCATGTGGTATCAGATATAGCCCGGAATCAAAACAAATGGCGAAGAAGGATTCATAAAGCCGACCCCAAGTAGATGGGACATGGCTTGATGGTTATGGTTATGGTATTTGGTAATGTTTCAAAATACACCATTTGGCCATCCAATTAAAATGTTTCTAAAAAAAAAATTATATATGTATATATTTTTCGCTTGTCTATGTAAAGAGATACATTACTCTATATACAGAAATACCAAGTCTATGTCCAGAGATGTCATACTATTACACAGTTACCAGTTTAAAGTACAGAGATGCATTGCCTAATTTATCCTACAAGGATTGATCTAATTTAGGAAGATTTTGCTAAAAATTGCTTCAGCAGCACAAAGTCTCAAAATGTTACTTCTACTTAATAAGAGATACTTAATGGTGCCATGCAAGGTATTGTCACATAATGCATCATGAACATGAGCGCATCTCAAGATTATTTATGATGTTTTTAAGAATATCAGAAAAAGTATGGATGAGGTTTCAAATGAACGAATAATGCATCAATTTTCAAACGATTATATTGTCTATTATGTGATTTCAGTGGCTATCATAGCTTTCTTTTCCTCCAACATTTTCAAGTGTTGAACTACGATATGTATCAATGGATCAATGGTAAATGTTGTTGACCAATTTTTAATAAATTATCTTTTTTTTCATTGCAATCATCTAGTATCCACCATGTGGTTGCACAAGCAGTTGCATTTATATATGTAACAAGTCCTTCAATGCTTACTTTTCTAGGTATACTTCAAATCAAAGTCCAGTTCATCTACATGCCTAAAATCAACACTAATAGTAATCAAGCAACATAAGCCTACAAACCCGTATAACAACATCCAATTCCTTGGTAAGATGGTTGCAATTGAAGATAGTAATATCGGTTCAGTCGAAAAGAAAACCATTAACAAATGTAGTTGATCCAAATGCTCTAATTGGTACAGTTTAAAACATCTAAAAAAGACCAAGACTCACACCAGCAAGTTTCCATCCGTTTCAAATGTGGGAAAGGAAGAAAACCCTTTAAACTAATTCCAGAAATTAAATATATAAATAAATTAACACATTCATAGTTCATGTCCTTCGTTGATCTTGCTCCCCTTAAACCCAAGTCGAATTCATCCATATGCATATAATCAAGCAAGCACTAATGAAGTAAATCATAAGCCGACCACTCCACGTAATAGCATCCAATATCTCGGTAAGATGGTTGTAATTGAAGACGGTATTATGGGTACCGTCTTCAATTACAAATACAATTGATCCAAATGATCTAAATATGGTGCAGTTTAAAACAAACTTAAAAGAAGGCTCATAACAGCAACCGTTCATCCTTTTCAAATGGGGGAATAGAGTAAAATCCTTCTGTAAAGAGTCAAGAAATAAAATAAATGAACAGATTTATGATTCAAGACTCAAGCTCTCTGTTTTTAAATGAGTAGAGTCAAAAAAATAATTTAAATTAAAAAAAACAGACATCAACATGCATTCTTAAAAGAAGTTCAAGAAAACACTTATCAAGAAATCAACACTATATAGAGAGGAGAGAGAGAAAATGCAAATAAGGCTTGGGGGCAATGAGTAGGGGGCAGCATACAAGGTGGAGCTAACGAGTAAGCATCAAGGAAGCATTGACGAGCGATGAGGCAATTAGGGCGCAAGGTTTCAGTGACAGGGTAGGGTCCTCTCATGGTGGGAGGAGCCAGTTCTTTCAAGTGATGATAGTCTTGGGATATTCAGTCCGAACGGTGAGAAATTTTAGAACGGTGTGTTTTGGATTAATAGCCAACGGAAGGAGGGATGGGTCATGCTGGGGGAAGGTGAGGGAGGGATTTGCAGAAGATGAAAATTTGGGGAGCAGTTGGTAATTGGCAGAAAAGGTGGGTAGGGATATACAAATAATCCTTTGTGTTAATTTGAGAGTTTGCTAAACTCATTCTTCACTACCTTAATTCAAGCCTATTCATTCTACCCCTCTGGTGGGTGGGTGGGTCCGCGCGTGTGCGGTGTGGTTGTTCCAACTATATGTTAGTTAACTATTGTTTTTAACTGCTATTTTTGTTTTGTATTTCGCAGAAATGACAGATGAAGAATCCGATTATGAAATCGAATATGAGGTTTTATCCAGGGGGTCTGATGAAGCATGGGACAACACAGGTGATTCTGGTGTTTCTTTCAGCGAGCCCCCGGTGAGTAGCACAGAGGGATTTGCTGGTGAAATCCAGATCAGAAGTAATCAAGGTCTAAAGCATAGCATCGATGGTGGAGCTGAAGTTAGTGTCCCAACCCCCGAAGTAATTGCTGGTGAATCCAGCGGCCATCCTAATGACAGTGTTAGGGATCCAGATCAAAGCCCAAAGGTTGATGCATCTGCGGACCAGGTCTCAACCTCGGAAGCTGACGTACGGGAGGATATTGGACCTGATGTAGCCGATGCGGTTTCGGATGATAACTCGCATCTTGGTTTTGAGGATCTGGAGAGGTTGATGGGCGAGATCACTAACATGCGTGGCAGCTTGAGGCTGATACCTGATTTTCAAAGGAGAGAGATGGCCGCGAAGCTGGCTATGAGGATGGCTGCAATGTTTGGTGACAGCAGCGACGAAGATACGTTATGAACTATGGAGAGCTATAATGGAGGCAAAGTCACGGAGGATTGCAGATTTCTGATCATCCGCAAAGTTATTTGCCAACGATCTTGCGAGCGCTGATCATGATTGTTCTAGCTACGATTAAAGTGGATTTTCTTGCATGATCAGTGACACGATGGTTGTTTCCGCTGCCATCTCTATGGTTGTCCGATTGTTCCGAGCATGTTTGCTTCCGGTCCAATTGACGTTTTTTCAAGTGCATATGATCCTTCTGCTGCTATGGCTATGGATGATGTGTTAGCAAAATCGTTGAAAGTAAGTAAGCAGCGGGGTTCCCTTCGGGTTCAATAGCTTGGTTAGCAGGGTCCTTTCAAAAAATCCCGCAAATAACTTTTGTCCCCTCTGTTGCTTTGGTTTTGTTTGGTTTGGGCTTCCTATTTCTCGTCTTTTCGTTGTCCGACAACTCGGTCCAGGCGAGCAAAAAACTGAGTCATACTGGTCTGTATGACTTGATATCGACCGAGTTTTGAAACGATGACAGGTGCAAGCCCTGAAGCGGAACCGGTCCATTGCAACCTTTAAGTGAACCCTCCTAGAAAGCGACTTTGGAACCACTTTTACAAGTTATAAGCCAAAGAGTTGAAATGAAATAATATTTTTTATTTACGAAACTAATCTGAAGAGGAAATATAAGTTCGCTTCATTATCATGAAACTGAAGGACCAAAGTTGGTAAGCAACTGATGCTTTGGTGAAAAGGTTGTGGGTTCAATTCCTCCTCCCATCAAGTTACCCAGGAGTGCGTAGGAAAACTTCCGAGTGGGTTGGTGCGCATTCCCGGAGGGTTATGTCCGAGCCCAAAGTGGGTCAATTGCCCGAAAGGTTTTGGGACACCAGTCGATCTCAAAAAAACAAAAACAGGGGGAAGTTAGTGATAGATCACTGACAAAGGATCGGGTTAGTGTTAAGGAGGCTGAAATATCTCTAGATGTAAACTTCGTGTATCGTGTGTCTAGCGAGAGGAGGGACCCAAACCTTATTATTGATTTGTGGCTCTTGCTACTGGGAAATCACTGTAGCAATTGTTCCTCTTTAGAGCATCTCCAATAGTGGTCGCCATTAAGGGACGGATCCAGGAATCGAACCATGGGGGGGCAAATGTTAGAAAAATCTTTGGGGGGCGGGGTCTTAAATTTTGTTAAAAATTCAGGGGAGGCGAACTTATATATTTTAAAATAATCCTAGCTAATACTACTATAATAAGGGGTTCTCTTTCGAATTTAGGGGGGGCGATCGGCCCCACATGCCCCTCTAGAACCATCCATGTCTCCATTTTGGAGGCAACATGACCTCCAAAATAGAGATAAAGTTAATTCGCAGTCACATGCACTCCAACCACATGCCTCTATATTTTTTCTCTCTACTTTGTATTAAAAAATTCTATTTTATATCCCCATTATGTATTAAAAAACTCTATTTATATATATGATTTGGGACATGCCAAATGAGATATAAGAGGAAAAAGACAAAGGGTGTTTTTGACATTAAGTATGATGAACAGTGTTATGCAGGTTGGCCTCCAAATCCCTCCAAACCTCCAAATATGGAGGCCAAAAATACAAATCTCCAAATTGAAGGATGGTTGGAGGGGTTTACACCTCCATTTTCGAGTTATGAAGGATGATTAGAGATGCGCTTAGTACTAGATTGTTGCTTTCTATTACCGTGAGCAAAGAGTAACAATTGCTACAGTGACATAAGTGGAGATTGGTGACACCGTATGACACATCACAACCGCCCGAATGGAGTACACGGACATACCGGGTGCGAATCATCTGCTAGGTGCTTGCCATCCAACGTTTATCAGACGACTACGATTAGGGACGGAACTATGTATAGACTAAGGGGGGACCATGGCCCCCCCTCAATTATTATTTTAAAAAAATCATATAGTAAATGAAAATTATTATGGCTTGGCCCCTCCCAACATAAAATCCTGGTTCCGTCCCTTATGCCATGCTAAGCGGTGCTGGCCCGGGTGCTACATGAACAATGGAGGCAGCCATTATTGACGAGGTTCCAATTCCCTTATATAATTAAATGGTTCAACTTTGAATATGATCCCTTTGTTCGAAAGTGGCACGAAGCCCAAATTTGATACAATTGATGTCGCAACCCTTGGCCTTGGTCAAGGGTCTGCTACGACATATTTTTCTCCCATTTTGTAGCGGTGGATCTCCCTCTTGCCTAAGTGGCAAGCTTTCCTATATGTGGGGTTCTTAAAGGGAAATATTATTCATACCCCATAAATCTGTAATTAGCCCCCATTTCCAACAAACTTGAATACACCCCATTTTTTTTTTTCATACCCCATTCCTATCCCAAAAATACCCTTCCCCCTTACACCCCACCTTCAATACACCCCAGTTAAATGGCCCGCCCCAACTTGATTATACCCCAATCAAACACATACCCCCTTAAATATACCCCAATTATATGTACTCTTGAATACACCCCACTCTTAAATAAACCCCATGCAGTTGGCTGATACTTGAAGACACAAGTAGAGCTGCAACTTGGGCGGGCCAACCTGAGCGCAACCCGAGTCCAACCCGAACCCAACCCGAATTTGGGCGGGCTAATCCGAGCCCAACCCGAATCATTTCTCCTCGACCCGACAGGACCCGACACGAAGTTAGCGGGTCTGGGTCAAGGCTAAATGGGTTCGGGTCGTAAACGGGTCGACACGATAGACCCGTTTATTAAACGGGTCGGGTCCGGGTTTAGGGTTTGGACACGGTAGACCCAGGAAGACCCGTTTAGTATTCAATAGGTCATGTCGGGTTGGGTCTACCAACAATCCGATACTATAATATATAAAACCAGTGGGTCTTTCGGGTCAGGTCGGGTCAAGTCGGATTGGGTCGGATCGAGTCAACTGAATAGATCCGGGTGGTAAACGGGTCTTATCGGGTCTTATCGTGTCTACCTGTTTATTAGCGAGTCGGGTACGGGTTTAGGATCTAGACACACGATTAGTTAAACGGGTCGGGTCCGGGTCTAGGGGTTTTGGACACGACACGAAACTAGACACGACACGAACCCGACACGACACGACTCATTGCCACCCCTAGCTGCAACTTGGGCGGGCCAACCCGAACCCAACCCGACTTTGGGCACGTTAACCTGAACCCACCCCGCACAACCCGACGGGTTGGGCGTGGGCTAAGTTTAAACGAACATTGGGTTGGGTTGGGGTACAAAAGACGCTGAGCATGGGCTTTGGGGTTTGGGGTATAAAAAAAAGGGCATTGTTGGTATTAAAGGATTGTTGAGTAAGTTATTGAGAAACGCTAGGGATACGGGGGCTAATTACAGATTTTTGGGGTATGAATAAAATTTCCCTTCTTAAAAATTGGAGCATTTCTCTCGCTCTTGTCTCGAGTTTTGATCTTTGGTCTATCTTGTGCTGGTGCACCAGCAGATGATGTACTGATGACTATGGTGGCCCTTTCAAAAAAAAAAGTTGTTGCGTCCCATGGGCAAAGCACATGTCTCCCTGGTGGTCGAGGTTTTTCAGAAGATCACACACCAGAGAAGATGGTACGCACATCCACAACAAGAGAAATATGCAGGCAATCAAGGATTAGAATTTCACTACAGAGATTACAATCACAAGCGGTGGATCACCATTTGTCGGACCCCCGCACGTCGTATCTATACCCCTCTACAATCTCGGAATAATCACACAACCAAGACAGAAAACCTTGTGGGAGATACACAAGAGAATACCGAACAATGCCGAGAGTAGAAGCACAGGAGAAGCTCGCTGAAATAGATGCGTCAAGGAACCCAGAGATGGTCCGTACACCGAACCTTCTTCTTCTTCGACTCTCTCATCCGAGTGCCAACGGGCACATGCATTTACTAGTTTACAACAAGAGAAATATGCAAGCAATCAAGGATTATGATTTCACTACAGAGATTAAATCACAGACGGTGCATCACCATTTGTCGTAACCTCGCACATCATATCTCTACCCTCTACAATCTTGGAATAATCACACGACAAAGACAAAAAACCTCATGGGAGATACACAAGAGAATACCGAACAATGCCGAGAGTAGAAGCACCGGAGAAGCCACCGAAGTAGACGTGTCAAGGAACTCAGAGATGGTCTGTACATCATACCTTCTTCTTCTTCTTCTTCTACTCTTCTCTCTCACAAGTTCTATCTCTTCTCACGACGACTGTAATCACGCCTCAAGTTAACCCTAAAATCCCAAAACATCCCTTTTTATAATAGGGAAACATATGGCATTAGTGTTTTTTTCCCAATATAGCCGCTTCCGCAACCGAACCTGTGCTGTAAGACCCGTGGTCGCCCAAAACCGGCGGCAGGGTGAACTCCCATCAATGCCAAAACAATGTTATGTCGCCTTGGCACCCGGGCACCCGCAGTTTGGCACGCAGGCGAACTCATGCAGCCGAGAGCACTCGGGTTGGCCTTTTTGCTAGACAAAACCTAACAATCTCCACCTTGGCTTGAAAAAGCTAACTCTGCCAGCACCGCTACCAATTTTGAGAACTTGTGAAAGTCCTTTGTCATTCTTGTCGCCACTGTTGTACCTTATACCTGGTGCCCGATCACCTAGATCGATAATCGACTAAGTCCAATTTGGCTTTGGACTTGACCAGGATCCACTTTTTCATCTTCCGGACACCCAAGAATATTCCATCTACAGAAGAACTCTTTACCTCAGAAACTACCCTGGCAGCAACCCTGTACTAGCCCTCACTATAGACTCCCTCCAAGATCGAAGAAGTTTCATCCATAACCTTCAAGACTCCACTAAAACTGACGGTATAGCCGTGAGAATCTAATTTGAAAAGAAAAATTAGATTTGTTCTCATACTTGAAGTATGACGAACATCACAAAGAGTTCGAATAGAACCATCGGACAATCTTAAGCAAATTTTACCAATTCCCCTGACTGGCCAGCAACCTGGATCCATCCTTGATGTCGTACCGCCACCCCCATATTTTGCATAGTTGTTGAAACATAGTATGTGTGAGCACGTGTGATGGGTGGCACCGCTATCAAGTACCAAATCTTGGATTCTACATCCAGTGGTGACCAAGGTGACACTTCATCGGATTCAATCACTGACATTTGATTAGCGCTTTCCTCAACCTCAGACAACTTAGAGCTATTTTCGGAACCTGCTCCATCTTTACACTTGCGTTCATTTCTCAAGTTCTTGTACTTCCCACATTTCCAACACTGAAACTTCCTCTTATTCCTCGCACCCTCACCCATCAGTATCGCACCTTCCATGAACTTTACGCTACTAGCACTTGCCCACTTCATTTGTAACTTATCTGAAAGGAGAGCACCGACAACATCATGTGACTTAATAGTTTTCTTTCCATAGAGCAACGTAATTCTTAGATACTCTAGAGGCGAGGGAAGCAAACCTAGAAGAGGTAATGTTGTGTCTTCATCTTTCATTTCTTTGTCAATATTAGCAAGTTCTGAGATTACCTTATTAAAGGCACTGACATGTTTGCAAACATATGTACCTTCTTGCATCCAAAGCGAGAATAACTTCTGCTTGAGATACAAACAATCTGTGAGCGACTTTGTTAGATAGACCTCCTCTAATTCTACCCATAATTTTACTGTAGAGTCTTCCCCTTTCACTTGTGCCAGGACACTCTTTACCAGACATAGACGAATTAATTTTGTAGCCGCCTTTAGATCATATTCTTCCCAATCCATATCATTCATATCTGCCGACTTCATACCCTTTAGTGCCGTATGTAACCTGGCTTGAATCAAGGTATCCCTGACTTGCACTTGCCATAAGCTAAAATTGATCTTCCCATCAAACTTCTCTATGTCAAAGCTCACAGATGATCCGCTCAACGCCATCTCTGCTCCAACTACCTTGAAATCTTGCACTGAACTTGGATCTGATACCACTTATTGGGTACTACATCAAAACAGACAATTTGTAACGGTTAATTAATAACGGTTATTACAAAAAATATTACAAATATTTGTAATGCCATATTCCTAACAGTTTTTTTGTGTTACTAAATATTTTTATAACAGTTAGCTGCGTTACTAAATCCTAATTTTGGCATAGCTCCAGTGATCAAGTCCGACCATTGGGTCTCACACGAAAGTGATGCCGCAAGAGATCGAGGTTGAGGTTTTTTGAGATATCATACACCAGAGAAGGTGATACGCATAACCTCACCAAGAGAAATATATAAGCAATCAAGGATTATGATTTCACTACAAAATTACAATCAAAGGCAGTGGGTCACCTACAATATCAGAACAATCACACGACGAAGACAAAAAACCTCACGAGATATACACGAGAATATCGAACAACGCCAAGAGTAGAAGTACCGGAGAAGCCACTGAAGTAGACACATTGAGGAACCCAGAGATGGTCCACAAACCATACCTTCTTCTTTTTCTCTTTTCTCTCACAAGTTCTATCTCTTCTCATGACGGCTGCAATCATGCCCTCGAGTTAATCCTAAAACCCCAATACATCCCTTTTTATAATAGGGAAGCATATGACTTTAGTTTTTTTTTCCAAAATAGCCACGTACTGGTGCCCAGGTGAACTCCCATCAGTGCCAAAATAATGTTCTTTCGCCCCAGGCGCCCGTGTGTCCACAGTCCGGCACCTAGGTGAACACATGCTGCCGAGTGTGCTCAGAATGGCTATTTTACAAGCCAAAATCCAACAATACTTACTATGAGTAAGCCACGACTTTTATGTACAAGTTGGAGCTTAAAGTAGTTCAATTTCTAATCCACTCCAAACCTAATTCTATCAACCTTCAAACAAGTTGTTATCCTTGTTTTCTTTCAGGGTGCTGCTATTTGCACCTATTGAATTACTAGGGCCCACAATTTGATACCATCACTCCATCCTAATTAAATTTTTTTATAAAGACCCCCATTTCAATAGGGCACCCCACATGCCCTACTTTTCTTCCTACCCCTCCTCACCCTCCCCCTCCTCCCCACTCTGACTGACACATGCATCGTGTCCAACCACTCCCCAACCTTTCCTCATCTCTCTCTCTCTCTCTCTCTCTCTCTCTCTCTCTCTCTCTCTCTCCTTTCCGTCTTCTTCCTTCCTCCTCCTCCTTCCCTTCGAAGGGGGAAGAGGAAGAATAAAAGGAGGAGGATAAGGATGAAGAAGAATGGAAGGAGGAGAAAGGAAGAGGGAGGAGGACCAAGAAGGAGGGAGACGAGAAGGAAGGAAGAGGGAGGAGGAGGAGATGAAGGTGGACTAGGGAGGGGGAGGAGGAAGGAGCGGGAGGAGGAAGAGGAGAAGGCGAAGGAAGGAGGACCGGTGACGGTAGTGACATAGAGTCGGCAGTGGGGAGGATCAATGCCGGATGTGCGATCCGATCAAGCACCATCACAATCGTCCGTGCATCACACATGATTAGTACTAGTAGTATATATAAAATCTTGCATTTTCACTAACATTGCAAAATCTCTTATAACATTATAGAAGTCTAAACTTATAAGCATCGTTCCAATGTCCAGCATGCCGCCAACACAACAACAAAAAAATATAAGTAAGAAAAAGAAAATTCAAATTGATTGTGGTATAAATGGTCGCTTATGTGAATAGCAACCTTGATCGCACATATATACCACATCTGATATATTAATAACATCAAGTGAGATAATAGTTCATCAATAGCCAGTGCAAAGATACAAGCAAAAACCAGTGGACAAATATCGACAACAGAGAGAGAGAGAGAGAGAGAGAGAGAGAGAGAGAGAGAGAGAGAGAGAGAGAAAGAGAGAGAGAGAGAGAGAGACATCGGCGAGTGGGGAGATCTAGGTAGGGGGCGAGCACACCGGCGAGCGGAGCGGAGCGTCACTACATCGAGCAGAAGCAGAGAGCAAGGTTGAAGGCCGCATCCTCTCCCACGGGAGGTTCCTCCCATGGGAGTATCTTGGTGGAGCAAGTTGGGGCTTCTGGAGGCTTGAGAGATCCGGGGGCCTTGGCTTCTAGTCTACAACTTGGTGTTGGGAACCAAATCTTGGGTGTTGGTGGCAACACCTGTAACATCCGCCCTAAACACATAAGATACTGTCCGCTTTGCCCGTGCCCGCACGAGAACTTCCCAGGGTGGTCACCCATCCTAGGACTGCTCTCGCCCGACCACGCTTAACTACGGAGTTCTTACGAATTCCGTAGCGGCGCACGGTTTTAAAACGCGTCTTCTATATTTGGGAGGGGAAAATATGTAAATAGCTTAGGATCTCCTTCTCTCTAGGCGATGTGGAGCTAACTCATGGCCTTGTACACCTCAACTCACCTCACCTCATCCATCTTGGCATTCTAGCCTCAAGAGTTTTGGCTCTTGGCTATTGGCCTATTGGATCTTGGTCGTCACAATCCACCCCCCTTAGGGCTACACGTCCTCGTGTAGGGTTAGACCCCCCCCCATCCCAAGGAGAACCGACTCTGATACCATTTTGTAACATCCGCCCCAAACACACAAGATACTGTCCGCTTTGCCCGTGCTCGCATGAGAACTTCCCAGGGTGGTCACCCATCCTAGGACTGCTCTCGCCCGAGCACGCTTAACTATGGAGTTCTTACGAATTCCGTAGCGGCGCACGATTTTAAAACGCGTCTTCTATATTTGGGAGGGGAAATTATATAAGTAGCTCAAGATCTCCTTCTCTCCAGTCGATGTGGAGCTAACTCATGGCCTTGTACACCTCACCTCACCTCACCTCATCCATCTTGGCATTCCAGCCTCAGGAGTCTGGGCTCTTTGCTATTGGCCTATTGGATCTTGGTCGTTACAATAATAATACCCTATTGCCCAATTATAGTAATACACCAGCCCCCATTTTCTCTTCACACTACTCTCTCAAACCTTTTCCCTCCTCTTATCCTAACAGTAGGGGTGGTAATGAGTCGGGTTGAGACATAGGTATAAGGGCAAAACACCCAACCCGAACCCGAACCCGACCCGTTTAATAAACGGGTCAAAAACTTAAACCCAAACCCGACCCACCTAATAAACGGATTGACCCGACCCGACCCGACCCGTTTACTAAATAGGTCGGGTCGGGTCGGGTCGAGTTGGGTCAACAGAACCCATGTAAACCTGTCGGGTTGGGTCAAGACGGGTCGGATTGGGCCGGGTTGGCTCAGGTCGGGTCGGGTTGACTCGACCCATTTGGTAAACGGGTCAATCGGGTTATAAGTACAAACCTGAACCCGACCCATTAAATAAACGGGTCAATCAGGTCGACCCGTTTATGACCCGAACCCGTTTAGGTCAAACCCAAACCCGCTAACTTCGGGTCGGGTTGGCGAGTGGGGTCAAGTATTGCCACCCCTACCTAACACATCCTCCCCCTAACCCTCACACATTTTTGAGCAATGGACAATACTCGATCCATTCGGTAAACGGGTCAATTCGGGTCAATCGGGTTATAAGTACAAACGTGAACCCGACCCATTAAATAAACGGGTCAATCGGGTCGACCCGTTTATGACCCGAACCCGTTTAGGCCAAACCCAAACCCGCTAACTTCAGGTCGGGTTGGCGGGTGGGGTCAAGTATTGCCACCCCTACCTAACACATCCTCCCCCTAACCCTCACACATTCTTGAGCAATGGACAAGCAGCACGTCATCATGGAGGATACTAGCATGGACAAACAATTGATCGTTCGGAATGAAGCTAGCATGGAGGTGGAACCACATCATTTTTTTCCCGATTCACGACATATTCTTCCGACCATGGTCGAATAGGTACCAGTGTGTTTGGTCTACTAGCGCAGAACGAGTAATAGTGTACGTATTCTATCGACCACAACAAAATATCTAACAATGTCTTCTGTCATTGTCGGCCAAACAAAAGTTTTTGATTCTAGGACGTAGAGGAGTTCGACAGTGGTGTTTCCGGGGGAGGATCCTACGGTATCGGGGGCAGAGATGAGCCAACGAACCCTCTCAAATCCAATTTTTTTAAAAAATTAACAACCTATCTATGCTAGCATGCTCACATGAAGATAGATAAATAAAGCAACGTGATAGCAATAGATCTTTAATTCAAAATAATCATTGCAAGATATAAAATCCAACAAAATAAAGGCACATGCAAAGATAAAAAGAATCAACAATGATAAACCTAATGGTGATTAATCCAAGCAGGCCAAAAAGAACATGTATGAAGTAACAGTTGTGGAACAAACAAGATGATGAACAATGAAGCGATTGAAGTATGAAGAAAGATATTACTAACGAAGAATGAAAGTGTGAGGGGTAGGGGTAGAAGGTGACGCAGAAGATGAAGATTTGAAGTTAGAAGAAATCCATGAGGGATATCGAAGAACGAAGAAGAAAATCTTCTTCTGAAAATCTCACGAAGAGAACTTTTCATCATCCAAATCGATGATCCCCAACTAGGGTTTCTTCAATCCCACTTATAGAGGGGCCACTTAGCGACTTGTTTTTCCAACCATGGTAAAATAGGTACTAGTGTGTTCAGCCAACCAGGGCAGGACAAGTAATAGTGTACATGTTCTGTCGACCATGATAGAACAAATAACATTAATGTCTTCTGTCATTGCCAGCCAAACAAAAGTTTTCGATTCTAGGGCGCCGGGGGCAGAGAGAAGCTCGACGGTGGTGTTTTGGGGGGAGGATCTTATGATGTCGGGGTAGAGATGAGCTCGTCGGTGGCATGGGTAGGATGCTAGGGCGTTGAGAGCGAAGAGGAGCTCAATGGTGGTGTTGCCGGGAGAGGATCCTATGACGTCGCGGGCAGAGAGGAGCTCACCGATGGCTAGGGGAGGTGCTAGGGCGTCGGGGGTGGAGAGGAGAAAGGGGGAAGGGGTTAGAATTGTGGTGAGAAGAAAAGGGTGAAGTGTATTAAGAAAGGTGGAGGGTATACTAGGGTTTACAGAAATTGTGTGGTGTGTGTAGAACAAGATAAGGGATTTTTAAATTTTGGATGTAGTGTAATGAGAAACTAGTGTGTGGAGAGTTAACTTTGGTGTGCAAATAGAAGCTCTCCCCTCCCTCGTTCCCTTTTTTAAAATGTCTATTTTATCCCTCGATTATTTATTTATTTTGTTGGACTTGATCCCTAGTTATCAATTAGGTAAGTTAGAGTAACAATTTGGTAATAGTGCTTGTATAGTGACTGCTAGCAGTGAATTACTGTAGTAGAGTATCAATTCAGGGCGGAGTGAATTTATTGTTGCTACAATGAAATCATTGTAGCAAATGAATTTTTACTGCCCGAATCAATATTCCAAATTGCTACAGTAATTTAACTGTAACAGTGACAATTTGGAAGAAAATGATTTTATCACTTCTATAGTGAAATCACTGCAGCAACCAAGCTAATACTCCAAACCACTGCAGTAGCCGAATTGATGCTCCCTAATGAATTGATATCATACTATAATGTAGGAAGGGTATTTTTGTCACTTGTAAGGGGTAAGTATCTCAAAAAAAAAACAAAAAAGGAAAGAAACATTAAAAAAAATCTGAAAGCTTGATGCATCTATACTAGTATATTAAATTGGAAACCTCCCGAAACATTAAAAAAAATGTGTGTCAATTTGCAAGTAATATCACTACAATTATGTGCTTGGCATCACTCATTATGGCATGGTGCAAGCTTCCACATCTCTTTCCCTTTCCGAAAAAAATGATTCAATCCCATTAAAAGAGCTAGTTTCAAATATGCAACTCCTCCTCTTTGGTCTTGTATGCTAGGGATGGCAACGGGTCGAGTTTGGGGTAGACAGCCCTATCCCAAACTAGTCCCATTAAGGAATACCTTGTCCCAAATCCGTCTCGGGTTTGGAGAGAGAATTCCAAACTCATCCCATTAATGTTGGCCAAAACGCAAACTCATCTCGTCCCAATTATATTTGGACAGGATGAATCAAAGGGTGTTGGATTGGATTTGAAATAAAAGAGAAACACTAAAGAGTAGGAACTAAATTCTTTTTAACTAACAAATAAGTAAATTCTATATTTTTTTAAAAAAAAATAATATATTCATGGTAGGAAACTTTTGGGCTATGGCAAGTGCAATCTTTCAGTTGTCACAACTGAGGTGGCAAGAAAAGTGTTCATTATCTTGAGATGGTACCTACTTCCATAACCGTTTTATCTGATATGGCACTAAGGACCACCATCCTAGCTTAATTCATACGCTACTAGTATAACCAAATCACGCCATGATGAAGGTATTAGCTTGGGAGTCACTTGGCCACACTTACCTCCGCTTTCTAGAGTGCACAGGAGACCAACTAACTAGGTGCCTCAGTGATCTCTACCCTCGATCGTTGAGGCTTCGAGAATATCGTTGAGCGCAGAGATATTGTCGAGAATCCGCTTAAGCCACTTAGAATATTCGAGCAAGGTATACGAACACTTGGATTCCCTTACCTCTACCCTCGGATTGTGAGGCACTGAGGAAATCACCTAAAACCTCTTTGTATTTTGGCACCCTATAGAAAATGTTGTTTTTCCCTATCTTTGGCCAGTCAGAGGACACCACCTCTGCTCAAGGGTTAGGATGATGTCGCGTGTCTTGCAATTTTCTTGCATCCACACATGCACTAGATGTGAAAAATATTTTTTTCTAAAAGCGTGTGCGAATATGGATGCCACACGAATAAAAAAAATAAAAATAAATATAGCAACACGCATACAATGATGAAGTGCGTGCAATCCTAAGAAAAACTTACTCTAATACCAATATTGGAAACCGGGTTCCGAAACACGAATGCCGCGTTAAAACGGAAGACTTTTGGGACTATTTTGGATATTTTAAATATAAAATCCAGTATCAAGGAACCCTCTCAAATTCGGTTTTAATAAAAAAAATTTAACAACCTATCTATGATAGCATGCTCACAAGAAGATAGGTAAATAAAACAACATGATATAGCAATAGATTTTTAACTCAAACAATCATTACAAGATATACAATCTAGCAAAATAAAGACACATACAAAGATAAAAATTAAGAATCAACAATGATAAACCTAATGATGATTGATCCAAGCCAAGCCAACAAGAACATGTATCGAGTAATGGTTGCGGAACAAACAAGATGATGAACAATAAAATGATTGAAGTATGAGGAGCGAGGGGTAAGGTGACGCAGAAGATGAAGATTCAAAGCCGAAAGAAATCCATAAGGGATATCGAAGAACGAAGAGTAAAACCTTCTTATCAACCTTCTTATCAAAATCTCACGAAGGGAACATTTTCCAAATCTATGATCCATCTAGGGTTTCTTCAATCCCATTTATAGAACTAATGAAATCCCATCATGGAAACACAAAAAAAAAAAAACAAGGGAGAGACGAACACCAAAACAAAAAGGAGGGCAAATGTGTGCTCATGGGAGAGAAAACACTGGAAAAAGAAAAGAAAAAAAGGACTGTACGGTCTTGAGGGCCTTGGGAAAAGAGCCGTTAAGAGAGAGAGATAGAGAGAGAGAGAGAGAGAGAGAGAGAGAATGGGGGGTGTCGTATATGTTCATAGAACATAAATCCTGTGTGGGGTTTCTTTGTGAAAGAAAGGGTTGCAGCCCCTCTTAACGTCTTCTTTTCCTTTTAATAGGGGTACCTGATGCAAAAAATTTAAAACTTTGTGTAGGCTTTAATGATTTGGTATAGGCACCCCTCATATTTGGGCTTTTACTTGGCTTTAATTGCTTTGCTTTGCTTTGTTTCACCATTGGATGCATCATTCAATGCCTCCCGTCAACCTGCATGGCACAATAATATTAAACCACTTAAAGCATAAGCAAGCTATCCAGTTGGTCTAGTCGAGTGCGACAACATTGCACCATTGGCTAGCAAATAAGTTAAAAGGTTGTAATTGAATATCCGACCCTCTGATCTTTGCCAGGAGACAGATGATGTAACCATAAAAATAAATATTACTAAGTAAAGTAAATAAAAATAAATCATAGCCGTAATCAGACATGGAGAGTGTTGCTTTCTTTAAAACACTATTCGCTCACTCTCACAAAATAAGACTGTTGTAGGATTACCAGTGATCATTCCCAGGATACGACAAGCTTGTGTGATTCTGCACTCGATAAAAGTGAAAAAATCATTCTTGGAACTCATACACAATTAGTACAATTCTGACAGAGAATTGCTTGTAGGAGAAGAGAGAGATGAGTACTATTTCAGAATGTTGTTTCAAGGGTGGTATGGGTCTTCTTTTATAGAACTGAGACATCCCTTGATTGTCAATTGATGCATTGGTTCACTAGCCAGCAGGTACTAGGAAGCACTCCTTGGTCCAACTGCCAAGCCCAAAACTTCTCGGCCTACTAAGCCAATGGCTACTTCCATGTACCTTTTGGACCAACCGCCCAATCCAGTCCAACGGGTTGTAACTGTCCACACTTGAGTCAACCCAACCCATTGGGCAGTAAAGTCAACTCGACTCTGGCTCACATCGGAGTCAGCCCAACCAGAGCTAGACTTAGGCAAAAGATAAATGCAAAGTACGCCAAAAGCACCTTATTGCCTATTATCCACGCTGCGTGTACGCGATACAATGCGAAGCACCGCATCAAATATGGATCAAGTGCCCCACAAAACCCGCTTTTGTTCATTCCATACAAATGATATATATATATATATATATATATATATATATATATATATATATATATATATATATATATATATATATATATATATATATATATATATCACTTCTTTTTCCCAAACAATGTGGGATTAAAGCTCTCATCCAAGAAAGAGGGAATTTTAGGAAAAAAGATTAGATGAAAACATTTCACTTTCGTGAAAGAATTTTAGTGTGAAGTTTAAAATCGAACTTTGGAACGAAAAGATTGAAAACTCAAGATAAAACCACTCTTTGTTTTTGCTTTTAAGCAAATGATAAAACCACCCAGTCCACCTTATATTAATCAAACCCAACATAGAGAGCTCTAATAAATTTTCTAGTTAACCAGAACTTTCAGATCTCCCTCTAGTGGGTAAAATGCTCATATAGACAAACAAAATCAAGCCCCTCCAACGATATAGAAAGACCATGAATTTTCATCACAGATTTTCACCAAGTTCAGTAATAGAGCAGCTCCTTACGTGCTGATTGTTGCATGACTTTTCGAAATAACCATAACCATAACCATCAAGCTTTGTCGTATCTATTTAGAGTTTGCTCTGTGAATCCTCCGAAAATTTTCAGCACATCCAATGTAACTGTAACCGCGGGGTCCATTGTGATTCAAGAGATATGGGGCAGCAGGCCCCAGCACATGTAGGTGGTGGCCCCCAGCACTTAGAGCGTGCTGATAGGGTCTGGGCAACGGTTGTAGCGTACGCAAGATGTGCTGAAAATTTTCCCGTGAATCCTTGGGTACTCATTCATGTTAAGCGTTGTTGTCACCACAAGTTTTTCCATATTTTTTTAACAACTTGGATTCGTGTTATTTTTAGTCCTCCCCTACTCTCTTTTGGTACCGTCTTAATAATTTAATACAATTTCCTTTGTTAGATACACTCTCGCCCCGAAACCTAGGTCGTAGGGGGAGATCCACAGAGGATATATGAAGACACCACCACCCAGGTCCCTAGCCAATGTGCATGGACTAACCCAACAATCTCCCCCTTGCACGAGGCTAGGGTTGGACACCACCATCGATCCCTCTCTCGTGGGATGAGATCGAGGGAAGAGGCACAATTGGGCACAACCTGGCCACACCTGGCCCAACTAGAATCTAACCGGGCAAAACCTCGCTATAATACCATTGTTAGATACACTCTCACTACAAAACCTGGATCATAAGCCAAGGTCCACAAAAGATATATGAAAGACACCACCACCCAACTCCCTAGCCAATGTGGGATAACCCAACATCCTTACGTGACGTACCTCGTCTCTCTGTTGTACATGCCATACTGTAATGACCGGCATTCCAAGGTGTTTTCGCCCAGAACAACCCAGTTATTATAATATTATTTTAATATATTTGGTCGTGATGATGTTTGGTTGTGCTTGAACGGGACCAGCCAGTGGGTCCCGAGTACGAGTCGCGAGGCTACATTGGAGGTGTAGCTACACGAGCACGTGAGCACGTGCATCGAAGCATGGCAAGAATGATATTTTTGTAATATAATAATAAAATAAATACGGTGGCAAGTCTATCGGACCCGGCAAGGTTCGCGTGCTGGCGAGCCTCGGTGCGACGCGAGTCGAGCACGAGTAGAGCTCGACCAGGATTAAGAGAAAAAAAAGAAGAAGAAGAAGAATAAGAAAAAAAAAAAACTAAAACTAAAACTAAAACTTATAAATTAAAACCCAACCCACCACCCACTAAACAACCCAACCCTCACCCGAACCCAGCCCAAGCCCCAAACCCCAGCTCGACCCTCTCTCTCTCTCTCTCTCTCTCTCTCTCTCTCTCTCATCATCCCTCTTTCAGATCTCTCTCACCCTCTCACCCGAGCTCTCTCCTCTCTCTCGGAATCCCTTCTCTCTCTCTCTCTCTCTCTCTCTCTCTCTCTCTCTCTCTCTCTCTCTCTCACTCGCTCGGATCTCACCCCCTCTCACCCGATCCTTTCCCCCCAACCAAACCCGATCCGACCTGACCCTCCCCCCAAGGCTGTCGCCCGAGCCGCCCCTCCCCTCTTCCTGAGCCGCGAATCCCGCCGGCCGCCCCCCCTTATCCCGGTTTTTCGCCAAGCAGCCGGCCGCCGCCACCTTCCCCTTTTTAAAGCCCGGACCCGACCCCCTCACCGATCCATCATTCTTTCCCCCCGAGCTCTCTCTTTTCTCTCTCTCGCGGTGGGGCCCTGCACGCGCGGTGCCGGAGAGCAACCGATCGGAGGAGCCGCAGCCTGAGCCAGTGACTTCCCACCAACCAAGTCAGACCCCCTTCGTCTCCACCTGTTTTCTTTTCTTTGTGTTGTGGATCCGACCTGTTGCCGCCCCGTCTTGCCTTTTTCCCTTTGTCGCAACCATGGTCGCCGGCCCGGTGGCCAGCGACTGTGCAGCCAGTGAGGCCCAACCAGCACAGGCCTCCAATTTTCTTCTTTTTCTCTCTTTTCCCTTGCCTTTCTGCGATGGCTATCGGTGGATTGGTTGCCGGCGGCCAGGCAGTAAGTGGCCTTCGACCACTCGGCCACACGAAGACTATCCAATGACCCGATTAGGTTGCGATCCCCTGTGCCCCGTCGCCGACGACCCGAACCAGCCCCATTTCTGGCGTCTGTCACTGGTGCCCCATCGCCATCCGACGACCGATCGTCCTTGGCCTGATTATCGGCACACCCACACCATGACTCGGTCCGACCCACCCTGTCCGATAGTCATCCTACGACGCTCGATGTCGTCCGTCGCATCAATTTGACCCCGACGGCCAATCAATCGGGTGATAGCTGGCCCTTGACCCTCATGATGCCCGATCGGACCAATCACCTTTTTGGTTATGGTAGATTGGAGCCGTCAACCCCTTTTTGTATCAGAACGGTTTCGATCGTATCAGGCTATGTAGTCGAACCTCGAGACCACCCGACCTTATCAACAGCGGTCGTCCGAACCTCATCGCTAGCAATGAGTGAAGCTATGCCTTGCGCACTATGGTGCATATCTCGGAACCTCATGTGGAATTAGCAAATAGAATCCTTCATGATTGTGCTTACCTGACGTTGGCAGTACCGTGAACTCAGGAAATTATTCTCTTGTGATAATATGGTGTCGATCACACTCGACGATTATAATAAACTATTAATATATATCCCTGTATGCATAAATAATGGTTTAGCAACTCCGTGACCACGGGTATTTTCCTAGGTCGTTGATCTCAATAAGGTGCACGCATTATCATGCCCTTGCGCGTTACCGCCCACCGGCCTTGGTGCCGATTTGGCCGACCCCGGAGTTCAACCTGGCAAAGCCGTTAGCGCTAGCTGTTTAGACACCGTGTAGACACCTAGTGATTTTATTTTTGTTCTTTGAGTAGACCACTACAGTCTTTAGCATCGACAATGCCGACTAACCGAGATGATGCCCTTGGAGTGTTGTTTTGCGTGACCGATAGACCGGCATTCGATGACGCCTAAAATTCTCGACTCGGCCAACTCAGACCTAACCCTGTTTTATTTAGTAGCATTGTACACTTTGTGATAGTCTTATTAGTGACGTATAAATGTATGCAAATTACCAGTTCGTGACCGAGACGATCCAGCCGCAGGCAGAGCGGAAGGCAGTTGACGGGAGTTTGTGCGTGATCGACAATCAGGTGACATCTACTTTCCTTGCATGGTCTTTAATAGTGGAAAATGAGAATGACTAAAGGTAGGTATCCATAACACTGCATGCGGGTCCCACCGGATATCGTCGCATATGGTCAAGTGGACCCCGCCTTGCATGCGGAGTCGCGAGTCCGACGACGCATGCTTAAAAATACTAATAATTAAATAATAATTATTATGTTGATTGTTGGGACACCGTAAGTAGGAATTCCCTTAAGTTTTGTAATTTAATAATTAAATAATATTTATCAGGATCCTCCTAATGAGATGGGTGTGGAGACCCTGTCACCCGATAATACGAGCAAGAGGAATTTATTTTGCTTATTGTGATACATGGGTTGTGAGCGCGGTGCGAATCTCGGGGTAAAACGTTGAAGCTATTGTAGTATTATAATTATGTGATATGCTATCTTGTGAAAGGGTTTGGACACCGTGCACGCAAGGGACGTGAACCACCCTGCACGAACAGCCGAAGACCAGTAGGCTAGGGGGTCACGGGCAAGGGTTGTGGTAAAGCCCATAGGAGTAGCCCTCTAGTAGGGATTGGCCTAGCAACTCTGTCCCGGGGTAGTTGAAGCCCCCAAAGTAACGCAAGTGGAGCGGTAGAGCTCCACCGTGAAAGATGAGAAATATCTTATAATCATCTGGGTGATGTGTGCATGGTGGATGCCCGGCGAGAGAGTTGACCCTCTATATCGAAATAAAAAGCCCGATAGTAATGCCCGACCAGGGTCAGGATGAACAAAATATCCGGGGTTTACTTAGGATAAATGACGGACATTATAATCTTGTTTGTTTTATAATTAAGTACTGTAGAATATCGAATGAACTGCATGGTAGATAACCTAGTGACAGTAGAAATTGCATGTGAACATAGATTACTGGTAGGCTTAGGTTAACCTTCTGTAAACTTTGAACTGCTTATGTAATTTAATTCAATTAAATATGTTATCTCATATTATTAAAGACTATTAGGATGTCATTAGCCATTAATTTGGCTAATCTTTCAATTTTCCATTGGGGGCTACTCTTTCCCACGAGTAGACTCTCTTGCAGGTTTGGAGGTTCGGGAGTAGCAGTGGGAGACCGGAGGTAGTTTCAGGGTTACAGTCGTATTTTATTTTGGTATGTAGTTTCGTGGCAATATAATGGGTGGATTTTGTATAAGAATCATTTAGTTTAAAATTAGTGTTATTGTTATTCGTTAGTGGCAATGATACAGCTGGATTCTTTTGGGTAAACCTATAATGCCCCGTATTTTCCATCAGCTTAATTTAATAAGCTAATAAAAAAAATACGGAGAGTTAGAGGTTTTTTTTTTTTTACAATGAATAAAATAGATTTAAGGTAGGAAGATAACCAAATTAAACCAATCCATTAATACCACAATAAAAAGTTTCAGTTACATCAGAGCTTCTAAAAGAACAGGTCCAACTACTACGAAGAGAAAGAAAAGACACGGAACTGAAAAGAAAGGAACCACGCTGCACAGGAACGTCCGGCAACGTAACTATTGCAACTGATGTAACTCTGCAACCCCTACTGCTGATGAGTACCTTCGCCTCAAAAATTATACCACAGGACACATCAATGTAACAAAACTTGGCTAGTAGATGGCATATGCAAATAAGCAGTTCTTATGAAAAGATCAGTTTTAGATTTATACGGAGAAACAAAACCATAACCGTAAACTAGAGAACTACAACAATAAAGTACAACAAAGAAAAACGAAAGTAATACTAACACACGTCAAGAGCGTGACCCCACTATAATAGATCTGGATTGTGATGACCAAGATCCAATAGGCCAATAGCCAAGAGCCAAGACTCCTGAGGCGGGAATGCCAAGATGGATGAGGTGAGGTGAGGTGAGGTGAGGTAAGGTCTACAAGGCCACGAGTTAGCCCCACATCGCCTGGAGAGAAGGAGATTCTGAGCTACTTATTTAATTTCCCCTCCCAAACATAGAAGACGCGTTTTAAAACCATGCGCCGCTACGGATGTCGTAAGAACTCCGTAGTTAAGCGTGCTCGGGCGAGAGTAGTACCAGGATGGGTGACCACCCTGGGAAGTTCTCGTGCGGGCACGGGCAAAGCGGACAAAATCTTGTGTGTTTGGGGTGGATGTTACAAAATGGTATCAGAGCCGGTTCTCCTCGCTATGGAGTTAGCCCCACATCGCCTGGAGAGAAGGAGATCCTGAGCTACTTATGTAATTTTCCCTCCCAAACATAGAAGATGCGTTTTAAAACCGTGTGCCGCTATGGATTTGTAAGAACTCTGTAGTTAAGCGTGCTCGGGCGAGAGTAGTACTAGGATGGGTGACCACCCTGGGAAGTTCTCGTGCGGGCACGGGCAAAGCGGACAAAATCTTGTGTGTTTGGAGCGGATGTTACAAAACCTCTCCTCAATGCCACAAGCCTAGGGTAGATCATAATGAAAATATAAGTATCTAAATGGCTTAATTGACTAGCCATGTAGATAGGACCTCTAGACCAGTGTACTGAGTGTCAGGGAGGGGTGAGACTCCCAACTCGTCGTCAGTGGCTCGAGTCCCGTGCTCCCTTAGAGGGATTACTATCAGCAGGTGGTGGCGCCGACAGGCCACACATGATGAGACGATAACCCGGTTGAAGGTTGAGCGTGATCATCTCTCTATCGACAAAAAAATTTTATCTCTCTGTTTTCTTTTTTTTTTTAAATGTTTTCATAAATATCAAATTTTAAAATATTCCTTACTTCTCTTTCCCCTTCTTCATCTATGAGAGAGCCGCAGTCCTGTGAGAAACCCTAATTGGCATAGATAGCTGACTAAACCCTAAAACCTTTTGTTTTTTTTCACCTCACACCCCATCTAAATATTATCTTCAGCAATTTTTAAAAAATAGATTAAAAAATAATTTATTTGGAAGGAACGGACCCAAAACTTTTAATTTAGCAGCAACGGACTTGTACGACAGTTCAACTGCCGTATAAGAAAAAAATATTCGTTTACTTCATGTGATACTACCCATTAGCCATTATACGACAGTCCAACTACCGTATAAAATCAAGACTAGCCGTTGGGATCTTTATACGGCAGGCAGACTGTCGTATAAGATTATACTACAGTCAAACTGTCGTATAAGGTTATACGACAGTCAAATTGTCATATATCGGGGTATGCATCAATTAAACTGTCTATACGGTAATTGAATTGCCGTATAAGTCTACTTTTGATAAATTAAAAGTTTTGGGTCCGTTCTTTCCAAATAAAATATTTTTTAATCTATTTTTTAAAAAATATTGAATTTTCTTTTATCACCTTATCTTTAATTGATTCAACTCAAGCTCTTTCTCTATTATATCCATTTCTCACCATATTTCCTCCTGGTTTTATGGCACATCATCTCAACTTTCTCATGCATGATGATGATATACTTGAGTACTTAAGCCCACCACACAAAAAATATTGTGACTTTTTATCATTTGTCTTGAACGCATTACTTCATTATCTTATCATCTATCTCTTAATTGTTCGATGTAACATAATCAACGAACAAAAAACAATTATATTATGATATTTCTTGCTCATCCGTTCTGGAGTAGTGATACATTGATGTCGCTTAACGTAAGGCTTAACGTGCGACCGCCCCTTCGGGGGTATTTTGGGATTTTTTTTTTGGAGGTTAATCATCTATCCTTGGATAGCACACACAATTTCAGGGGATCCAAGACCTATAGACCATTCAAATGTGATCGACTTTTATCGGTCTTTTATTTTTATCGTTATTTTGATCAACACATTTGGACAGCCTACAGGTCTTGGATCAAGCTGAAATTTTTTGTGTGTGCTATCCAAAGATAGATAATCAATCCCCCAAAAAATAAAAATTTTAAAAACACCCCGGAAGGGAGTGCCGCACATTAAGGCCGCATGTTACCGACCGCAATGTATCACTAATCTCCGTTCTGAATGTAACATCATTGTAATACAATGGATTTTGTGTAATAGTATTTAAAAATATATTTTTTATTCACTGGCACTTGATAAAAATATTTAACAGACTAGCGCTCTGATAGCCATGTGGTAGGTTATCGCTGAAAAATACTTGCCACGTCAGTTTATTTATTATTTATTCCATATGAGATAAACCTGACATCCGGAATGCTGGGTTTAAACCCTGCATTTGGGAGAAACTGTACAACTCGTTTTGAATGAAATGGAGGTACTAAGTGTAGTTCCCATTATGCCCCTTTAAATGGACGACGTGGCTTGTTGCGATTGGGCCAGAAGCAAATGCAGCAAACCAATTTGGCAGCAAAAATACACTCCTACTCCAACATTTAGCATTTATGGGGTAACTGGGTTCCTATTAAACTCGTGATCCTAATGCAGGATTTAAATCCGACATCCCGGCTGCCAGGTATATTGCAGAAGAAAAATAAAATAAAAATTAGTCCGACATGGCAAGCGCTTTTCTGATAAATATTTCTTATATGTTGCTATTAAATTAAATATTATTTTAAAAATATCCCTATATTAAACCTTTTATTTCCTTTATGTCGTTTCAATTTAGTGTACCTCCCTATCTTTGCACATCGATTAGTGTCACCTTATGCAAATTGAGCACATAGTGGCATGTCCTTTGCTCTCATGTGTGCATCCACTAAGGAATACCCAAACCGTGAAAAACAAGGTTTCATGCTTGTCACATGATATGTTCCCATAATGCACCTACCACCACCTCCTCCTCCCTCTTCTTCGTCCTTCCTTCTTTCTTCTTTCTTCTTCCTTCTCCTCAGCTCAGTGATGGGTTAACATTGCTTTTCCACAATCAAATTAAATCTCAAGAAATCACATTTAAAAAGATTTTAACGCCAATAAATTACATAAAAATATGATAAAAGAGGGCTTTGCCTCCATTAAATGAGAAAAATAGTGATAGGTGAGGGGTTTCACCTCAATTTATGGTCAGAGGAGGGCCGTAAGCTCAAGGTCGTCGATTGGCAATGGCAGGAGCTAGATCAACCATATTTTCAGTGGCAGAGAGGACCTGAACCACATGGTTAGGGTTAGAGATGGCAACGGGTCGGGTTTGGGGTGGGTCGACAGTATCCTGAACCCACCCCATTATATTTTATCTCGCCCCATACCCATCCCAAACCCACGTCGGGTTTTGAAAGCAATTTCCAAACTCGTCCAAATTAGCATTGGAAAAACCTGTGCCTGGTGCACCCACCCCGTTTATGCATTGCAGGGCGGGACGGAGTGGGTCGGCTTTATAAAAACTACATATTTAACTTCTTGGGCCCACCTAATTGCAGCTCTACATAGCAAATATTCCTCCTATATTACAATCACACAATTATAAGCACAAGCCAACTTATTATATGATCTTGACAAGTTATATACATGGGTCGGGTCGGGGCGGTTCAAGTAAAACCTGAACCCGACCAAGTTTCAAATTCATATCCCAAACCAGTCCCAAACCCGTTTTTCAGCATCCCAAATCCGTCCCAATAGGGTCGGGTCGGGTCGAGTAATCCGATAAACCTGAATAATTGTCATCCCTGGTTAGGGTTTTCTCTATTTTGGGTGAAAACCTCAAGGGAGGCGACGAGCAAGCAATGAAGTATTCTCGTACATGAGAGTTTTTTTTATTTTTTGGTAGAAGAAGATTACTCTATTGATCAGAAGAGGTCATTATAAGTACATCACACGACGTAGCCACACACCTTACACCTGAACAGGAGACAAGCTCACACAGGCTGTGCATCACAAACCATAGCCACACAAAACTACAATGAAAAAAGAACACGCCCACACACACCAAGCCAGATCACAACTATGGCGTCCTCAGGAATATCATATTAAAAACCCGGGCAATGCTCGGATGAGCTTGATGCATGCCATTTGCCACATACGATATCACAATTATTCGAAGAAGTATGAAATCTAAATTGAGTGTGATTCACTTGTTTTATATATATATATATATATATATATATATATATATATATATATATATATATATATAGGGCGCGGGGATGCTGGACCTGAGGTGCAGCAAGAACGCTGCACCTCGGCCTTGTTTGACCCCCCTAGAGGTTTTGGAATTGGATGAAATTTGGTGAGGGTGTTGTCTAGGGTAAGATGATCATCCTCACAAATTTTCATCAAATTCCAAAACTTGTAGGGGGGTCAAATGGTCGAAGCAAAATCTGCAAAATCTGTAGGTGACTGCAGATTTTGCAAAATCTGCGATTTTGCTTCGACCATTTGAGGCCCCTACAAGTTTTGGAATTTGATGAAAATTTGTGAGGATGATCATCTTACCCTAGACAACACCCTTACCAAATTTCATCCAATTCCAAAACCTCTAGGGGGGTCAAACAAGGCCGAGGTGCAGCGTTCTTGCTGCACCTCAGGTCCAGCATCCCCGCGCCCATATATATATATATATATATATATATATATATATATATATATATATATATATATATATATATATATATATATAGAGAGAGAGAGAGAGAGAGAGAGAGGAATGCTTAGGTGAGCTATGAGCTACGGAAGGAGAAAATGAGCTACGGATATTTTGACCACCCTAGAAGTTTTGGAATTTCGTGAAAATCGGTGGGTGTGTTCTCTAGGGTATCATGATCATCCTCACCAATTTTCAATGAATTCCAAAACTTCTATGGTCATCAAATGGTAGAAGCTTTATCTACCGTCCGTAGTAACCGTTAGTTTTGCTTCTACCATTTGATGACCCTAGAAGTTTTGGAATTCCTTAAAAATTGGTGAGGATGATCATGTTACCCTAGAGAACACACCCACCGATTTTCACAAAATTCCAAAACTTCTAGGGTGGTCAAAATATCCGTAGCTCATTTTCTCCTTCCGTAGCTCATAGCTCACCTAAGCATTCCTCTCTCTCTCTCTCTCTCTCTCTCTCTCTCTCTCTCTATATATATATATATATATATATATATATATATATATATATATATATATATATATATATTAACATCAAATGACCATTAAATGTCATTGAATGAGTATTTATCATCGTTATGGTAGGTTTTTAATAGGATTTAAAAGTGAGGCGTGTTCACACACGGAAGAAGGATTTTGGCTCTTTAAAAGACGTCCACATGTCATAACACGGGAGAGAGGCTTCCATTTTAGTATTATACTAGTAAGAAACCCGGGCAATGCCCAGATGAGCTTGATACACAGCCATTCGGCACAGATGATATCACAACTGTTCGAAGAAGTATGAAATCTAAAGTGAGTGTGATTCACTTGTTAGAAAGAGAGAGAGAGAGGGAGAGAGATTAACATCAAATGATAATTAAATGTCATTGAATGAGTGTTTTATTATCTTTATGGTAGGTTTTTATTAGAATTTAAAACTGAGCCGTGTTCACACATGGAAGAATGATTATGGTTATTTAAAAGACGTCCACGTGTTGCAACACGGGAGAGAGGCTTCCGTTTTAGTATATAGTACAGACTACTAGTAAAAAACCCGGGCAATGCCCAAATGTGCTTTGATGCACGCCATTTGGCAAAGACGACATCACAACTGTTCGAAGAAGTATGAAATATGAAGTGAGTGTGATTCACTTGGTAGAGAGAGAGAGATTAACATCAAATGACGATTAAATGCTATTGAATGAAAATTTATCTTCTTTATGATAGGTTTTTAAATGAATTTAAAAGAGAGCGGCGTTCACACACGGAAGAAGAATTCTAGCTTTTTAAAAGACATCCACGTGTCACAACACAGGAAAGAGGCTTCCATTTATATATATATATATATATATAGGGTCAGGATCGGATGACCCAGCAAATTTTGACCCATTAATAACCCAGCACCCTTTGAGGTACTTAGAGGTTATAGAATGGGCTGATTTTTTGTAGGGATGTTGTCTATGGTATGTTGATCATCCTCACAAAAAATCAGCCAATTCTAAAACCTCTAGGTGCATCAAATGCGCACTTCAAATCAACGGTTTTTTTATTGTCAATTTTAACCGTTGATTTGAAGAGCACCCTTTGATGCACCTAGAGGTTTTAGAATGGGCTTCCTACCTCTCAGAATCTCATAAGGAGTCTGCTCAGATTCCTTAAATGGGATTCTATTAAGAACATGTGCTGCTGAGAGCACAGCTTCCCCCCACAGGTTCGTAGGTACCCCTGAACTGATCATCATGGCATTGACCATGTCCTCTAAGGTCCTGTTCTTCCTCTCAGCTACTCCATTAGACTGAGGGGAATATGGAGCAGTGGTCTGATGAATTATACCGTTGTCTTCACAAAATTTAGTGAATTCTCCGGACTCATATTCACCTCCTCTGTCCGACCTAAGGATTTTGATCCTCTTCCCTAACTGGTTTTCTATCTCAGACTTATAGGATTTAAACTTGGACAAGCTCTCGTCCTTACTCTTAAGGAGAAAGATTGAACAATGTCTGGAACAATCATCAATAAATGTGATGAAGTACTTGTTCCCTCCTCTCGTAGTGTAACCTTTAAGGTCACACACGTCTGAGTGAATCAAGTCTAGGGTTTCTAGGCTACGCTCTACACTCTTAAAAGATTTCTTGGCATATTTAGCCTCTACGCATATGCCACACTTTCCATTTGAGGATGTAACACATTTAGGTACACTACCTAAGTTAACTAACCTTTTAAGGGTTTTAGAGTTAACGTGTCCTAGTCTAGCATGCCACAGATCAAAAGAATCACACAAGTAAGCAGAAGAAGATATTTTATTATCATTATTGAAAGAGGTTACATTCAGCTTAAATAAGCCCTCATCAAGATAACCCTTTCCCACAAAAGACCCTCCCTTAGTCAGGACAAATTTGTCCGACTCAAATACAAGCTTGTAGCCCTTCTTGCTCAGCATTGCTCCGGAGACCAGATTCTTCCGGATGTCTGGGACGTGAAGCACCTCCTTCAGAGTCAGAAGATTTCCAGAGGTGAACTTCAGAATCACATTCCCTTTCCCAGCAACTTGAGCAACTGAGGAGTTCCCCATGTACAGCGACTCGCCTTCTTTTGCAGGTGTGTAGGTGGAGAAGCAGCTCTTCGACCCACATATATGTTGAGTAGCTCCCGTATCCACCCACCAGTCTGCAAGGTTGCTGACTAGGTTGACCTCCGTCACCACTGCCGAGAAGTAGCCGCTCTGTGCCACGTTCACCTCGGACTTGTTCTTCGGCCGATTAGCTGCATTGAAGTGGCACTCCCTAGCCAGGTGACCTGGCTTGCCACAAACGAAGCAGTCTCCCTTCGGCTTCTTTTTGAACTGGGGCTTGGATTGCTTGTTCTTCTCCCAGGGCTTAGGAGCAAGAGCCTTCTTTTTGGAAGACTTCCCCTCCACGAGGTTGGCCTTTCCTTTTATCATAGAGGCTCGCTCCCTTTGCTCCGACACTCGATTGTCCTCCTCTATACGGATTCGGACAACAAGGTCTTCCAGGGTCATCTCCTTCCTCTTGTGCTTCAAACTGTTCTTATACTCCTTCCACGAGGGAGGTAACTTCTCTATGATAGTTGCCACTTGGAATCCCTCGCAGATTTTGTACCCCTCAGCAATGATCTCATGGATGATAATCTGTATCTCCTCAAGTTGGGAGACTACAGATTTCCCATCTTCCATCTTGAACTCTAGCAGCTTCCCGACCACAAACTTCTTCGACCCGGCGTCCTCTGTGGCGTACTTCTTCTCTAAGGAGTTCCACAGGTCTTTGGCGGACTTGCAGGTGAAGTAAACATCATATAGGTCGGGGACAAGGCAGTTGAGGATATAGTTCCTACACAGATAATCCTGCCTCTCCCAGGAGTCTAAGTCGGTTTGGTTAGATGAGCCATCATCCTTAGAGATAAGGGTAGGCTTCTCGGAAGAGATAAGGTCGACAACCTTAAGGATAGTCAGATAGAACCTAAGTTTCATCTGCCATCTCTTAAAGTTCTTCCCATCGAATGGTTCAGGCTTCTCACTAGACTTGTTAGGTTTCCTCTCCATCTCAGTAGTCATCTAGGAAGAGTTCCTTTTGAATTTTTAAAAATTTGACGGCCAGGTCAGCTCCAGGAAGGAGGTGGAGCACTTGGCTCGCTTAAGTACCAAGCTTCCTAGGGCAATTTATTGCCGGTTTGTCAAACTTTCCTCGACACCATCAAACTTATGAAAAATCAAAGGAATTCTAACAGTTAACAAGAGACTAGATCTAAACACTCTCGTATTGGATCTAGATCTAAACGGAATAGAATAGAATGAAGAAAATAGCTTTCAAATGTTGGGTATTCTATTCTATGAAGACAAACAAAAGATGACTAACAGAATATAGAGATATTACAAATCTAGTGCAAAAAGTAATTAAACAAACTATATGGGTTTAGCATGCAAAGTTGAGCACAACAATCAAACAAGGTTTGGGTTGTCCTAAGGTTGTCTACAGATATGGCAAAGAGGTGGAAGAAGGAAGAAGAACAAGGTACTTAGCAGTTGTCGAGGCTTGTGCTAGCACAATGCCCTGAAAGCTATTTCGCCGCCTCGGTAGGTGCTTCAAGGCCTCCGACGAACGCTTCCCAGGGTACAACGACTGGACTCCTCTTCAGCACCGAAGGGAACCCCTTTGGGACTCTCAGCGTACTCCAGACACTCCAGACAAGATGACTAGATCGAACGAGAAAGTAAAGAGAAAGTGGAGAGAGCTCTTCTCTTGGTGTTTTTCTGGCTTCACCGGACCCTCTCTTATATAGAGGTCCTTAGCCATAACGTCCCCACACTCACAGCCATTGCATGCAACGCACTGATGAGCATTCACTGCTCTGTCAAGTGAAACGGTTGCATGTGACAGTGCAGAGGTCCAGGTTCAATGAACCTGGCTCAGCCTCGTGAAGAGTTTAACGGAAGGAATAAATCTCCATTAAAAATTAAAAAAATTAAAACCCAGTGTAAAACAAGGCCCGAAGCCCATTCGCGTCCACGCGGCTCGCGAGCCGCGGCCTCGGCCCGGCTCGGCGTGCGCGTGTGTGGTGGGCTATGGCCTGACTCTTAGGAAGATACAAAGCCCAATGAAGGGAGTTCCATTATAAACGCATTAAAAGATCTCCCCACAGGCAATATGGGACTAAACCAAAAACCGGTTTTTTCGTTATTCTATCAAAACCAATTTTTATAACAGGTCAAAAATAGGTCTCACTGTTTGTGTCATCTCGTTACAGACTGACGTGTCCAGATCTCAGCCGTTGGTTGAGCCCAGCCTGACCGTACATCGCTCTCAGTCCAGATCGGCAGGCCATGGGCCCCTACGATTGGTATCGTTACTCTTGTTCGTATATAAGCGCACCCCAATCTAAAACCCCAACCAACGCCCCCTATCTCGACACAATGCCTTGGGCGGCAAGATTCCTGCAGACCAACTCCGGCCAGAGCCCCGCCGGGGACGCTGCGGAGTCGCCGGAGCCCCTAGCCGCGAGCTCGAACGTGGTGGTGATCCAGGCAGTGCTGCTCTGCGCCCTGATCTGCCTATTGGGGCTGGCGCTCGTGGCGCGGTGCGCCTGGCTCAGGCAGCACGCCTCCGGCGCCGGGCCTTCGAACAAAGGGCTGAAGAAAAAGGCCCTCCGCTCGCTTCCGAAGCTCCCGTTCGACCGGGCCGTCGCCGGAGGCCAGCTCTTGGACTGCCCGATCTGCCTCGCCGAGTTCTCCGACGGCGACGAGATCCGGATCCTGCCGCAGTGCGGCCACGGGTTCCACGCCGGCTGCGTTGACACGTGGCTTGGGTCCCACTCGTCCTGCCCCTTCTGCCGCCGGATCCTGGTCGTCGCCGCGCCCTCCAGGTACCAGATGTGCGGCTCGAGCTCCGCCACCGCCGCGGAGGAGGAGAGCGGGGCCAAAGCCAGGGCGGACGGTGATGCCAACCGGTTCCTGCCCTAAAGTCGCTCGTCCTTAGAAAATAAATGTATTTTCATTTTCATTTTCCTTTTTTTGGATAGGCACGTGAAATAGTGTTTTGATGTATTTATAGCTCTGTGAAAGAAAAATATAAATTAAATGGAAAAGTAAATTTTTTCTTTTAAAATAGGTGATTTTAATTTTTACAAAAGGACTTTTTTTTGGGAGTAACGTGACTAAAGTCCTTGCAGCATGTTCTAATAGTTAAATTTAACGACATAAATCACTTAAGATTACGATTTTTTTAAAAAAAAATCTCGTTGAAATTATTTTTTTGTTACAATAAAATCATTATAACATAGAAGAATAACTACACAGATTGTTAATCTTTGCGTTGAAGATTGCTACCCTTTGCATCGTAGATTGTCACATGCCAGTATTTTAATCCAGTCTAAAGGTTGTTCCTTTCGGGATTCGAATCTTGAACGTTGGGTTAGCTCTGATACCCAATGCTACGAACGTGATCATTTTTTCAAAAACTCCAAAGCTAATGAAGATTGTGTTGGAAATCTAATCGTTCTAAACTAGCAAATTTAGGATTTAATCAAATTCTTAATATTAAAATTGATTAGCAAATGTTATTTTCGCAAACAAGGACAAGTCACAAATTTCTTTTAGAAATTGTTTGCCAAGGCAGAGCGGGTTCTATGGAACCGTCAT
This sequence comes from Chamaelirium japonicum, assembly GCA_947650365.1. NCBI lineage: Eukaryota > Viridiplantae > Streptophyta > Magnoliopsida > Liliales > Melanthiaceae > Chamaelirium > Chamaelirium japonicum. The sequence goes on from OX393549.1 coordinate 21,825,664, forward strand.
TCACCTTGCCGAACTTTTCTAAAAGAGAGATACAATCTATCTAAAATATATCTAATTATTTAGATTTCTCTATTAGATGCAAGTCGATTATTTTAGATCTAATATCAGGACAAAAGAAGAGTTAGAAAACTCTGGCCTGTGGTCGAAGCGTGCTAGGCACTGTCCCAAGAATCTTATTGCCCCCCTCGTGCGGGTCTCGTGGCAATTGTTCTCGGAGATACAGCGACCCCGGTCAGGCGACCTCCTTCTCGTCGGCACGACTCCAAGAAGGCTTTGCGAACCTCGTAGACTTTCAGGAACCCAGCGACTCGATGACGACTTCTCGAGGCCGGGAGGCAGCACCGCAGCAAAGCTTTGGTCCGAGAGAGGGAGTCTCTTCGGAGCAAAGGGGCAGCACAACAACACCACGACCGAGAGAATGGGAGAGAGAGAGAGACAGTAAGCAGGGATGAATTCCGAAATTCGGACTGTGTAAATCCCATAGCTGCACCGGGCCTTATATAGGCCTCGGGCTGTTAATGGGAGGCTGAAAGAGGGGAGTGGTTAATGGGCTGCGATTAAGCCCATTAACCTCGCACGTTACAGCTCGCAGCGAGCCTGTACGTAACGGCTAGCATGCAGCGCTTCTCGCGTAACGGCTAGTGTCCCAAATGGTAAATAATAAATAGTGGAGGACTTAAAAGCAAAAAGTAAAAATAGGGCAGGTGCGGACCAGCCCATTTCGGAGGTGCTATCGTGTCCGGGTCCGCGGGCGCACACACACGCGCCGCCCAGCCCATGCCCAAGCCCAAGCCCGGCCCGGCCCGGCTCGGCACGGAACACACACGCGCGCGCGTGTGTGGGCTAGTGGAGCCCCTCCTCTAGTGTGATGACTAGTGGGGGGAAGTGGGGAATCCTATTTAAGTTGGTAGGGGATTTTTCCCCTTACCGATATGGGACTAAAAGCCCATTCCTTTGTGTGGTTTTAAAACACACACCCAACAATCCCCCACATGTGTTTAAAACCACTAAATATTAAATAATTTAAAAAATTCAAAATATAAAGTAAAAGGACTTTGCTGGATTCCTTATACTACGCAGTAGGTGTAGGTACCTTCCGGTTTGAACCTCCACTTAGTACAGTTGTATACATCCGTGAGGACTTGGTGGACTACGCCTTGAACCAGTCTCATTTATCGGGTTTCTACAAGTAGTACACGTAGTACAGTTTTCGATGGTTCTAAGCGGGTTGCGCTATTAATGGCCTTGCGCAGATATCTTTTCTTGTATGTTTCTAGGGAGCAGCCCTGGTCCCAGAGTTGCGGCCTCACAACGAATACATATAGGTAAGTCCTAATAGGGGTGTGAGCAAGGCGACACCCCGCCTCATAGGTCTTGGACTTATTAAGAGTTGTAAACTCATCCTACCCCTTGCTTTTAATAAGCACTGACGTCATAGGGACGGGAGCATTATTCAGTGCTCCTCATTTTCAATCACTACTACAGTTTGTTTCTACCCATTGAACCTCCGTGAGGTTGGGTTCCCACTGCGGTGATTTTTCTTATGGGCTTAATCCCATCCCCCTCGACGATTCTAAGACCACTGTCCTAGATAAGCCCTTAGTTAGATGATCTGCCAAATTCTTTTCGGATCTAACAAAGTCTAGGGCAATTATTTGATTTTTCATCTTATATCTGAGAGATCTATGTCTCACTTTCAGATGTCGATTTATTTTTACATCAGCGTTTTCTTGATTACATTTATCAATAGCTGATCGACAATCACAATGGATAGATATAGCCGGTAAAGGCTTTTATATCAATGGGATCTCATATAGGAGATCTCGAAGCCATTCTGCTTCTGTGCTAGTGGTATCTAGCGCTATCATTTCTGATTCCATAGTACTCCTAGCTGTAACAGTTTGTTTGGTGGATTTCCAAGATATGGCTCCACCTCCTAGTAGGAATACATATCCGGTTGTGGACTTAATATCTATTGAGTCACTAATCCAGTTAGCATCAGAGTATCCCTCTAATACAGCTGGATATCCACTATAGTGGAGACCGTATGATATGGTTCCCTTAAGATATCTAAAAATTCTTTCTAACGCATTCCAATGGGACAAATTTGGGTAAAGCCCTTGGCTACAAGTCGTGCCTTAAATTTATCTATGGTACCGTCGGGTCTAAGCTTTTTCTTAAACACCCATTTACATCCTATGGTTTTACAACCAGGAGGTAAATTGGTGAGTTCCCAGGTATGGTTTTGAAGTATGGATTGGATCTCGTTATCTATGGCTTCTTTCCAAAAAGGTGAGTCTATGGACTTCATTGCATCTGTATAGGTGGAGGGGGAGTTCTCCACCATAAGTGCATAGAAGTCATCAAAGACTTTCTCTACACGGGCACGTTTACTCATCCTAGGTTCGGTTTGGGTTACCGGTTCAGTCTGGTCTTCAGGTTCTGATTGGACTTCAGGTTCGATCTGAGTCACCTGATTAGAACTGGAGGCCTGGTTATTGGTATTAATCCTAGTGTTGATCCTAGTCTTATACGGAAAGATGTTTTCGAAGTATGAAGCATCTCTTGCTTCGATTATGGTGTTATTGGCTATTTCGCTTATTTCAGAGTTAAACACTAAAAAACGATTAGCGTTACTGTCTGAAGCGTAGCCAATAAAGATGGCATCTACAGTCTTAGGTCCTATCTTCTTCCTTTTGTTATCGGGGATTTTTACCTTAGCTAGGCACCCCCACACTTTTAGGTATTCTAAGTTAGGTTTCCTATGTTTCCATACTTCGTATGGGGTCAAGTCATTATGTTTGAACGGAATGCGGTTAAGGATAAAACAAGCCGTCATTAGGGCTTCCCCCCACAAGTTCTCTGGCGCTCCAGAGCTTAATAACATGGAATTGACCATGTTCATTAGGGTTCTGTTTTTCCTTTCCGCTACACCGTTGGATTGGGGAGTGTAAGGAGCTGTGACTTCATGGAGTATTCCATAGTCATCACAGTACTCACTTAACTCATTTGAGGTATACTCCCCTCCTCGGTCTGACCTAAGGATCTTAATGGTTTCGTCTAATTGGTTCTCAACCAGTGCTCTGTAAATTTTAAATTTACTGAGAACTTCATCCTTAGTTTTAATAAGGTAGAGGTGGCAATATTTTGAAGCGTCATCTATGAACGTTACAAAATATCTATTGCCACCTCTCGAGGTTCTCCCAGAATCACAGACATCGCTGTGAATTAATTCAAGTATATGGGAGTCTCGATCGATAGTTTTAAAAGATTTCTTAGGTTGTTTGGCTTCTACGCATATCTCGCACTTGTCGAGATTCCTAGTATCAGATTTGGGAATGATATTTAAGGTCATGAGTTTCTTAATTGAATTATAATTTACATGACCTAGTCTTTGGTGCCAAGTGACCGAAGACTCTACATTTAAAATAGTAGAAGAAGGATTGAATACATTCAATTTAAACAAACCATCACAAAGAAATCCTTTTCCAATAAAATTCATTCCTTTAGTTATTACAACCTTATTGGACTCAAATACAAGCTTATAGCCCTGTTGGACTAATAAGGACCCACTAATTAAATTCCTCCTAATCTCTGGAACGTGGTGGACTCCGCGCAGGGTCAGGGTCTTCTCCGACGTCAGCTTCAGGTCGATTCGTCCTATCCCTAGCACACGAGCCTCAGCATTGTTCCCCATGCTTACAGCTCCTCCACCTGAGACCTGATAGGTGGAAAACAAAGATTGATCAGAGCAAACATGAATGTTAGCTCCTGTGTCAATCCACCAATCAAATGCTTGAAAGGTCATGTTAACTTCAGGGGTGAAGAGAACAGACCTGAAAGCGGTCCCAGAAGAGCCAGCTCCAGAGGTCACCATGTTGACTTGGGAGCCGGGTGGCGTTGGACCATTTCTTCTTGGATTTGGAGGTGGTGCTGTCTTCTTGTAGAAGCATTGGTTGGCCATGTGATTGGTCCGACCGCAGACGTAGCAGCAACGCACTCCTTCCTTCTTTTGGTCCTTGGGATGGTTTGGGTTATGGTTGCTATGGTAGGGCTTCTTGGTATATGGCTTAGGCTTAGGGTGGAAGGGTTTCTTCTGGAACTTATGTCTAGGTTTTTGGAATGGTTTAGACGGTTGACCCTCTACGTTGTTGACCTTGGGTTTGGATTCAGAGGATCCCTTTTCCCTGAGCCTATGTTGCTCCTCAATTCTAATAGAGTTTAGAACTTGAGTTAGGGTTAGGTCACCTTGGGTATGACTTAGGTGCTTAGAGAATTCAGACCAAGAAGCAGGTAGTTTATCTATAAGACAGGCTATCTGGAAGGTTTCATCAAGGGTGGAACCATTAGTCTTCAGATGTTGGACTAGGTTCTCAAATTCATGAATCTGATCATTCATGGGTTTGGAGTCAACCATTTTGAAGCTGTTGAAGTCAGACGCTTTGAAGCGTTTTACTCCAGCATCATCTAGGCCATACTTACGCTCTAGGGTATCCCATAGGTCCTTAGGGTTTTGAATGGTATAGTAGATATCATATAGTCTATCAGATAAGGCTCCTAGGATCCTATGAAGGCCATGGTAGTTGATTTCTTCTGGGGTCCTAGTGGGAATGCCAGAAGTGGATTCAGGTTCAGGTTGTGAAGTGGAGGCTCGGGTGCGACGAGTTTGACTAGACCCATTGGATACTCCTGGTGCGGTTTCACCTATGGCTGACAATAACCCAAGTGTGGTTAGCCAGAATCACATCTGGTTTTGCCACCTCTTGAAGTTAGACCCGTCAAACTTCTCGGGTTTAGCACTAAGGGTTTCACGGTTTGGTGAGGCCATTTAGGACCAAAGTAAGGAGTTGAAATCTGTGGATTGAAAAACAAGTTTTGTCAATTTTAAAGTACACCTAGATAGATTCGACTTTTAGAAGTCCAAATGAAACTTCCAAATCCTAACGGCCAGATGGGCTCCAGGTAGGAGGTGGAGCACTAGGCTCGCTCAAATACCAAGCTACCTTGGGCAATTTAATGCCGGTTTGACAAGCCTTTTTTGACACCGTAGGCAGTGGAATATTTCAATGACGACTTTTAGTCTTTTCTATAATCTATGCTTCTAATTTACTTTTGTAGAAAATAGTTTTGTAATTAGTAGCAACTAATAGGTAGCACGAAATAAAGACTAATAGATGATCACGTAGGCTAACTTAGTGAACACGTTGCAAAGAAAATAACTTATGAACGATTAAATTACAATAAGATTCTTGGATTGTTGGAAATCTAATCGTTCTAAACTAGCAAATTTAGGATTTAATCAAATTCTTAATATTAAAATTGATTAGCAAATGTTATTTTCGCAAACAAGGACAAGTCACAAATTTCTTTTAGAAATTGTTTGCCAAGGCAGAGCGGGTTCTATGGAACCGTCATTCACCTTGCCGAACTTTTCTAAAAGAGAGATACAATCTATCTAAAATATATCTAATTATTTAGATTTCTCTATTAGATGCAAGTCGATTATTTTAGATCTAATATCAGGACAAAAGAAGAGTTAGAAAACTCTGGCCTGTGGTCGAAGCGTGCTAGGCACTGTCCCAAGAATCTTATTGCCCCCCTCGTGCGGGTCTCGTGGCAATTGTTCTCGGAGATACAGCGACCCCGGTCAGGCGACCTCCTTCTCGTCGGCACGACTCCAAGAAGGCTTTGCGAACCTCGTAGACTTTCAGGAACCCAGCGACTCGATGACGACTTCTCGAGGCCGGGAGGCAGCACCGCAGCAAAGCTTTGGTCCGAGAGAGGGAGTCTCTTCGGAGCAAAGGGGCAGCACAACAACACCACGACCGAGAGAATGGGAGAGAGAGAGAGACAGTAAGCAGGGATGAATTCCGAAATTCGGACTGTGTAAATCCCATAGCTGCACCGGGCCTTATATAGGCCTCGGGCTGTTAATGGGAGGCTGAAAGAGGGGAGTGGTTAATGGGCTGCGATTAAGCCCATTAACCTCGCACGTTACAGCTCGCAGCGAGCCTGTACGTAACGGCTAGCATGCAGCGCTTCTCGCGTAACGGCTAGTGTCCCAAATGGTAAATAATAAATAGTGGAGGACTTAAAAGCAAAAAGTAAAAATAGGGCAGGTGCGGACCAACCCATTTCGGAGGTGCTATCGTGTCCGGGTCCGCGGGCGCACACACACGCGCCGCCCAGCCCATGCCCAAGCCCAAGCCCGGCCCGGCCCGGCTCGGCACGGCACACACACGCGCGCGCGTGTGTGGGCTAGTGGAGCCCCTCCTCTAGTGTGATGACTAGTGGGGGGAAGTGGGGAATCCTATTTAAGTTGGTAGGGGATTTTTCCCCTTACCGATATGGGACTAAAAGCCCATTCCTTTGTGTGGTTTTAAAACACACACCCAACAGATTGTACTCGATAATTGTTTAGGCACATAACAAAGAGTAAAGTAATTTTTCTCGTTAAAGACCGAGCCTTGTTTTTGTCCACAGATGCACTACTTTATTTATACGCCACACGGCATAAGATATGCCCAGGATTCAATCCTGCAACTGCCCGGAAGGAAAACACCAGGGTTAACCAGTAAGATACAACCAGAATTTTTAATTTTTAAATAGGATAGAATAAATACCATTTTGCTCTTGGATTATTCGGTGTTGTGCACACGCGCATTCCTTTCTGTTTGTAAAGTAAAGCCTTCATGGCTAAGGGGGTGTTTGGTATTGTTCCGGAACGACCGGTTGCTTGCGGTTATGTACGCTGGGTCCGCCGACACACAGGGTAGCCGACAATAAATGTTCGTATGCAAAATATGGCTCTCCTAAACATCAGCTAGCGGCAATAGATCATCGGCCTGTCGATATAGATCGCCATACTTTTCATATTACATCCAATGTAATATTTGAAAGTGAGGGGGTGTCCTTGCAATTGTGCCCAACCTAGCAGGGATGACAACGGTGCAGTTTAAAACCGAAAACCGCGGTAAATCACACCGTATAGTTGGTTTTGGTTTATCAAAATACAATTCTGCATAAATCGCACCGTTTTAACAATTCTAGTGATAAACCTAGTAGGGATGACAACGGTGCAGTTCGGTGTAGCGGCGCGGTTTCGGTTTTGTCCAAAACCGTATAAAACCGCATTGTTTAGATCATTCTAATGATAAACCGTGGTGCACCGCACTGTATGGTGCAGTTTTGGTTTTATATAATAGTACACCATCGTAATACAGTGCGGCTTTGGTGTAGTGGTGCGGTTTTGATTTTACCCAAAACCTAGGGATCATTGCAAGTTTTCTTTCTTGGTTTTATTATATTTTTAAAATATAATGAAAATAAAATTTGTCGCCCATGGTTCTGTTATGCCCGTCGGAAACGGTTGAAGTTTTGTTCTTGCTTTACTGAGGGGCGTCTACATCACCCAAACCACCATCCAGAAACTGACACGTGGATCTAACGTTGTTGTGGGGATGACGTGGCCGTAGGTTGGGTGCTACTTTGGGTGGGTGTATCACACTCTTTTTGATCACACGACAAGCGCTGTATAAAATAAAGCGGGAAATAGGAGTCCGGATCTCCTCCAGTCGGTCGGCCCCGGTCGGTGGGCCCGCGCGCATCACAACCGTACGATGGCAGGCGACCCGAAACGAATAGTTCTCCAGCCCGACTGTATGCGCAGGGCCCACCGACCGGGGCCGACCGACTGGAGGAGATCCGAACTCGGAAAGGGCAGTTGAGCGGCTCTTCGATGCACGAGGATTAATGGTGGTAGGACCCACAAAACCGTAGCGGGCTCCATCGTTGTGGATTAGGATGAAATTGTAGCCAACTGTCAGCACGGTTGGTGTTAAGCTGCAGAGAGAGAGAGAGAGAGAGAGAGAGAGAGAGAGAGAGAGAGTGGGGCATTCTGGTAAAGAAAGAAGACCGTGAGCAGTTCATCGAGAAGATCGAAGGCTAGATTGTAACGGAGACAATAAAGGTTTTTGTCTCCATTACTTGGTTCCTCGGGCATGAGAAGGACTTATCGCAGCCACTACGTCGTTTTCCGAGCATGCAATGTGGATCGAAGGGGACTCTCAAAATGTACTCTCCCAAGTGTCTTCATATACTGTGTCGTCCCTCCTCTTTGCCGACTGCAAAAATTTCTGCTCCAGTCTACGGCCAGAGTCCGGTTAACTCACATCTATGCGAAGGAAACTCAGTAGCTGATTGGCTCGCAGGATATGCACGGGTAACTGGAGCTATCAAAGTTTGGACGTCCGATTTTTCTTCAGAAGTTATGAGGCTTGCCCAGAAGGATTGTAGCACATGGCGTTACACCCGTTGGGTGGGTTAACAATGATGTAATCTTTTGACTTATTAAAGTAAGCTGGTTACCAAAAAAAAAACACAATAAAGGTTTTTTTCTATAGACGGTAGATTGGTCTTGGTGAACATGGTGCTTCCAACCATCTGATCATACTATCTGGCTTTCTTTTATTTTCCACCCTGGATAATACAGAGGATAGATAAGATTCGTCGACGTTCCTTTCTATGGAGGAGAGAGGAGCTACAATCCACTGAGATGGGACAAAGCATGCCTTTCAAAACCCTTGGGAGGCTTGGGTGTCCTTGATCTTCAGAAGTTTAACATTTTTAACTAGGAAAGTGATGATGAAGACATCAACAGGAGGAGAGAGGGTCTTAATTGGAGAAATATCCTCATATCCAGATATTTTAGAAGATTCTTCCCACACCAGGCCATAAGCATGACCTCGAGTAGGATTTCACATTTATGGAGAGACATTCTGAAAGTGTGAGACTTATATCATCAGCAAGAGAACAAGCTAGTTCTGTGAGATGTCTTGAAAATAAAGTTCTAGGACGTTTGTGGAGGTACTTTTTGATGGTTCTGAATTAGGAAGCTTCTGTCCATTTCGACACTCAACGTTGTGGGGGTGCTTTTTGCTGGAGCGTTCACCTGTAGTCCCCTTTGCCACGTGAGAAAGTCCAAGACCAAGCCAACTTGATACAGATTTTATCAGCTGCTAGCTTCCACCCGAGATCAGATGTGGTTACTTGGCATTGACACTCTTCAGGAATTTTCTCGGTCAAATGCTTCTATCGACACCTCATCCTGGACGGAGATTTTTTCTTGCCTTCGAGGGCGATTTCGAAAGTGAAGGCACCTATAAGCAAAGGTTAAGATTTTCTCTCTGTTGGCCTCATGGAACAAGCTAGATCCTCACAAAGGTGAACCAACTCAAGAGAAGGAACCTACTGTGTCAGAGTCATCATGCACTGTTTGTTACACCGAAGACGAGAACTTATCCCATATGCTTCTCCAATGCTCACTTGAGGAAGGGGTGTGATTATTTTGAACAGCGGTGTGACATTCTTTCCCACCTGAGAAACCTAAAAGCGCTTTGGTCCACATGGAGGAGGTGAAGGGTAAAGAGAGATCAATGGATACTAGGGGACATTCTGGTGATGGGGATTCTTTAGGTCCTTCGACTCGAGAGGAATCCCTTTTTGGGAGATAGTTTTGAAGCCCTTTTTAGAAGATAGCTTTGAACTCTAGTCTAGACAAAATGTCCGTGGGAGCTCTAGTCCCTCCCTAAAAGACACATTTTACAACAAGTATTTGTTGATTTTTTCAACCCATTCAAATGACAAAAATGGCTTCCATTACAAACCTAGTATCAACTCAACTGCTACAATAATTTAACTGTTCCTACACTGAAATCACTCCAAACCGAATTGTTACTCTGCTACAATGAAATCACTGTATCCGTCAATGTACATGCACTATTTTTGAATTGTTATTCTAACTTACCCAATTTATACTCTGGCAGTAAAATGGATATTTAAGAAAAAGTAGTTACGGAGGGACTTAAGGCTAAACTCAACTTAAGCAAGGATTTATCGTAATACAAGGTCAGGTAGAAGTTCCTTAGACTAAAAACCAAAAAAATGAAGAAGATTAGGATGAAATTGCAATCTGACTTTCCCAAGGAAGTACGGGGTTGACTTAGTCTACATGGATGTATCTCTATGTTACTTTCATGGACATATATGATGGTAAAATCATTCCATAAAACCTCTTAAAATCCTTATTTTCATAAGTTTTGACTATTTAATCATATATATATTGAAGCTCATAAATTTCGAACTTGGATCGTCTTCCTTGCTGAATCGAGTAATTATGTCGCTCCCTTTGTTTTTTTGTTCTTATCAAGGCCAGGCCACATGGCATAATTCTGAGGTTGCGCATTCCTTTTAATCTTGTGGTTATTCATTGTTGTTACCCGTTAAAGAAAGTAATACTAGTCTGACCCTAGAACGAGGCCCGAGAGATGACATCTCAGTCTTTAGATGGGAGAAAATTTTCAGCACATCCTGCGTACGCTACAATCGTTGGCTAGAGCCTATCACCATGCTCTAAGTGCTGGAGGCCACTACCCCCATGTGCTGGGGCCTGCTACCCCATGTCTCATGAATCGCAGAGGGCCCTGCGGTTGTAACGTACGCAGGATGTGTTGAAAATTTTCCCGTTTGATGAAAGGCACCCCTAGCAAGTTATTTGGATTGGCATTGGCTCCCAAGCCACACTCGACCCCACTACCCCGCGTGCCACATGGGATACCCTCTCTCTCCCTCCGCCTTACATTATAGTATAGATACTAGTAAGAAACCCGGGCAATGCCCGAATATACTTGATGCACGCCATTTGGCAAAGACACATCGCAACTGTTCGAAGAAGTGTGAAATCTGAAGTGAGTGTGATTCACTCGTTAGAGAGAGAGAGATTAACATTAAATGTCATTGAATGAAAAAGACGGAAGAAGAATTCTAGCCCTTCAAAAGACATCCACGTGTCACAAAACGGGAGGGAGGCTTCCATTTTAGTATAGATACTAGTAAGAAACTCGGGCAATGCCCGAATGTGCTTGATGCATGCCATTTGGCAAAGACAACATCGCAACTGTTCGAAGAAGTGTGAAATATGAAGTGAGTGTAATTCACTTGTTAGAGAGAGAGAGAGAGAGATTAACATCAAATGACCATTAAATGCCATTGAATGAAAATTTATCATTTTTATAGTAGGTTTTTAAATGGATTTAAAAGAGAGTCGTGTTCCCACATGGAAAAAGAGTTATCGCTCTTGAAATGATGTCCACGTGTTACATGGGAGAAAGGCTTCCATTTTAGTATATATATACAAGTAAGAAACACGGGCAATGCCCGGATGAGCTTGATGCATGCCATTTGGCACATACGACATCGCAACTGTTCAAAAAAGTGTGAAATATGAAGTGAGTGTGATTCACTTACCAGACAGAGAGAGAGAGAGAGATGGAGAGATATTAACATCAAATGACCATTAAATGTCATTGAATGAGTATTTATTATCTTTATGGTAGGTTTTTGATAGGATTTAAAAGTGAGACGCGATCACATATGAAAGAAGAATTTTGGCTTTTTAAAAGATGTCCACATGTCACAACACGGGTGAGAGGCTTCCATTTTAGTATTAGATACTATTAGATAGACTAGTAAGAATCCCGGGCAATGCTCAGATGAGCTTGATGCATACCATTTGTCACATACGATATCACAATTATTCGAAGAAGTATGAAATCTAAATTGAGTGTGATTCACTTGTTAGATATATATATACTAGTAATGCCCGTGCCTGTCGGCATGCAAAAGATTTCGAGGGCGAGTATAATATTTTGAGGAAGGTAAATTTTTTTTTAAGGTTTGACAAAATTTTGAGGGAAGAGAATATTTTACTGGTGGCAATAATAATTCAAAAACGATGATAATATTTCGAGGGATGTGATGATATTTCAAGAAATGTGATATTGCCCAAGTCTATCCCTAACGAAGATATCCTTTAAGCCTAAGTCCTATGAAATGCTGTGGACAGAATTGCCCTCCATATCATTTTAATTTTTCTTTGAAATGCCACCGAACATGTTAAAGCCCCCCTCCCTCGCAAGGTTCGAAATCTCCATTTCGGTGGAAATTTCGACCTTCTGGATATGGAAATATTTCGTGGAAATATTTCGACAGTGTGGAAATATTGCAATTTTGTAGAAATGGTGGAAATATTGATTTTTTGATGGAATTTTTTAATGAAACTCCGGATAGTCATAAACCAAGTATAGATACACACTTTGGAACATTCACATAATATGTGTACCCTATCAAGGGGTGTAGAACTTCACATAACATGTATTCAATGTATTAAGTCTGTGAGTGTTGTGCAATCTTATTTAGTTCGGTTTTGATATATATTTTTCAAATATTTTTTATTCCTTTTTTTGGATAAAAATATTTTTGAAATAAAGATTAGTTGATTGTTAAAATAATGTTTCAAACGATTTTGAAAGCGGACTTAAAACAAGAAAGTTATGCAAATTTGAAATTGTGCAAAAATTATGCTGAAATGTGAAACACTGTTTTTTTACCAAGTCTGAAAAAACGAGTTTTTATATAGAAAAGTTTTTATACATTCAAAATTTTCTAAGACGGACCATAGTTTTCTAGATGTACTCGTACTTCTACATCTTGTGGAATTTTTTGAGCTAAAAAGGAGTTGATTTAATCACTTTTCTCACCATGTAGATTTTATAAAAATCCATAAAAACTGTTTTCTCCTACTAAAATTGAAAGTTTACTTTTTGATTCCTTTGTTTTTTGATTTTTTTGATATTTTTATTGAAATCAAATGGGGGGGTATTTGCTTATTTACATATAATAACTTAAAGTAAATGGAGAAAATAAAAAATAAAAATTAAGTAAAACGACATTTACTTAAATGTTATTATATGTAAATAAGCTGCTGAGAACCAGGCCCCCCAGTTCTCTTTTATAACCAGTCAGTCACATAATTTCGGATAAATTTCGCGAAATTTCGATAAAATATCGCGATATTTCGTGGAGATGTAAATATTTCGTGGAAATATCGCGATATTTCGTGGAGATGGAAATATTTCGTGGAAATATCGCGATATTTCACAAAATTGCTCGATATTTTGACATTTTCAATTATACTCGAGATTGCATGTGATATTTCGTATCGGGGTTTCATTTTTCCGATATATTTCGCGATATTTCGTGAAATATATCGATTTTTTATTCCATGCTCCCTCGGCATCTCTAGACCTAATCGAACCCCCCGCCCTCTCTCCCCCGTCGCCGCCAGACCTAACCGAACCCCCCACCACCGCCACGACCGCCAGACCTAACTGAACCCCACCCCCCTCCCCTGCGACCGCCGGACCTAACCGACCCCAAACCTAATATACAGGCCAAGGTTTGAGCGCGAGGTCTCCATGGTTCAAGCTCGTCGGCGTCGAGGTCGAAGCCGCATCTACCGCCAGAGTTGTGGGAGAAGAAACAGGGTCAGGGTCGAGGTCGAGGTCGGGTTTACCAAAAAAAAGGCAGGGACCTTAGGTAAACCTAAACTTTTAGAGGTCCTGTACGCGAGATGGATCTGTTTCGAGGGACCTTAGGCACATTAGCCCTAAAAAAAAGACATGCTACATCGACTAATAGGTTAGTTGTTAAGAACTAAGTATCATCCATTTCGCCTCCAACTAATAGGTTAGTTGTTAAGAACTAAATAACATCCATTTCGTCTCCAACTGATAGGTTAGTTGTTAAGAAATGCAGCTCGTGGGCTTGGTCAAGAGTTCAAATAAATTCATAACGGTCGACTTCAGCGGAGAAACACATTTGCGGGGGTGTGTGGGTGGGTGGGGGGGGGGCATGATATCCTAATCTGGAGAGGGATCTACAGCAGATCCGGCGATGAAGCTGGATCTCGCCGGATCTGCGGTCTAGATCCCTAATCAGTGGCGATGAAACCTCCGGTGAAATCCGGCCTCCTGCACCTCCTCTTGCCGGATCTGCGACCACCGCTTTGCCTCCCCTCACCGCTAGTTAATGCTTGAGCCGCTCGGAGCTGAGTCGACGCCGCCCATGTAGTTGACCCCGGACTCCTTGCCCTTGATCGGCGGGTTGGAGGGCTGCGCGAGGCCGAGGACGGCACAGTTGGAGAGCATTTTTTCCACCCAAGAGCATTATTGCTACTTCAAAGTTAGAGCATTTTCACCACCCGTTTCATTTGCTGCACCTCCTTTCGGTCCAATCGTGAGTTGCCACATCATACAAAATAAAAAGCATAATGGCTTCCACGTATTCCAAAACAAATTAAGAGCATAATAGCTACCTGGAGTCCAGTTGTAAGTGTATTACCCATTATTGGACCAAAAGGACGTGCAACAAATGAAACAGGTGACAAAAATACTCTCTGTTGGAATTTTGAAGTGATTCCAGTATTTATTTATTTATTATTGGATAAATTACACTTTGCTCTTTGAAATTTAGGTTAAAAATACTTAACCCCTTCTATAGTTACAAAATTACATTTTGCCACCTTCAATCCAGTTTTGATCATATAAAAATTAAAGTCTTAACTTAGCCGTCCCGATGTTTGCAAAAAAACTTAGTCGACCCGAAATCGTGGTTCGGGGTCCAGCCGTCGACACCTGTTATTCCTGTCCCTTTGGGCAGTTCCAGATTGTTGAGATCTACAAAGCCACCGAGAGGACCCCAGGGGGGTTTCATCGTAAGGGCCGGATAAGCCGGTCATGAGAGGAGAAAAGGCTGACGGTGGGTGCGCCGGAAGAGCTGTAGCAAGAAAAAAAAAAAGAATCTTGAGAGTGCTGTAGACAAAAAAAACCGAAACTTGAGAGAGAGAGAGAGAGAGAGAGAGAGAGAGAGAGAGGTGAAGAGGGAGTTGGGAACCGGAACCGGCCTCGAGAGGAGCACAGTGGGTTTGATGGTGAGCCGGAGGTCCGGACGTGAGAGGAGCTAGAAGAGGCTGACAGTGGGGTTTACGGCCTCCTCCACTGGGCCTGCAACCACTCCCACCCCCTCCAGCGGATCTCACCTCGAGCCCTAATTGCCGGATCTCACCTCTCAGTTCATTCAAATGCCATTACTCTACCAAAAAAAAAGAAGATAAATTACACCTTGCCCCCTTGAAGTTTAGCTAAAAATTACTAAATAATAGGTAGTTGACAAAAATTTTACTTTGCCCCCTAAAGTTTGAAAAGCTAGCGCAATACCCCTTTTGTGTAGTCTCCACATTTGGTAATTTTTATCTGATTAAAGTTGAATTGAAGGGGGCAAAATGTAGTTTTGAAACATTAAGGGGCTATGTGTTTTTAAGCTAAACTTCGGGGTTACCCGAGAGAGAGAGAGAGAGAGAGAGAGAGAGAGAGAGAGAGAGAGAGAGAGAGAGAGAGAGAGAGAGAGAGAGAGAGAGAGAGAGAGAAAGAGAGGGAGAGAGAGAGAGAGAGATAGACCAATCCGGAGAGAGAGAGAGAGAGAGAGAGAGAGAGAGAGATGACCCAGCTTTGTTACAGTGCAGTCCTCTCTCTCCCTTTCGAGCTCTCTGTTCCGATCCCGGCGAACCAGATCCAAAGCCCTCTCTCTCCCTCTCGAGATCTCAGCTGCAATCCTTTCTTTTTCCCATCTCAGATCCGAAGCTCTCTTTCTCGCAACTGCGATCCGATCCCGGTAAAGATCTAAAGTCCTCTCTCTCCCTCTCGAGACCTCAGTTACAGGGTGGGGCAGCGTCGGGATTCTCTCGATCTCAGCCGATCGGGGTCGAACCGGGCCCTGGGGGTACAGATCGGTTCGGCCGGCTGTGATGCCCGACGGAGAGGAGGAGGGTGCGATGTCCCAAGTCAGGTCCAATGGTAGGGGCGACTCCGGCCGACTGCGATGCCCCATGGCAAAGGCGACTCCGGCCGACTACGATGCCCCACAGCAGGTCCAACGACAGGGTGCGATGCCCCACGACAGGGGCGGCTCCGGCCAGCTGCGAGAGAGGAGGGGGGTACTTACCTCCACCTCTCTCCCTCCCTCCAACTGACCTTCTCCTTCCCCCTCCTCTCTTTCCCCATCACTTCTTCTTCTTCTTCTTCTTTTGAGTCCTGAACCGGGAAAAAAAACCAGAGCATTTCAAAGGAAAAAAAAAAACAGAGCAAGATAGAGAGAGAGATCTGCAGCTGGGTTCAGGCGAAGCCGACTGGGTTGTGACAGGGCTCCGCGGTGCTAACTCCGGTCTCCCCCCATCTCTTTTCCTCGACTGGGTTGTGAGGGGGATTTGGCATAACTGAGAGAGAGAGATCGAGAGAAAGAGAGAATCAGGGGAGGGGGGCTTAACTAACTGACGGAGAGAGAGTGAGAGAGAATCAGGGAAGGGGGTGGGGAGCTTAACAGGGAGAGATAAGAGAGCGGTGAGGGGGCGGGGGTGGCATAACGGATGGAGAGAGAGAGAGAGAGAGAGAGAGAGAGAGAGAAAGAGAGAGAGAATCAGGGAAGGGGGTGGGGCGGTTAACTAACTGGGAGAGAGGGGGGGGGGGTTTGGCGTAACTGACGGGGGGAGAGAGAGAGAGAGAGAGAGAGAGAGAGAGAGAGAGAATCAGCAGGGGGAGGTGGGAGGCTTAACTGACGGGGAGAGAGAGAGGGGGGGTTGGGGTAACTGACAGGGAAAGAGAGAGAGAATCAGGTAGTGGGGCATGTGGAACAGTTGTTTCCCTTACTCTCCATCCAATAGGGCATTAGAATCGGACGGTTCCGGATTGATACCCAATACCCCCTATGTCACTTTGCACGTCAGTCTTGAATGCCATATATCTTGGCCATCAAATTCTCTAACCGCCTCTTATGTTTGTATCGAACGGCTCTCTTTATCCATTCCTAGTGAAATATTATATATATATATATATATATATATATATATATATATATATATATATATATATATATATATATATATATATATATATATATATATATATATATTAACATCAAATGATCATTAAATGTCATTGAATGAGTATTTATCATCGTTATGGTAGGTTTTTAATAGGATTTAAAAGTGAGCAGTGTTCACACACGGAAGAATGATTTTTGGCTCTTTAAACGACGTCCACATGTCATAACACGGGAGAGAGGCTTTCATTTTAGTATTATACTAGCAAGAAACCCGGGCAATGCCCAGATGAGCTTGATGCACAGCCATTTGGCACAGATGACATCACAACTGTTCGAAGAAGTATGAAATCTAAAGTGAGTGTGATTCACTTGTTAGGGAGAGAGAGGGAGAGAGATTAACATCAAATGATAATTAAATGCCATTGAATGAGTGTTTTATTATCTTTATGGTAGGTTTTAAATAGAATTGAAAACTGAGTTGTGTTCACACATGGAAGAATGATTATGGTTCTTTAAAAGACGTCCACGTGTTGCAACACGGGAGAGAGGCTTTTGTTTTAGTATATAGTATAGGCTACTAGTAAAAAACCCGGGCAATGCCCAAATGTGCTTGATGCACACCATTTGGCAAAGATGACATCGCAACTGTTCGAAGAAGTATGAAATCTGAAGTGAGTGTGATTCACTTGTTAGAGAGAGAGAGAGAGAGATTAACATCAAATGACGATTAAATGCTATTGAATGAAAATTTATCTTCTTTATGATAGGTTTTTAAATGAATTTAAAAGAGAGCCGCGTTCACACACGGAAGAAGAATTCTAGCTCTTTAAAAGACGTCCATGTGTCACAACGCGGGAGAGAGGCTTCCATTTTAGTATATACTAGTAAGAAACCCGGGTAATGCCCAAATGAACTTGATGCATACCCATTGGTGCAGACGACATCACAGCCGTCTAAGCACCCATTGATGCATATGACATCACAACCGTCTAAACGCTCATTGGTGCAGATGATAATATCACAACCGCTTAAAGAAATATACAATCATGAGTGAGTGCAATTCACTTGTCAATATGAGCTTGATGCACGTCCATTGGCGTAGAAGACATCATAGCTGTCTAAACGCCCGTTGGTGCAGATGACATCACGACCGTTTAAATACCTATTGGTACAGATGATGATATCACAACAGTCTAAAGAAATGTACAATCATGAGTGAGTGCAATTCACTCTTAAGGATGTAATTCACTTATTAGAGAGAGAGAGAGTAATTAACATTAAATGACCATTCATTAGATATTTATCATCATTATAGTAGGTTTTTAATAGGATTTAAAAGTGAGTCGTGTTCACACAGATAAGAATGATTTTGGTTTTTTAAAAGACATCCACATGTCACAACACGGGAGAGAGGCTTCCGTTTTAGTAAGAAACCCGGTCAATGCCCCGATGAGCTTGATGCACAACCATTTGGCACAGATGACATCACAACTGTTCAAAGAAGTATGAAATCGAAAATGAGTGTGATTCACTTGTTAGAGAAAGAGAGGGAGAGAGATTAACATCAAATGATAATTAAATGCAATTGAATGAGTGTTTTATTATCTTTATGGTAGATTTTTAATAGGATTTAAAGTTGAGCCGTGTTCACACATGGAAGAATGATTATGATTCTTTAAAAGACGTCCACGTGTCACAACACGGGACAGAGGCTTCCGTTTTAGTGTATACTAGTAAGAAACCCGGGCAATGCCCAGATGAGCTTGATGCACAGCCATTTGGCACAGATAACATCACAACTGTTCGAAGAAGTATGCAATCTAAAGTGAGTGTGATTCACTTGTTAGAGAGAGATAGGGAGAGAGATTAACATCAAATGATAATTAAATGTCATTGAATGACTGTTTTATTATCTTTATTGTAGGTTTTTAATAGGATTTAAAACTGAGCCATGTTCACACATGGAAGAATGATTATGGTTCTTTAAAAGACGTCCACGTGTCACAACACGGGAGAGAGGCTTCCGTTTTAGTATATAGTATATATATATATATATAGAGAGAGAGAGAGAGAGAAATGCTATAGTGCGGCATGCGGTAAGTGCGACACTGTACCGCAGCCGTCTGATGCACTGCTGTGTGCAAGTGATGCACGCAGTGCGTGCATCAGACGGCTGCGGTGCAGTGCCGCACGCACCGCATACCGCAGCATAGCATGCCCCTATATATATATATATATATATATATATATATATATATATATATATATATATATATATATATATATATATATATATATATATATATATATATATATATATATATATAGGGTCAGGATCGGATGACCCAGCAAAATTTGACCCAGCAAATAACCCAGCACCCTTTGAGGCACCTAGAGGTTTTAGAATGGGCTGATTTTTTGTAGACATGTTGTCTATGATATGTTGATCATCCTCACATAAAATCAGCCCATTCTAAAACCTCTAGGTGCATCAAATGGTGCTCTTCAAATCAACGGTTAAAATTGACAGTCAAAAACCGTTGATTTGAAGTGCGCATTTGATGCACCTAGAGGTTTTAGAATGGGCTAATTTTTTGTGAGGATAACATACCATAGACAACATCCCTACAAAAAATCAGCCCATTCTATAACCTCTAAGTGCATCAAAGGGTGCTGGGTTATTAATGGGTCAAAATTTGCTGGGTCATCCGATCCTGACCCATATATATATATATATATATATATATATATATATATATATATATATATATAGGGGGTGGGGAGCCTGCACCCGGGGTGCAGCAACAACGCTGCACCTCAACCTTGTTTTACCTACCTCGAAGTTTTGGAATTGGATGAAATTTGGTGAGGGTGTTGTCTAGGGTAAGATGATCATCCTCACAAATTTTCATCAAATTCCAAAACTTCTAGGGGGGGTCAAATGGTCGAAGCAAAATCTGCAGATTTTAACGGTGACTGTGGATGACTTATTTTGCTTCGACCATTTGACCCCTCTAGAAGTTTTGGAATTTGATGAAACTTTGTGAGGATGATCACCTTACCCTAGACAACACCCTCACCAAATTTCATCCAATTCCAAAACTTCTAGTTAGGTAAAACAAGGGGGCGGTGCAGCATTAACGCTGCACCCCGGGTACAGGCTCCCCGCCCCCATATATATATATATATATATATATATATATATATATATATATATATATATATATATATATATATATATATATATATATATATATATATATATATATATATATATATATATATATATATATATATATATATATATATATATATATATATATATATATATATATATATATAGACTTGCTCCCTACTATAGCTCAAATTATCTATGCTACTCTACAAGAACACCACACAACTTATGACCGTCTAACTCAAAGTCCAAATATGATATCCATGTTTTCCTTTTAAAATGATATTATTGCTTTACAAGTCAATATCCTCCCTTAAATCATTTTTTTTCTATTTTGACGAAGACCTCCGATTTCGGAGGTTTCCTAAAACTCTACTACTAAATAGTTGCTCTTACAAAACTACAACTTGATCTATTTATCGTTAGCACGCTATTGAATAAAGTGTTAACAAAAATCTATGTGCTAGCTTGCATTTGTTGGAGGATTCGTCTTGTGTGTACCCGGATGACCCGACCAAAGAGTGGCCGTCAATTTCGTCAAGGGCTGGCCGCACACTTCATCGAGGGCTGGCCGCACACTTCATCGCGGGCCGGCTGCGTGCTTCGCGTCCCGGGGAGGCGAGCAACCCACGAAAGAACCGGGGCCGTCAATCTCGTCACGGGTCAGCCGCACCCGAAGAGGAGAAAAGGGGGGACTGCCCCTCCTTTTCGCTGCAGGTCGGCCGCGCACGAAGAGGAGAAAGGGGGGGGGGGGGGGGATTGCCCCTCCTCTTCGCTGCGGGTCGGTTGCGCATGAAGGAGAGAGAGGGGGGAGTCCACCCCCCTGGTGGTTGGCCGTGCGCGAAAGAAGAGAGAAAGGGGGGGTGGGGGTGGAATGCCCCCCTAGTGGTCGGCCGCGCGCGAAAGGAGAGAGTGGGGGGAGTGCCCCCCCCCCCCCTTTTTCTGGAGGTCGGCTGCGCGCGAATAAGTAGCTCAAGGGGAGATCGAGTTCCCCGAGAATCATGCCCCCAAAACGTGCGACGGTTGAACCCAGGAATCTCGGTCGCATAATGGTTGCGAGAGAGCAGCCCACACTCCCGAGATTCCCGATTGACTGATAAAGCAGGAAATGACCCGGGCTGAAATTACCAGGTGCCAGTCACACGATACGTCCCCGCCATGCAGACGGTTGAGCACATTATAGGAGTACGTCGTCAACGCCTTCCCGCGCGGAGCGCTCCAACTGTCGTCCCAGGACACTATAAAAGGGGCCCAACCCCTCAGTGAAAGGGCCGAATTCTAGAGGAGGTGTTGCCCAATTCTTCCCAGATTTTTCAGAGCTAGAGTGAAAGTGAGATTACAGAGGTCAGTTTTTTGGGAGACCAGTCCTCTCAGGGTGTAATCGGGTCAGGGTGAGAGATTGTAACCGGATTGATGTGTCGTCCCACCTGGATAAAGCAGAGGGTGTAAATGATCCTTATATGTATAATGGGACCTCATCTCAATAACTGGGTTTCGGGATTGAGAAAATCTCACCTTTTGGATTGAGGAAATCTCACAGCATCAACCATGAAAAGTTAGATTATTTGCACTGGCTTTTTCTTTTTAAGAATCCCTCTCAATTAGATGGGGGGGGGGGGGGGGGTTGGCCTAGACCCCTACCTATTTATTAAAAGAAAAAGAAAGTACAGAGAATGCCTAAGAGGCATCGATATCCGAGGTGTACCCACTTCCAACACGGGCTAACAAAACTGCCCTGCATTACAAGCAAGAAAAGATGAAAAACCCGAAAGTCTTAAGGCTTTGCAGCCCTTGATCTTTCAAAATCATGGATCTGTGTTAGGAACGATCCCGAGCCTTTCCCCTTGATGGAGAAGCCAGCAGCTGAAGCTATATCAAGGATGGTTTTGTCCTCCAGCAGGTTGATGTGTAGGCTCAGATCCTCTCCATCAAGTTTGGACAATTGATCCTGAAGATCCTGCATGAGTGGGATCTTAGACCATGGTGGTCGGTGGTACATGTCAGATTCAAGGGCTCGAGATTTGGCTCGAAGCGAAGCCCTGGCTTCAATCGAGTCCCACCCCCGATTAGGTAGTCTAGGACTGCGGCAAGCGAGTACGTCCCCCCTCCACCAGGCCTCCAACTTGTGAAACCCGATTACCTGAGGGTGGGGCTATTGCAGGAATTGAAATCCCATGGGCCGCCACACCGTTGCTGACACCCGAGTTGTCCTTGTTGACCTGCTGCTGCTCCTCCTCAACTACAGTTCCAACTCCAACTCTAGATGATGTAGGGAGCTCATTGCTTTCTACCGGCGCTTCAATGAGGAATTCAGCAATCTGCTCACCTATACTCTCCACTGCTAGCTCTAAGGCCACATCCATAGCCTCCGAAACATTAACTCCATCCCCCAAATCCAAATAGTGCTCTCGGCAACAAAAACTCATATTCTCTGCAACAATAACCACCTGATTACCATCCAAGGGCTTCTTCTTAATAGCTTCACTCTTGAAGCCTATAGAAAGCCCCTCCTATGGATCCCAGAACCCACCCTTTCCTTCTGACCAGTCCTCAGATGGTCATCATTTGTACCTTTGCTGACCTCTTCAACCTGAACCGCAGCAGCTGTTGTCCCTGCATCGCTGCTTTTGCCTACAACATTAACCACTCCGATCTCTCGGGGTGAGCCCGACTCAAGAAGCTCCTCTTCTTGTTGCCCACCGTCGACACCAGAATAACATGTTGCATCACCAACTGGCCCAACTGGATCCCTCAAGGCCTCCCCTCCCTGAAGCTCGGTACCGCGCTCCACGAGGAGGCCGTCCCCTGACTCCTTACCCCCATCTTCAACAAGAGTCTCCACATCCACCCTGCATCCTAGAGATCCCTCACGAGGGGACCTAGGCTCATTCTCTATGACCGAGAACCAAGAGCCAGAGACTTGCCACCCTACCTTGTTGGTAGCCACCCTATACTTTGCCTTATGCCCACCACCTGCATCAATGGACGAGGCCAAATGACCGACCTCTGTCTCCCAGATCACTGACGCTGCTTCACTAACATGAGCCTTAGAACCTCCAACTCCTCGGTTAGCACAATTAGCTCCCATGTCAGGAGGAGCACTCACTGTATGGGGCTTGTTGAAATTACCAGTTGTAACTCCCACATGCCTCCATCCCCTTGCACCATCATTAGCACCTGTTTTCCAGTTGGGTCCCCGATAGGAACTAGGAGCAATCCTATTAATTGAATTTTTCTGTGCATTTCCACCACAAGCCGAGGTATCATACCCGAAAATCCTGCACTTCGCACAGCTAGTCGGCTTCCACTCGTATAAAACTTTATGCGTAAAGAGGACTTCCTCGTTTTCACCTCGGCCTGGTAAAGCATTGGGCAATTCGTCGCCAAATTTGATCTCAACACAACATCTAGCATAGTTTCGTCGAACACCTTGGGCAGTCGGACGGTCTCTCGTGAGAGGAACCCCAATCAAGCTCGTCAAACGACTAATACCTTTCTTGAACCACCAATCAATTGGTAGATCCGGTAGTCTAAACCATATTGAGATTTTATCGAGCGGATCACGGTCGTATTTTATATCCTTATTCTACCTCTTCAAAACCACAAACCGACCCTCAAAGTACCAAGGGCCCCCTTCTAGCGCTCTAGTGCTATCACTAGCCACTAGGAATTTGAATAAAAATAGGCTATTCTCCCTCGAAAATATTTCCAGCCCTCCCACCGGTTTTCATAATTTATGCATCACATCTTGGAACTTCAGAAATAAGGGCTTTCTTCCCACAACATAGCTCACCAATGTATGCTCCCAACCCCTCAAATCTGCTTCAATCTCACTAGAAGGCAAGATAGCATACTTAACTCCATTGCGCACTGTCGTCTCGACGTAGTGGAGCCGAAGCTCCTCCAACTCAAAAGATGATCCTCCACAAATGGCACTCCACGATTGCCCTATGATATGTTTAGCCTTGCAAGCTCCTGCTGCACCTTGACCTTTCTCCGAGGAATGCCCCAAACCTGATTCAGAAATATCGACAAACACTTGATGTGTGCCAGACTCACAAACATCAACACCTGTAGCATCTCCGCCTCCTCCGCTCCCCAATGCCATAGAACCACCCAATGTTGATTTAGGGCTATGCAAAGAATAGATTAGGGGAGGGAAATCCCCAAGGTTTTCTAGATCCACGAACAGATCTAATCTAGCACCCATCAGATCCCCGCTAGCCCTTGGGCCCTTGCCTCGAGCGGTGCTGTAGCGCCTATAGATTTTATTATTATTAATTTTTATCGGGTTTTAGGATTGGCAATTAGTAGCATTCTTTGTTTTCATTATAGTACGTTGATCGGATTTGGACCAATACTGGATCGGATCAATTCATACTGGGGAAACAGTTCTTAGTAGCCCACCTCATTCTGTTGGACCGGTGCATCGAGTGGATAGTCAAAGAGGGTGCATTATCACAATTTGACCTTTTTAAATCATGCAGAGATTTGAATCATTCAAGTAAGGTAACTGATCAGATTCCCTTAATCTCATTCCCGAGATTGCCGTTACCCACCCTATACACGCACGTATCACATGATGCCCCTCTTCCTCCTTGATTTACTGCAGCCCCCATCTCCTTGGTTCACGTACTAGAGAGAGGAGATTGAGAGAAGAGATTGAGTACGGAGAAATTGAGAGAGCAGTCACCCGCGGCAGTTCCCTCAGGCTTTCCTTTCCGGCACAGCTACCCCTTCGGCAGCCCGTCTTCGATCGAGGTAGGCCACGACCCACCTTCTCTTCCTTGGTTTTCTTCCTCAAAACACACCATCACCATCAGCGGCCGTACCGCAAGAGCACAAACCATAACCCCACTTCACCACCAGTGGCACTCCCGCGCACCACACAACCCCCAACCATCTTCGGCTTTCCGCGGCCAAGGACTCCGGCCGGAACCATGTAGAGAGAGAGAGAGAGAGAGAGAGAGAGAGAGAGAGAGAGAGAGAGAGAGAGAGAGAGAGAGAGAGAGAGAGAAACCCACCTCTCTCGGACGACCTACCGCACGGACGACCTACCGCACCTCACCGGCGGCTCCGACGACCCTTGCCCTTCTACCAACCCGATCGACGACCGAGTGGAATACCCCCACTCCGGCAGAGAGGATTCCAGATCGGACCTCAAAGACCTGATCCTCTCTCCCCAAAACCTGATCTCTGCTTTAAAACCCACCCTTTATTATCCTGTTTTGAATTGTTATCTTATTTTAAACCCACCCTTTATTTGGCTAGTGATACCCTTTTTTCCACTCACATGTTTGTTAACTGCACCCATTTTAGATACTTACTTCTACCCCTATTTTAACACAATTGCACCCTTTTGTCATTGCACACACCCTAGTTGTTTATATGAGCACCCCATGCTTTTATTAATTATTTTGATATAGTCCTTTAGGCTATACCCAACCCAACCCGTGCCAAATCGGACTCAACCTAAACCTAACCCATGAACCTAAACTTGACCCAAACTCGATCCAAGCTGAACCAAACCCGGTTCGGTTTTGAATCCAAACATTTTAGCCTTAGGTTCTTATGCAATTCCTTGTTTTGTTCAGACTATTCCCAGACTAGGAGCGGAACGACTCACGGTCGATAATCACGCTCCAACAAGTTAGTCGTACTGCATGTAAATATTTTAATTAAAAATAAATTATTCACTTAATATGTTGCATGCTTAGTTAAAGATAATGGACATATGCCTTTTGATTTGCAAGTCGGTAGATATTTATCTTTTTTTGTTCTATCTATTTAAATGTAAATTGTTTAGAGATGGTAGTAAAGTCATTGATAGTAGAAGTCGTCGTGTCTGGCGACGCTAGCATTTCTCGGTACCGTTTGGACCGAGGGTCGTTCTTTTTGGTCGGGAACATACCCCGAGACACCTCGTCTGTGTTTTATGCTAGTAATAGAGTCTGTTTAATTAGGAGAACATTTTATTTTTATGATTTTATGAGGTTTGTATCACCTTTTGAAAATCCTGGCGTCATGGCAACCTAGTTGCCCGGCTGAAACGAGTAGGGAGGATCATGGGGTTTGTATCGTAGGTAAGTGAACCCCTATTTGTGCACAAACTGAAACGAGTAGGGAGGATCATGGGGTTAGGACACAGGTTGTTTCCTACAGGGAAACTGAGGTGGAGTGGCCTAATCCTAGGGTTTAGACCCATAGAAAGCAAGTTGGGTATAAGTGCCCCGTGGTGAAAGACCAACCCCCCTTTTTGGCCACTAGGGTAGTA
This sequence comes from Chamaelirium japonicum, assembly GCA_947650365.1. NCBI lineage: Eukaryota > Viridiplantae > Streptophyta > Magnoliopsida > Liliales > Melanthiaceae > Chamaelirium > Chamaelirium japonicum. Next base: position 21,851,886 of record OX393549.1, read on the forward strand.
TGTCTCGAGGTTGTATCCCGAGCATAAGGAATGGAGTGGTTCCCCTGTTGCGAAAAAGGAACCCAATAGTAACGCCACAATGTCGGAAGCCTAGCTTAAACTTGGGGTTCACACTTGTTTTTCCCTCCTCCTTTTTCTTTCCTTTATTCTCCTTAGCCTAGGGTTTAGCACCACTATGCACGACCTAGAACATGGGTTCTCTCATGAAGTGGAATGGGACGCCTCATGAGGGAATTGTCGGTTAGGACATTGAATGTATGACATGGGATTACTAGACACAGTAGAATAGATCACTTAGTATATACTTGTGGTAGTAGTAGTTTCTTCTGTTGGTTACTCAATTATGTTTGCAGCTTTATTTTACCATAGAAGTATATTTCCGGTTTATATCTTTCTCGCATCCTCCGACTTGTTCTTTAGGACCACTGAGTTTTATACTCAGGGGGAGTTGTTTTGTTGTTTTTCCTCTCCCTCAGGTTCTTTTTCGCGGGCGGAGCGTTAGGAGCTCCGTGGCAGTTTCAGTTGGAGTAATAGTTCATCACCAGATTTGTGAGGGTAGGAGTGACAACTGGACTTGCCTAGTTTTTACCATTTCTTGTTATTGTATTTGGACTGTACACGTTGTAAGAATATTGTCAATGGAACTGGTATTTAAAGTATTAGATATTGCTTCCGTATTGTGCTATCTCTGTAATTATATTTTCCTCTATCTCAAAATATCACCCTCGAGTTTTGGGCCCTCTCGTCTTAGTCCAGAATTCGGGGCGTGACAATTATAGCGGGTAAAATGGATATATTTTTTTTTTAATAAAAAAAGGGTGTGTGGAAAGCAAAAATTGGTGTGCAAATCGAAGCTCTCCAAGGAGGGACTTAGCACTAAACACTGCTGAGACGAGGATTTATCGCAATACTAAGTACGTTAGAAGGGCCTTAGATTAATAACCCCCTTTTTTGGGGGATACTTGGTGAAAAGCCTTTCTCAGAAGATGACTTTAAGCTCTAGTCAAGACAATGTTTTGGTTTAAGCTCAAACTAGTCCGGAAAACACACTTTTACATTAAACCCTTGTTGACTTGTTCAACCCTATAAAATAACTAAAATGCCCCTTCCATTACCCTTATGTAGCAACCAAATTTATGCTTTACTAACCCAAAATTGATACTCCTAAATCTGCTATAGTGATTTTGGTGTATCAATTCGGACAATAGAGTATCAATACAATTCCTACTCCCAATTCACTGTAGTTGCACTATAGTTACTACAATGATTTCACAGTAACAACCGAATTGATACTTCGTTGTTACGAATTGATATTCCATTCGAGCTGCTACAGTGAAATCACTGTTAACATGAATTTATATTCTATTAACATGAATTTATACTCCATCCGAAGTGCAACAGTGAAATCACTATAGCAACCAAATTTATACTCCGGATTAATTACTACTACAATGAAATCACTATAGCAACTATAGTATTTTGAGTCTACTATTGGGATTTCAATGTACAATGTGTTGGGAAAAAAACACCACTGTACAACGGTTTGTTCTCATTGTACAGTTGCTACAGGGGAAAAGTAATGAACTCAAATCTTCTACCCCATTTCTCTGCCCCATTGTCTGCGCCCCAAAATCACAGCCGTCTGTTGCACCCAGATCCGATCAGTGCATCGCACTCAGCCCCAATCGCCAGGCAAAGGGACGACAGTGATTAGCAATTGACGGCTGTGATTTCGGGGGCAGCCGGGGGGGGCAGAAGATTTGGGTTCCAAAGTAATGAACTTAATGCTTAACTCAAAACTCAAAAGGTAGAGGAGTTTAGACTAATTACCCCTTGTTATGAAACGGTGGTTGCATCGGATATGGATGCCCACCGGATAAAGACCCATAGATTTAGGGATTTAGAGATTTACCCCGTCTCTATCCCTATGGCATACTATGCCTATATATAGGGGGCTTTAGTGAATAATAAGATACGTTTTTTTCCAAACACGTTATCAGCACGATACGTGAAGCACGAGCCCGACGGGAGAGCACGACCCGACCGACCCCATCGAGAGGAAGAGAGAAGAGAGAGAAGACAAAGAGGAGAGAGCTCGAAGAGAGAGAAGAGAGATCGCAGAGAGAGAGAGAGACCTCTCACCCGGCTCCGAATCTTGTCCCGTGCGCTCCGGCTCTCTCCCTCCCCGACTCCGGCTCTCGTCCCCACCAACTCCGGCTCAGATCACGTGAACAAGGTACGCCGTGACTATGTTTTGGATCGCCACCGAAGCCATGGGACTTTAATCCCAAAGGCAGCCCAAGCAACGACCTTGAAACAACATTGTTTCATCGCTCCGACCACGAGATTTCGATCCTGTCGGTAGGGCTAGCATCGTCCGAGCACCACCACGATGGAGGTAACCCTCACACGGCGAACGTCGGACCTGTGGATCGCACAGCAACGGCAGGCTGCGTGGCACGCCCGGCGAGCTACATCGCACGACCGGCGACTGCGCTCGACGGCATGTCTGGCGGGGACTGATCTCGAGAGCGGCGGCGAGCGGCGCACGAAGCGACTGCCGGCGGCGATGATTAGGATCTCAGATATCTCGGTTGAGATTCCGGTTTTATAGGGGAAGATGATGAGCAGTTATCTGTTCATAGGTTTTAAAACCCATATACAGACCCGACCCAACTGTTTATATAACAGATCCGACCTGATTTGTTTAATGGTAAACCCGACCCGACTGCATATACAGACCCGAACCAACTGTTTATATAACAGATCTAACTCGTTCTATCCTTATACGCATTCACAAATATTTGATTGCCTGATTTAATATGAACCGTTCGTTTTAATTTCTGTTTTTGTAAGACCTATCTATAGCCAAACCGTAAGATCCATATATGGATCTTGGGTATCCGAACCATTCCGGATGCATCGGTACGATCAGATTTTGCTATTTTGATATATATTGTTTATGTATTTAACTGTTTAGCCCTTAAAGACCAATATGCAATATCTGTTTTACAAATAAGGACAGAATTGTCCTTAATTATAACAGACTCTATACTATATATTTATCTTGTGTTCCATGTGCATAATATGTTATTTTCTGCATTAGTTGTATTTAAGCAATTAGTACCTTTTAGAAAAGCTTGGCAAGGCGTATGACGGTTCCATAGAACCCGCTCTACCTTTGCAAGTGGTTTCTGAAAGGACCCCTATTAATACCCAGTATTAATAGGCTTTGTCCATGATATGTCAATTATTTTCTATGCCTCTATATGTTCATGTGATGGATATGACAATCATAATAATGTTAATATTCATTATATCTTCAGATGTCGAATATTACAAAATTAGACTTTCATGCATTAAATGTCAATGGAAGCAATTTTCTGAATTGGCGAGTAGATAGTTTGCTACATCTACAAGCAAAGAACTTAGAGAAAGATCGAGAAGTGAAGAATGGATTGAAGCCGGATGAAAAAGCTAAAGCCCTCATCTTCCTTAGGCACCACATACACGAAGATCTGAAAAATGAATATATGAACATAGTAGATCCTGCAGATCTCTGGAAGGCACTCAAGGAACGCTACGATCACTAGAAGATGATCACTTTGCCTGCAGCAAAGAGCGAATGGATCACCCTCAGGTTCCAGGACTTCAAGGCTGTGGCTGAGTTCAACTCGAAGTTACTCAATATTGTCAGCAAACTGAAGCGCTGTGAGGAGAAAATAGATGATGCTTAGATGATCGATAAAACACTCTCTACCTTCCACCCAAATAATATCATTTTACAATAGCAATACAGGGGGATGAAGTACCAGAAGTACTCGGAACTCATAGAAGTTCTCCTGATCGCTGAAGAACATAATACCCTACTGGTAAAGAATCATAATTCTAGACCCATTAGATCATTGGCATTGCCAGAAGCAAACACCAATGATTTCTACCAAGGTAGAGGTAGAGGTAGAGGCAGAGGAGGTAGAGATGGAAGACACGGCAGAGGATGGCGTAATAACTACTATGGAAGAGGTAGAAATCACCCTGGAAGAGGTGGACGTCATAATCAGCCTCGAAGAGATGATTACTTGGTCCTAGGAAGGACACTCACTTTAAAACACAAGTGGATTGCTCCTCAGAATCCAGAAAAGAAAAATCTCTCTAAACCTGAAGATAAGAGGGACATATGTTTTAAATGTAGAAAGGAAGGACACTGGTCCAGAATCTGCCGTGCTAGTAAACATGAGAAGAATAAGTATAAAAGTACAGGGGTACCTGCAGAGGCAAATATGAATGAAGATAACAATGAGTGGCCTGAAGATTACCAGAAGCAGACTGATGCCCTGAAGACATCGTACCTGAAAAGTTCAGATTACTTCGATGAGTTAGACGATGGTACATTAAATCCCTGAACCTTGGGATCTCTGAAGACTTTAGTTTTTCTTTTATTTATTCTGTCAGACATTGCTAAGTAGTCTTTATTTCCTGTTAAACATTGCTAAGTAGTTTATATTTCCTGTTAGACATTGCTCAGTAATTTTTATTCTGTCAGACATTGTTGAATAATTTTTATATTCTGTTGGATATTTATATTATCGTTCTGGTGATTATAGTTGGAAATTGTGTTAGTAATTTTATCATTGATACTTCTCTTATGGTATTTATTGACTTATAACTTATCATTTAGGAACGATGACCAACTGCAAAGAGATTTGCCTGATAGATAGTGCAACAACACATACCATACTGAAACACAGAAAATTTTTTATAAATCTTGAATATAATTCACGTATGGTTACTACAGTGGCTGGCCCTACTGACATAGTTACAGGGTCCGGAAGAGCCCACATTCTTTTACCTAATAGTACTCATTTGCTAATTAAGGATGCTCTATACTCAGAAAATTCCAGAAGAAATTTACTGAGTTTCAAAGACATCCAAGCAAATGGATATCATTTAGAAACTACAAATAAAGACAATCTAGAATACCTTTGCATCACATCTAAGAACGGAGAGCATATTTTCATACTAGAAAAATGCTCAACTCTATCTTTAGGGTTATACGTTACCCATATTGGGGTTATGGAGTCCTATGCCACTCACTTGAACCAGAAGTTCACAAATCCTATAGATTTGGTCCTTTGGCATGATAGATTAGGTCACCCAGGGTCAGGTATGCTTAGAAAGATCATTTACAATTCCTATGGTTATTCCCTTAGCAATCGAAGTATGACTTTTCCAAATGACCATTTTTGTGACCCTTGTTCCCAAGGAAAGTTAATCACTAGACCTTCTTTTCAGAAAATAGAGACAGAATCACCTACCTTTCTGCAGAGGGTTCAAGGTGATATCTGTGGTCCTATACACCCTCCTAGTGGTCCATTTAGATATTTTATGGTCCTAATAGATGCATCTACTAGATGGTCATACGTGAGCCTACTATCCACTAGAAATTTAGCATTTGCTAGATTATTATCCCAGATAATCAAACTTAGAGCTAGTTTTTCTGATAACCCAATCAAATCTATCCGATCGGATAATGCAACTGAATTCTCTTCCAAAATCTTTATTGACTTCTGCACATCCATCGAAATAGAAGTTGAATATTATGTCCCCCATGTTCATACCCAGAATGGCCTTGCTGAAGCTTTTATCAAGCGTTTGTAATTAATAGCTAGACCATTACTCTTACAATCCAGACTTTTAATTTCTACATGGGGGCATGCTATCTTGCATGCTGCTAATCTTGTTAGACTCAGACCTACTTCATACCATAATTTTTCTCCTGCACAACTTGTGTCAGGTATTCAGTCCAATATATCTCATCTTAGAAAGTTTGGATATGCTGTGCAGGTCCCTATTCTTCCTCCAAATAGAACTAAGATGGGTCCCCAACGTAGATTGGGGATTTATATCGGTTTTGACTCACCTTCAATCATAAGATTCTTAGAACCCTTAACAGGTGATCTATTTACTGCTAGATTTGCAGATTGTCATTTCGATAAGACAGTCTTCCCGCCGTTAGGGGGAGATAAAAAAGTTTCTAGGCAATGACCTGTTCCCGAAGAACAGCATGAATTATCGTGGAATATTTCCACTATGTCTCATCTAGATCCTAGATCCACACAATGCGAGGTAGAAGTAAAAAAGATTTTGCATTTGCAAGATATTGCAAATCAATTACCTGATGCCTTCAATGATGCAGCTAATGTAACGAAGTCGTTTGTTCCAGCCAAGAATGTACCTGCAAGAATTAATATTCCAACTCCCACTAATGAAACTGCTGCACGTCAGAAACGTGGTAGACCTATAGGTTCCAAAGATTCAGTTGCCCGAAGAGGAAGTTGAATGAGAAATGCTACCCTAAAACTCCAAAAGAAGTTGAGGTTCCAGAAGAACCTAATCATAATACTCCAGAAGAGATTATGGACCATATTTTTTCAGAAGAAAATATTTTCCAACGGCCAAATTTCCCTCAAACTCCTGAAGAGATCCCTGCAGTGATTATGGATAAGGTACCGGTACCAAATAATGAGAGCTCAATATTCCATATGAGGGGTGAAATTTAGGACCGAAAGGAAATAATCATCGATGACATATTTGCATACAAAGTAGCTACTGAAATAACAAAGGGCGATGATGAAGATAATGAACCACGTAATATATATGAATGTCGACATAGAACCGATTGGCCAAAATGGAGAGATGCTATTCAAGCTGAACTTGAATCTCTCAAGAAACGTGGAGTATTTGGACCTATAGTACAAACACCAAATAACGTGAACCCTGTAGGTTTCAAATGGGTGTTTGTAAGGAAAAGAAATGAAAATAATGAAATCGCTAGATATAAGGCAAGGCTTGTAGCCCAGGGATTCCTGCAGAAACCCGGGATTGATTATGAAGAGACATATTCCCATGTTATGGATATAATTACGTTTAGATATCTCATTAGTCTCACAGTTTTTGAAAAACTAGAGATGAGACTAATGGATATCGTAACGAAATACCTATACGGGAACCTAGACACATATATTTATATGAAAATCCCAGAAGGATTCAAATTGCCTGAAGCAACATCAAAAGTCCCAGAAGGATTCAAGTTGCCTGAAGTAACATCAAAGAGTGCGCACTCGATAAAACTAACACGAGCATTGTACGGCCTGAAGCAATCCGGAAGGATGTGGTACAATCGCCTTAGTGAATACTTGTCTAGGGAAATAAGAATGATCCCATATGCCTATGCGTTTTCATAAAGAAATCAGAAAATGGATTTACAATAATTGCAAGTTATGTGGATGACATAAACTTAATTGGGACTCCTGAAGAGCTCAAGAAAACTTCTGATTATCTAAAAAGGGAGTTTGAAATGAAAGAACTTGGTGATACGAAGTTTTGCCTCGACCTGCAGATCGAGCGTAGCTCTAGTGGGATTTTAGTACATCAATCGTTATATTCTAAAAATTTATTAAAAAAATTTAATATAGATAAATGTCACCCACTAAGCACTCCCATGATGATTAGACCTCTTGATATTCATAAAGATCCATTTAGACCTAAAGAGGAACATGAAAATATTCTTGGTTCTGAAAAACCGTATTTAAGTGCTATTGGTGCTTTATTGTATTTATCTCAATGTACTAGACCAGAAATATATTTTTCTGTTAATCTATTAGCTAGATACAGTTCAGAACCAACTCTTAGGCATTAGATTAGAATAAAACAAATATTTAGATATTTGCGAAAAACCACTGATATGGGATTGTTTTATTCTTGTGGTACTCCTCACTTGATTGGTTATACAGATTCAGGTTTTCTCTCTGACCTCCATAAAGGTCGATCCCAAACATGGTATGTATTTTTGAATAACAATGCAGCTATTTCTTGGAGATCGACTAAACAAACACTTGTGGCCACATCATCGAACCATGCTGAAATATTAGCTCTGCATGAAGCAAGTAAAGAATGCGTATGGTTGAGGTCACTTGTGCAGCATATCAGAAGCGGTTGCTAGTTGACATCAGTTACTAAAGAGCCAACAATTATCCACGAAGATAATGCCGCATGTATTGCTCAAATTCAAGCTGGTTTCATCAAGGGAGATCGAACAAAGCACATATCTTACCAAAGTTTTTCTACATCCACGAGCTTCAAAAGAAAAGGAAGATTGAAGTCAAGCAGGTATGGTCAATCGACAATCTTGCGGATCTCTTCACCAAAGCTTTGCCCAAGTCTACTTTTCAGAAGATGGTGTACGACATCGGACTGCGATGGCTCAATCACCAAACAAATTGATGTAATAAGGAGGGGATATAATCAGGGGGAGAGATGTAATAATGTAATCAGGAGAAGATATAATCAGGGGGAGAGATGTAATAATGATAATATAATAGTTAGGCGAAGGGCATCCTGAAGATGCAAATTTATGCGTGCTGTACTCTTTTTTCTTTGGTATGGTTTTTCCCACAGGGTTTTCTCATCAAAGGTTTTAACGAGGCAGCATTATGCGCACCCACCATAGTTCCTGAAGAACTTGTTCCTGAAGAACTAAGGTTGTACTCTTTTTCCTTTGATAGGATTTTTTCCACTGGGTTTTTCCATCAAAGGTTTTAATGAGGCAATCATTGATAAATGGTGGTCATCCAAGGGGGAGTGTTATGAAACGGTGGTTGCATCGGATATGGATGCCCACCCCTAGATTCAGGGATTTAGAGATTTACCCCGTCTCTATCCCTATGGCATATTATGCCTATATATATATAGGGGGCTTTAGTGAATAATAAGATACGTTTTTACCAAACACCCCTTATATTGTTTCGCCGGCCGTCCCGCCTGAGACTAATTACCCCTAATATTGTTTCGCCGGCCGTCCCGCTTCAGAGAGAGAGAGAGAGAGAGAGAGAGAGAGAGAGAGAGAGATGGCAAGCGGCAAGGTCGGTGCCTCCAAGGCCATTGCTCTGCATCTGCTCTGTGGTCTCGGCCTCGCGGCGGCGTACTGGATCGCCCTTTACTTCTACGCGTCGAGCCTCACTGCCGACCCCGTCCCAACCCTCCGTCTTCTCCTGGTGAGCAGACCCACCTCCCAAAGAGAGGAGAGATTCCCCCATGAATCCTTTCAACGCCTTCTCACTCCATTTCTGTCTTGATTGTTCCCAAACGGCAGCTCATCCACGCGCCCATTGTGATCGGAGTCTACAGCTCGGTCCGGCGAGACCCGGACCGGTTCTCGGTAACCCCTGCCACCTGTTTGTTCTCGGTTCCCTTCCAATTTGTTTGCGACCCCGTTCGTCTTTGTTTGTAGCGTAAAAGAGGGTTCCTTTGACAGTATTGGAGGGCAGTGGGAAGAGGGCTGCTCGGGCTTCCCGTGGGTAAATCTTTCTCTTCTTCGTGTCGATTTTCGTAAAACTTTTCCTCTTCGTCGAGCTGATATACTTGCAATGATAGATTTAAGCATTCTTCATCATGCAACTGTAGGATTGTTGGTGATATGCATACACGTTTCTCGTTGATAGAAACAATCGCCTGACGAAAAATGTAGTTGGAAATGGTGCATGGCGACTTTGTCTGTGTTCTGCGTGTCGAATGCCTTTGATCAATGATCTTGTTTCTCATTTGAAGTGTATTAGGTGTTTGGAGGTTCATGTTACACATCCGTGGCCTAAACACTTGATAATTTGATCAAATTCCCCCCCTTTTGTTCCTATTTGGAGTCTTACAGGCATGTTAAGCAAGCCAATTTGCTTTTTAGGAGTCCAAGAGATTACTATAGATAATAGCTGGATCTTAGATGGGCTTTAATAGTTTGATATAATTTTGACACTATTATCTTGACATTGGTTCTACATAAGTATGATGAGGAATACCCACCGTTTTTATTTTTTCCGTTCTTGCCTCTTTATTCTTTTTTTTTTTGTATTTGTGATCCTCATTCTTAGATCTTCAATGGGGAGTTTGCAAACTTGTTCATTCACCTGTGTAATGTGATCACGAATATACCAACAATATCTCTTTCCTCTCTGATCCATTCAGTATTCTCTCTCCTTTATCAGTTTTGATAGAGGATCGATGAATCTTGGCGGTCTTCTCTATCTACTGAAGGAAAAGTCCATTTTGAAATCCTTTGCCCTGCACCTACTCTCCGAGTATATGATACATCAGGTATCACACAAGGGTAGTTTTTCAGTAGTCTCTAGTAAAATTCATTAATGTTTAGAAAACATTTCATAATATGCTAAAGTAATGTAGTTTTAGTGTCAGATTAGGTTTAAGTTAAGTCGGATTCTGTTTCTGTTAGTTGAATTCAGTCCCTTGCTGCAAGTTTCTTTTAAGTTTTAACTTGATTCTATTTTCAGTTTAATGATGTCTAATAGGTTTTTGTTGATGTATGAAGACATAGTAAGCATCCTGTGGAGAATTCTTTAGCAATAAGTAAACTTAAATTACCACATCAGCTTATTAAGGAACTAATGCCACATCATAATCATGCGCCATGTTATCTGAAAGAGAGGAACAAGGCTGAGTGCCTGCAACTGGTGACAAGCATCACAGTCTTACCAATTGACTAGTGAAATATTTGTTGTAGAAAAGAGAAACGACAGTCTTTACTTTTGATCAATGAGCTCCTTGCATGCCATCAATCATGTACACAATTGGCGATTACCTGCACCAGTGTCAACCACCTAAACTATTGACATCTACATGAGTAATCTAGTACTCCAAAATTATTTTCCAAAACAAATCACGCTGGAGAAGTCAAATAGGTGCCTCAAAGGGTTTAGGGTTTAAAATTTAGGGAACTATAGAGATTTCAAATTTTAGTGAAATTTATTCTATTTGCATCGACATGGAATCAAATGTCAACAAATTTCCTACGAAATCACCAAAATGTAGTTTATTTAAGGGTCCGACGTAGAAATTGACCGAAATTTTAATAGTATAAAATTTATGTTGGACATAACGAAATGTCAACCGAAATGACCGATGCTCGACCGAAATCCGACATTCTGTCTTTTTTCTAGAATTTTTTTTTTGAATTTTTTTTTATCTTTTTTAGTAAAACAAAACTCATCTTTATCAGTGATAAATTATTTTTTCTTAATTGCGATTTTTTTCATAATAGATAATATTTTACTGACATTTGAACTGGAGTTGATCGAAATTTGACCAAAATTCGATGAATTTCCACCGAAATTTTTCCTTAAAAAATACAAAATTTCCACCGACATTTAATTGAAATCCGACAAATTTCATTTTTTTGACTAACTGAAACTGACATGGAAATCAACATTTAAAACCTTGTGCATCGGTCGCCTTCTTGATGGAAAGGTGTTTGGTTGTTTCACTTGTTTGTTTTTGAATAAATATTTTTTGTTTAATACTTATCATTGTGTTAAGCCGTCAATGTTGGCTTCTAGTCTGGATGAATAAGGTTTAGGGTTGATGTTAGGTTGAAGCCAGTCGTAAAAGAGCAACTCAATCTATGAAATGAGTCCTAATTTGATAATTGGTGAATAAGGATTCATAAAGCATACCCTGAATGAGAGAACTGTAAATGCAAATATAAGAAATTATGGCACAAGTTATATCTTGCGTTAACCTTAAGTAAGTTTGAATTATTGCCATAATTTTTTAAACATCACTTCTATTAAAAGGACTAATGTCCATGTACCTATCTGTTTAAGACTTTAAGTAGCTGCCTGAACTATTCACGTGTGTTAAACCACAAAAAGGGGTAGAGAACCTTAAGGAGCATAACCACTTTAATAAAATGCATCTAACATACTGAGATCAGCTGCTTTGTAAGCCACAACGAATGGCATATATCGTCTATTTAATTGATTCTCATTAGAAGCATAATTTAGTGATGTTATAGTAATCTGCTTTTCTATCAATTGAGGCTTATCTTTTATTTTATTTCTTATTGTTGTCTCTCATTTTTGGTTTTCCATGCAAATTTCATTTCTGGTATTATCTACATCTCTTTTTTTAGGGCCTCTTGAAAGCTTACATGGTTTATTCATTTAGGGGCTTTATTAAATGCATTTGGAGCAATTGTTTTAGGTGCACCTGTTGGCATGAAGTAAGTATATTTTCACATACTTCACTTAAGAAGACATGATTTATATGTAACACAAAGTACAAATAAATTTATATAAGTAGGCTTTATTTAAGTGCACCTATAGACATTGTTGGTAATACTCGGTGTAGACCATTTATTTTTTCATGTATTGGGATATACACTAGAATCATTTGAAATTTGTTTTTTTTATATACAGACTAATAGCTTAAAATCTAAAATGATGTGATTTATTTATGTTAGAATATGCATCACTTAGGCTTTTCTTTTTCTCATTGGATACAGGTCCTTGACAAAGACCCTTAATTGGTCCCTTCTCATGTCCTTATTCACTGTGAGTAACCCATGATTTGTAGTTTGAGATTATCACCGATTTTATTTGGCATAGGATTGTTGAAGGCCCAACTTTTATAGATGACATTCGGTTTGTTATGCTTATGCCATCATGCGAAGTTTCCTTCGATCAATTTACACATGCTCGTCGGATGTTGAAATGAATGTCTTCTTAAGGCCTTGTGACCTTCATGTGTTCCTTATTCTCTGATATTCAACTTTTTACTAGGAACTGGATATTAAGAATGCACACCGTTAATAAGTTTTCATGCAAGACCATTTGTTGTTGATGATTGTGCGATGCCACTGCGGTAAGTATCTAAACAAGTAAAATTTGCATGGGCGAGGGAGGGAGGGATTGGGAGCCAACTCCCTTCCAAATTTTCATGAAATAGCTTTCATGTTCAAAATCCATGTCATTCATATAATCTATTATCAAACTAGGGGGGGGGGGGTCAAAGTATCTATTTCATTCATCTCCTGACCACTTTATTATATGGAAGACCTATTTTCAAGTGGTCTCAAAGCTAGAAGTATCTATTTCATTCATCTCCTGGCCACTTTATTAACGTATATTAGGATTTGGACTCGAAATCCTATCCATAGGAGCCTAGCTCAACTCTGTGTGTGTGTGTGTGTGTGTGTGTGTGTGTGTGATCTCCTTGGTTTAGTTTGTTACAACTAAGAAACATGATGGTTGACATGAATGTCAATATGCATATTTAGAACAATAAATGTTGATTTCAAGGTTCAAAGTGTTGGTATAAATTGATCCCTTTTAGTCATTTTGGATCGATTGTGGTCTGAACAAAACCCAAAACACCCAAAAGTGTAGTCTAAGCATGGATTCAGACATGTTTTGATTTTTTTTTTCTCTTTCATATGAGACTGAGCAAAATCAATTGGAAGTCTAAAACACTATCCTTTTTGGGTAACTTTGATGCCTATATTTGTTATATTTTGTCTTGCTTTTATTTTTTTTCTATTTACGCTAGGTTTATTTCCTATCTTCCACCTCATCTTTCATTGTTTTCCACTTACCTTTTTGAAGTGCAGATACCCCCTTCTCTCTTCTTGTCTGTGTATGACTAAGCATACTTCCTTTCCCCAACTTTGGACACTTATCCTTCTTTTTGTGACGTCTTACTCTTCAAACATATCCTCTTTTGTCTTAGTTTCTTCGAATATTAGATTTTGGTCAGTTTTAATGCAGACAAATCAATAAAGCATCCTCAAAGTTCGTGATCAAATCCCTAGATCCGAAATTCCGAACAAGGTTTTCAATTTCAGTTTTATGTCTAGTTTTGGTCTTGATCAAAATCGAAATTTCAAAATTTTAACCTTAATGATATATAAACGTTTTGAAATAGTTAAACAAGGAGGGCTTTTGATGTTTTTTAAGTCTTTTTAAATTTAAGTCGTTTATAGTTGTGTTGCACAATTATACATAAATTGTTTTTAGAAAACACACACCAAACAATAGTAAGCTTGCATGGATCATGATAACCAAGATGGAATACCAATAAACTGAAAAAAAAACCCTTGATAATCATCATATATGATATATTTATATATATTTACATACTCCACCTTGTCACATTATTTAGTAGTTGGCTCTGTCTTTCCCTCCACAGTCGTAGTTAGTCTGTCTTTTCCTCCACCTCGCTGCTTCATTATTAGTTCTCTCGACAAAGTAATGTATGTCCCTCAATACACCTATCATCAAGCAACATCTTCATCAATATTCTTCTAAAAAAGAGGAAAGTGGTGCTGACGTACGATATTGCTCGCCATATAACATTACACCTCATCACATTTCAAAGAATATTACAACTCTTCCCATGCATATGAACTCTACTCTGAGTTGACCACCTATGCCACCCACCTATCCCACAACTCAGATGCTGGTGAGAATACACTCCGAAAGGATGTTTGTCGAGACTACTACACCGGCGAGGATAGTAGTTGTGGAGGCAACTACACCGACGATAACAGTGGTGGCGGAGGTAACTGAGTCGGCGAGGGCGGTGAGGATGACATCGCTTGAAATTCAAGCGAATCCAATGACAAAATCCGGCGACTCCGACGAGATCCGCCGAATTTGATGACGAATCCAGTGATTCCGATGAATCTGACGGTAAAATCCGACGATTCCAATAGTAAAATCTAGTGATTTCGATAGTGAAATATAGTGAATCTGGTGAAATCTGACAAATTTGCGGGCGAGATCCGACAAATCTAACTACAAAATCCGGCGAGATTCGACAAATACAAGGGAGAGATCTGACGAGATCCGGCAAGTTCGGGAAGATTCGTCCCACCAAAACCAGCCCACAATTTTACGAAATCAGTAGGCTAGTTTCGATCGAAATTACTGAAAAGCCCATGAAACGGCCAAATTTTGCCGGACATCGATATCGGGGGACAATATGTGCTTCAATGGCCCCCACATTTTCGGTTGGAATCTCGTCGAAATGGTCATGAAATCTCAAAAGTTTGGCGAAGTGAACACCGAAACGGGGGGGGGGGGGGGGGGGGGGGGGCACCATGTTGTTTCGGTGGATTTTGGTCAAAATTTTGACGAAATTACCCCGAAATTCCGATACTTCACTGAAATCGGAAGGGTCTGGGTTTAGAATCATCCTTTTGTTTCGTCCGCGGCCGAAACCGAAATATTTATGTGAAATTTATGAATTTTGACCAAAATTTCAAACTATGGATCCAAATTTCTTTTGACCTACCATGTAGTTCACCTCTTAAGCCTTATTCCATATTTGAGATTCAACATTAATATCTTATTCACTTCCTTTTGGCTAGGATTTCAGTATAGTTTCTATATTTATGTTCAAGCTAAAAGGGGCCATGCCCATAATTGATTTTATCACCCCCCGGTATCTAATATGGATTTATTAGTACCATGGTAAGTTTGGGCCCTTGCAATGGATGGATTAGATCAAAGTTTCAATGTTGTAATTTATCACTGATATAGTGATATGCAATGCTTCAGCGACATGAAAGAGATGCACAAAAGGCTGCATCAAGTATGGCGGGATCTTTTCAAGCGAATGAATGAATGGTCTAGATACTTTAATTGATACATCAATAACTTTATAGCGAAGGACTGAATATAATTGCTTAAAATTAGATCTTTATGTGATATAATGTTATTCATGATTGAATTTTTGTGTTTAAAACATTTAATACCAACTGTAGGATCAATGACTTGTGGTTTTGTTTTTCATTTTTCTTATTTCTTCCACATTCTTAAATTGATAATATAAAAGGGAGGTATTTCTACTTAGGATGTGGGGGGTGTCCACATCTATCTCTTAAGAAGCTTATGACTTGCATTTGCATAAAATGACTTATTGCGTGGTGATCTTATTGCAAAATTACACCCGATAGTGATTATAGATAGCAACAAAATATATGGTACAAATCAATCAATGGTGGATCATTAGTGACTTCAAAGAAGAGTGCTTATGTGGCATGTTCTAGTTATACTTCAAAGTTCAAACCACTTGATCCTCATTACGTTATTTATGCCGACCTCTATCTCTCAATCCTGTCTCTCATCTCCCTATCCTAGCTGTGTTTCCCTTTTCTCTTAATGTGGATAACATCATGGCCTACCCATAAGGTCATGAAGGCCAAAACCATACGTGCTTCAAATGTATAGAACTTGTAGATTGACATGGATATGATTATAAACGCTATTGGAGGTTTGGCCATGGTCCTTTATCTCAATTTTCTTTTCTTCCTTTGACTGGTTGATCAATGGAACCGGAGGCTGAATGCATCCCTTGTATGGTTGCGCTGCTTCGGAAGGCAAGGAAGTTAATGTAATCACCCCCCTCTTGAGGAATTCCTTATTGCTAAGCTTAATCTTTCTTTCCTATTTGCTTGCATTTCATTCCCATCATGCCTTTTACCACCCTTGGGTAATCTTTGTCAGTGTTAGCAAGTTGGGTCCTGGCAACATATGGATCATCAAGATTGGACATGCATGAAGTTTCAAAAAAAGCATTCATCACTGGCCTGTAATGGCTCTGGGATACGATGGAGATGTATGGTGAAGTACATCAAGTGGATCTCGAGAAGATATCTTTTTAGGGCAGGGTGGATTGATTTAGCGATTGCCCGCATCTTTTTCAGCTGTTGCATTTTTTATTGTGACCATAGGATTTTGTCTTACCTGGATTAGATTTAATGTTTATATTGATTTGATTTAACCTATGGATAAGATTGTGTTTAAAGGTGTCATAGAATCCATGGTCGTATACTTTTCTTGCTTAATTTGATCGTATAACTTCAACTTAGATGCGGGGGGAGCCCCAATCCAAGTTATCCGAACACTTAACAAACAATGTACCTAGGCATTACAACTTAAATTGTTTGATGATCTTAGCAGAAAAATAAATCTAGTGGACCATAACTTCCAATTTACTGATGTTCGGAAGGTTCTCTTGCAACACTTTCATATGTTTTAATCGAAAATCTCCTAAATCAAACCCTTTGGTCTCATCATTCAGTATTCATGTGACTATGTGAGTAATCTTTCCACTTGTATATCCTCTGGATTAACTGAACTACATCCACTTTATTCGTAACACATGTAATATGATCTTAGATTTTTAGTCCTTTTGTCCTTCCCCTTTGCAGGTCTGTAGATGCCACTTGCACCTTCTTTAGTGTCTAAGCCTCGATGAAATTCCTAATAAGCTGCTTACTTAGCCTTGTTTTCCTCCTGTTTTTAGCTTCCTTTGAGGCTAATTTATATCTTGTGCGGTGTCTATGCCATCAACTTCCTACCATTTCTTAACCCATTATGATTCTTCGTACTTAACAGAATTCTTATTTTTATATATTTCATCCTATAAAATTTATGCATTTATTTAGTGTTGATTCTCTCGGTGCTCTTGCAGTTTGTCCCTGCAGCTTGTGTTTTTGGTTCATCGAGGACAGATTGGCAAAATATTTTGGCTCATTCCAAGTAGGTGCTTCCTTGATGGTTTTGTTTCAGTGTGCCAGTTTGCAATCACAATGGACTCTATAATTTTCATAGAATTTTTATTTTGATTTTGGACTATTTTCTTTGTTATTTCGATTATGAGAAGTCTGTTCTCATTCTTTCTTTTTATTGTTCTTCTCATAACTGAGAGTCAGACAAATTCCTATGTTTTGTGGGTAATGGATTATATTAATTTTCTTTTATTTTGATTATAAGAAGTCTGTTCTACTCATTCTTTCTTTTTTGTTGTTCTCCTTTAATGAATTATATTATTTTCTTCCAGACCAACGGATGGTGTTGAGTATATGATTTCTCTACCTGCACATGGAGCTATTATTGGCGCATGGCTTGGTGCTTGGCCAATGCCACTTGATTGGGAAAGGCCGTGGCAGGTATTGGTTCCTTGTTATTGCTTCTTACTACAAAGTTATATTGGGATATGCTGGACAAAAAACCACCAATAGCGGTCTCCCAAACCCAGATGAAAGAGTTTGATGGTTGATGTTAAATCAAAATTCAGTCATAAGAGACTAACTCAAACTATGATATGATGGGACAAGGCTCGATGATTATGGTTATAGTTTTGTGGGTTGTGTTGGACATGATTGAGGATATAACATGGTGGATGATACTCCCTTTTTCAACAATCACCTGAATTCATTCAATATATGTGTCCATGTTCGCTTATGTCCATCTCTTTGTTCTTATTCACACATTTTCTATTCTATAGTAGTTTTAGCAAAATTTTAATATATAATGGTTTTTTGTCAACGTCACTATTGATTGCCAGAATGGGTGTGCATGCATTGACTCATGCATTTATCAAACTAAGGTAGCAAGATGTAATATATACATAATATTATATCCTAACCAACCGAGGCATAGCCCTACCCTCTTACTGGGAGACCCTAGGTTCATTTCGGTGCCGAGGGGTTTCTATGTGAATTTGAATCGGGTACCAATTGTGCAGGATGTGAACAAATATGGTATGGATTTTGGATAATGATAAGATGGCTTGGCATTAATACGAGTCATCAAGATGCAAGGACTTTATGGTGCAGATGAATTGGGATAACATGGGGATATTGTAATTGGCGTGGTGCCCAAGGAATTAGCTTATAGCTGTTTAAATAGGTCCAACTGTCTGAACCGAAAAAAAGAGAGATTCTTGAATATAAAGATGTAAATAAGACGACTGTCAACGAGACGAGGCTTGTTGGGTTGATTCCTACTCAACCTCGAATTGAAATTCCTCCAAGGTAGCCTGAAGTTATCTCAAGTTGAATAATGCTCAATGATATCTAGCTAAATGGCCTGTTTTGTAGAAATAAATTCAAGTTGGGCCATAATTCAACATTAGTTGTCTCGTTGGCAATGGTATGAAATTCAGCTTGTCAAAGCCTATGTCAAGTTGAACCTGATGAAATTTGCTAATTTTAAAAATGTCTGATTAAGTGAACCCCTCCAACCAAATCAAAGTTTAAAAATCAAAGGTTTTAAACTTTGATTTCTTCTCTGGTTTCGGTCTAGGTCGAAACCAAAATTTCGACCGAAACTTCGAAAATTTGTAATTTTGATCGAAATGGTGTAAAATTTTGAAATATCCCAAAAAGGGGTACTTTCCAGGATTTTTTTGTAAAATTTTAAATTTAAGTCTTTTTATAGTTGTGCATACCATTTACTTGAATTGTTTGAAGAAAACACACACAAAATCTTGAATTATTTATATAAATTATATTGTTTACATCATGAAGAAGACAAAATTACTTATCATCGCTCGTCCGCGTTAACTTTTCTTCGCTCGTCAAAGTGAACTCATCATCATTAGTACCTGACGCACCAACAACATTGTAACTCTCGGCTGACGGATCAGGTCAACTATCGTTGGGTTCTAACTGCGCCAACATCCAGTCTCTCTCAGCTCGCTCCTGCTTGGTCCGTCTCGATTCTTAGATCATACATCGATATTGAGCCCTCTCATGTTTTGTCTTGACATCTGGAGTATCGATATCATCATCTGGTTCTGAATGATCCCTGGTAGATGGAGTCTGGATCCGTTCCTTCTTCGGTGGCATGGGGGTCCGAATTTGAACTCCTTCACATTCTCTGCTTCTTAATAAAGTATGCATGACTATTTTGACCTCAGTCAGGGCCTTCAAGTACTCTGCTATATCGGGGAAACAACCAGCGAGGTGTTGCTTCAGCCGTTTAACCCCTCTATCCGATTCGTTTGTCACAGACTCACAGTATGTGTACTGTGAGTTCTGCTTCTTTGCATCCAAGAGGAGCCCGTGTTGCCAACCTACGTCTTATGACCTCGAATCCCTGTGCAGGTGAGGCTGTGAGACCATTTGTAAAAATAATTGAAAAAATTAAGATTAAATTCTAGGTTATTGTACTTTGTAAATACAAATTAATTTCTATGTTTTGGTATCTAGCAACGAAACCGACGAGATCCAACGAATTGGGCGGCGATATACGGCAAGATCCGCCGAATCGAACGGCAAATCCGGGGGATCTGCCGAGGTCCGACGATGATTTTCGAAATCCGGTGAATCCGGCTATCTCCGAAGACGAAATCCGGCAAACGTCGAATTCCGGTGAAATCCAGTGACTTCGGTGAGTTTGACATCGAATTCTGACAAGATCTGGCGACTCTAGCAGGAAGATGCAGTGAGTTTTCGGTGGTTTCGATTGAAATCCGACAAAGTTGGTTGGCTTTGACTTAAACCTAATGGTTTCAATTGAAACTAGAACCCCCCCCCCCCCCCCCCCCCCCCCCGTTTTAAAAGTCCCACATTCTCGAAATCAGGTAATAGATTTATAAAATCCATGGATTGGTTTCGGTCGAAATGATCAAAATACCCATGAAACATCAACGAAGTGAACAACAAAACTGGAGGGATAACACGTGGTTTTAGTGGGTCCTTATCATAGTTACTAAGTCGGAAAACGGAAAAAAAACGGCAAAGGAAAAAATCGGAAAGATACGATGAAAACGGGAAAAACGGGAAAAAAACGTGAAAACATCGGAAAAAACAAAAAAATCTTAAAAATTATACCAAGTATGTATATATGTCATTGTCCAACATTAAGTAATCAAAAGTTCAAAACATATGGCATATACGTTTATTAAGCACGAATAAAATAAAACCCGAACCCAATTTAAACCCGGACCAAACCCGATGTGTTTATACGTGTTTTATAAGCGTTTTTTTCGTTTTAAACGCGTATAAAACGCGTACGTAAGTTTTTTTCAAAAAAACGAGTTTTTTTCCTGTTTACTACGTCTTCGGATCGATACGCGTTCTATATGCGTTTTTTTCAAAAAAACGCCCGATTTGGTAACTATGGTCCTTATAGTTTCTGTCAAAAGTTTTACGAAATGGCCAAAATGTTCCCGAAATCTCGAAATTTTCCCGAAATCAGAAGGGGTCCAAGTTTCGAACCCTCTTGTCGTTTCGCCCATGCCTAACACCGAAATATTTCTATGAAATTTCGGTATTTCAACCGAAATTTTAAACCATGAACTAAATAAGTAAATAAATAAACTTTTTGGTTGTCATTGTTGTAAAATGTGGTCGTACATGTACCCTCAAGTTCTCAAACCGTAATGTGGTCTGGGGCATATAGGACAACATACAAAATTATATGGTCGCATACACACCATGTGACCGTGTATGACTCAACTAATATAAATATCAGATATTTGGATTTTTCCAAAAAGCTTTCCTCACCCGTCCATGGACCCTTATTTTTAATCATAAAAGTCTTTTGACTCCTCTCTAGCTTTCCCTCTCTTTAATCACTCTTCCCACACTCTAACCTCTCCCTAAGATCTCTAATCCCACTAATCATTCTCTATTGCTCTCCAACTACTCTCCCCAACTCTACTAGCTTCGTCCAAACGACGAAGGCATGCCATGTATCAAGGGCAAGGCAACCATGTCCAAGGTGTCTGGCGTGTCAGAACATTTGCATGATACCGACAAAAAACCTATTGTAACATCTGTATATAAATATGTTCTAAAATTCTACTATTTGTGTCCCAATCTTTGTGAATGTTTTTTTTCAAATTTTTCTGACTTCCCAAGCCGATTTTTTTCCGACTTCTGACTTGGTAACTATGTTTGGCCCCCTATCACCATGCCTTCGACCCCAGAACATTGTTGTGCCCGTTCAGCTCATGGATTATCTTCCCTTGTTTCTTAGAGCTTTCACAATCCACTCGACCCTTTTGGTGTTATAGCCAAACTCCCCAGGTTCCGAAAGTTTCTTAACTTCCAAACGGTCGCCATCTTTTCTATCTTTTGAAAAGCCCAGTTCTCACTGTATGCACTTATCTAATCTCTTTTTATGCTCTAATCTTTTAAATATTGTTGATGCTAGTCGCGAGAATATAATTTCATCATTAGTAATTACAATTGATTTGCTTAATTCCACATCTCATTGTAGGATGTACAACTGCACGGGTGTTCGACATCACAAAGACCATCAGTAGGTGTCAAATTTGTTTGCTGGTTGAAGTAAAAATGAATGTCGGTGTTAGTGCCAACTAGGTGAGTTGGTAAAGTCTCGAGGGGTTGGTACCCAAGATCTGGGATTGATTCCCGCTTACATCAAATTAAATAACTGGTAGGGGTCTGCCATAACCCTCCCTCAAATGAGATGTTGAGGGGTTCTCAAAAAAAAAAAAAGTCGGATTATATACTCCAATTTCAGTACCTAATGAGCCTGGGTAGGACCTAAATATGGACTTTGTACTAGGTCTGCTCAAGACTGTTCAACGCCATGATTCTATCCAATATCCATGTGGCAGTCGTTTAGTTTTTAAGATGAAGCATGCCCATACATGCTGAAAGACTGCAGACGAGGTAATTAGCTCCATACAATTCAAAGACGGTTGTTTCAGATAGAGATGTGAAAGAAATTCATGTGCTACTTCTGAAATAGCTTGTGACTACTTATGGGACCACAACTACAATTTCTAGTGAAACTATCCACAGGCTAATGGACTGGCAAAGGTAGTGAATAGATGTTGACAATATACTACTTTGTCTAGTTGGATATCATGTTGCTCAGTGGGATCATATTTTACCCTCTGCTCAATTTGCGTACCTCATATTGTAAACTGTTCTATGGAAAATCCAACTTTTAAAGTGGTTCTTGGAGTTAAACCACGTCAACCAATGACTTGGTTCCTTTTCCAACAACCCCTGAACATACAACGATGAGGCTGAGTCCTTTACAAAACACATGCAAGAGATCCATGAGGAAGTACGACAACAAATTCCTCTTAGCTGGGAATGACAAAGCAAGAAATGGTGAAGGCCAAAGGCTCATGGCATTTAAGGAAGGATATTTTAGGATAATAGAGTCCTCAAAGATCCCTAACAAAAAATATTAGAAGCTATAATTCCAAGCGCAGGTCCTTACAAAGTTCTGAAGAAACTGGGTAGCCCTCCAAATATCTATGATCTAAAGTTTCCTGGAGATCTCAATATCAGCACTACTTCCAATATTGCGGCGAGAACTCGAAGGTGGAAGCACTGAGACTACCATACGTGCTCAAGTTGAAGATGTTTTTAGAACTTCTAGTGGTCTTGACTAAATACAATGGCTTTTAAAAATTCCTTATCAAGTAGTAAGGTTGTCCCGTCTCTGATTATTCATGGATTCTCGAAGATGACAATTCAAATAAGTCTTGATCTGTATGAGCAGTACCAACCTCTTAACTCGCTGGATCTGAGTTTCCTAAACTCGGGGAAAATTGATGCAATTTATATCCGATTGCATGAAAGGAGATCGAAGAAACAAGGGAGAAGGTAGAGCCTTACCTGACCAAGAAAAGAGGCAGCATACTATACAAGAGAGAGGAGGGCAGCCAGCCAACCATAAAAAGAGCTGAAGACAAGCTGCCCCTTGCTTTTATAATGGATTGAGTCCATCTCATTGAGACTTCAAATCCTTGTGAAAGTGCTCAGTTCACTTTCAATAGGACTCTGAAACGATGAGAATGGAAAATTTCAGATGAGATTGGCCTTTGAATGTTCCATGGGAAGTGAAGGGAAAGCCGACATCCTTGCCTAAGGAAATGATAGGACATACCCACTGTTTCAATGGGATGAAAAGGGAAATACACCCCTTTGCTAAGAGGCATAGGGGACCGGCCATACATGGACTATTATTTTAGTAATCCAAGTGAAAGCCTAGTATAGACTGTATAGCAGTAAAACTTGGCAAGAATTGATGTACTATAAAAGAGACCTTTTGCCACCAAATTTGATCAATCAACATATATTTCTTTTCTTCTATTTGTGTAGTGAATATTGCCTTGGTCAGATGCCTTGGATCCAATGTGCGATTATTAGGAAGCACTAAGGTGCGAGTCGTGCGACTACTTAGCCCCTCGCTACCATACTACACTTCTAGCAATTATCCTTATCTTTTTCCTCTATGTAACTGTTATTTCTGAGTTTTTGCATATATCCATTGGATTTCTGCATTTATAGATCTACTTCAAAGTTCCTCATAATTCCTTCTCAACCCCCAGATTTTATGTTTTTCCTCATGAGTCCAGCATATTTTGCGAAGTCCTTTTTTATCCCAACCTCATGGATCATAGACCTTTCTAGTTTAGTTTCCATTTGAAGAATCATTGGCCATTTCTATTTTGTAATTTCAAATTTGATTTTATTTTGAAAATTTTCACAAATTTAATCTGATCTCCCAAATGTATCTGCCCCCTACCAGTTATTAATGTGATGCAAGCGGGAATCGACCTCAGGTCTCGGCTACCAACCCTCCAAAAAAAATCTTAAAAATTACCAAGTATGATATATGTCATTTCCCAACATTAAGTAATCAAAAGTTCAAAACATATAGCATATGCGTTTATTAAGCATGAACAAAATAAAACCCGAACCCAATTTAAACCCGGACCAAACCCGATGTATTTTATACGTGTTTTTTTGTTTTAAACGCGTATAAAACGTGTACGGAGGTTTTTTTCAAAAAAACGACTTTTTTTTCCTGTTTGCTACGACTTCGGATCGATACGCGTTTTATACTCGTTTTTTTTTCAAAAAAACGCCTGATTTGGTAACTATGACTGTGGGGTCATTCTGGGTAGGAAATTGGCGCATATTCATGGTTCTATAAACTGTATGATTCACGCTCCTTACTCTTCTCGTATTTTCTGATTCAGTCAGTTAAATCACTTGAAAAGTACATGGGTTTGATCATTGAATACCCTTTTTGGTCATAGTCGCCTCTTTTGTCTGGAATATCATCTTAATTTAAAGGGTAAATTACAAAAACATCCCTTGAATTATACACCTCATTTCAAATTGGTCCCTCAACAATTGTTTTGAACAATTTGACCCCTGAACTATGCTCCGTCTACATTTAGGCCCTCTGTCAACTTTTTATTCCAAAAATACCCGTATTTTTTTTCCAATAATACTCAAATAATTTGTGAAATATTAAACTTTTTCACCGCTGCTACGCTAGCTTAATAACTGGTTTCTGGTTCTGTGTGCCCTTTTTTTTCCTTTCATCATTTAGATTCTTGATGTCGGCTCCATGTTTACTTCACGCTTCTCTCTTTGTTTATATGTACATATGCTCGAGGTTCTAATGAGAATAACATTCTTGTATGTAGGAGTGGCCAATTTGTGTCAGCTACGGCGCAATTGCTGGGTATTTGGTGGGGATGTTAGCGTCATTACTGTTCGTTCTTGTGCTGAGTAGACAAGTTCATGTTAAAGGCGATTAGCTCCCGAATGTTGGATGGATTTTGCTGTAATCATTCACGCGCTCGGTCAAATTTGATAACTTTCAGTCTCTTGATTATTCATTGTTTCTTTGTCGGCATACTTTGTATTTAACAGATGGGGTTATTGGTGATAAGTCCTTTCTAACAGACGCGGTGTTTAGATATAATCCCGGTCAAATTGGGTTATTGGTGATAGGTCCTCCTGATTGGTAAATGACCAACTTACCCCTACGTGCAGTTGTACATGTGAGTTCTGGTCCGAACTTGACTCCTATGTGCAGCTGTACATGTGGGCTCTGTCCAAGCTTAACATAAGCACTGTAGCAAGAAGAATAACAATTTTTAAAAATTGACTCTTTTGCTACAGTAAAATCACTGCAGTTATTAATTTTTTTTGAGAAATCTCATCGGAAAAGTGACAATCTGTTGGAGTATCGACAAACAATTGGCGGCGGGGCCCAACTGTTTTTATTTTGAGAAATGCTATTCAGCTCGAAGGTTTTCCCGATTCCGATCAGCCCGATTGACGTGGCAGCATGCAACTAATGGGGTAAAAGATTTAAATGTTGCTAGTGGGTTTCAGCGTACGGTTGTATGCTGTCAAGTCAATCAGGCTGGCGGAATCGGAAAAACCTTCGAGCTGAATAGCATTTCTCTTTTATTTTATTGCGAATGCATCAGCCGACATGTGGGGCCCAGCGATGCTAGTCCGCCGCATTTTGCTAGCGATGAATTTTGCGGGAACATCAGTCTTAACATCAGTCTTGTTTTTCTCTAACGGTATGGTCCAGCAAACGGGGGGCTGACAATAGGTCTTATGCTTATCTTATGTCGATGATATAATACTCCATAGGGACCAAAGAGAAAGCAAACTAGTTGGCAGCCGGGTAGTCATCATGAATCAGAATCTTATAGAAGGGGCTGATTGAAAATTGACCTTTGCACTTAGAGCATTGCTATTTGAACATAAAAAGGGACATAATGCGGACATGGGACCAACGGCCAGCCCTCAGTGCTTCGGGCATCACACCGAGTTCCGGTCGATGGCCCCCACATCCGTATTATGTTTGTAAGTGTGTCCCCTGTGGGGGATGATTCTCATGCCGACCCGAGACTTTGCCCAATAGTCAATCGATTCAAGTGTTTGACTCGTGGACTTGGTTTTGAAGTGAAGGAGATTGAGTAGAGAAGGATAGACAAAGATATGGTTTCAAAGATCGACCGAAGTCTACATCTCCGTGATATAAGGTGTATCTTTAATTTACTAACACTTGAAAGGTAGTGACCTCGACAGGCCGAGTGTAACTTGTCTTAGAAGAGAGAGAGGGATATCAGAGCTCTGGAATTCAAAAATATGATCTGGAAATTAAAAAGATTGATCTGAAATATTCATCTAGTCCGCTACTTATAGAGGTTTGAAAATATCCGGGGTCCAGAGCAGTTTCTGCAGTCGCTTCGACAGGCTCCAGGTAGGGCTGGTGGGTCCCACCATCGTCTTTGTGGACCTCCAGGCAAGGCTAGTGGATCCTGTCGTCTTCTTTGTGGACCCCCAGGCAGGGCTAATGGGTCCTGTCTCCAGACGTTGACCAAATTTTGCACTCACCTCCCCTTGTATGTTCAAATAGTATTTTCCATGCACATATGTATTGTTTTGTTGTAATGGTCACTTGCGTTAATTGAGATTTTTTAAAAAATAATACTTTAAAAAAAATATTTAATTAAGTAGTGGTTAATCAGAAATATTTAACAGAGTAGCGCTCTGACAATCACGTGGCAGATCAGCGTCGAAAAACGCCCGCCACATCGATGTCCTCTTTTTTTTTTTCCTTGTGTGCGATAAAATCGGCATCTGGGATGTCAGGTTTAAACCCTACATCCGGGATATCGGGTTTGATAGAAGCTGCACAGCCCGTTTTGAATTGAATAGGTGCTTAATATTTATCATAGAGAACTCATTTGTCATAGAGAACGTTTATTTCTCATAGTACAAAGAAAGAACTGATAATTCTTGTATCATGCTAACTTACTATACAAGTGGCACCTCATTGTTCTTCCCCACGAGTAAAACACATTGAAAGAATACACCTGATGGCTAATCCTCAAGGTGAAGCAAAGGTGAAACCACCAACCTCAGCTCTAGCCTTAGGGGCCGCCGGTCTCCTCGGATCGGGGTCGCCGTGCTTGCTGAATGTGGGAGCCTCCATCCCCGAGACATCATTGTCCGACTGGTAGAACCGCGGAGAGCTCGCCATACTTTCGACATCTGCTGAGCTTGATTTGTACTTGTGAAGCAGGTGGATGGGCGACGATCCTCGGCTGGGTGTGTTCTCGCCACTCATGTACCCCGAAGGGGCGTCGATCCCCGCCGCCCTGAGCTTCTTCCTCTCTCTAGCCGCTTCCCGCCACTTCTTCAGGGCTTTCGCCGTCTGTTCTTCGAAAATCGCCTTCTTCATGTGTGATCCCATCTGTGATCATGCGATCGCTTCTTAGTACATAGGTCTTAAGGGGAGGTCCACAGAGGGTATAAGAAGACAACACTATCTAACCCGCTAGCCGATGTGGGACTAAACTCCAACACTCCCCCTCACGTGCAGGCCGGTTTCGTCCGGTCCTTATCACATGGGTAGGCTCCCACTCAGCTTAACGGGAATAGGTCAAATCTGGCTCTGATACCATGCTAGATTCCCTCACATCCCAAAACCCGTATCTTAAGGAAAGGTCCACAGAAGATATATGAAGACAACACTACCCAACCCGCTAGCCAATGTGGGACTAAACTCCAACATAAAGTAACAACTTACTTGTGTCACTAAAGCATATAGTGGGAAAGTGATATAACTGCACAAGACCTGCAGCGCTACTCCGATCACCACCTTCACGATGGTCAGTGAGACGTTCTCATGAAAGCATGACCTCAAACCAAATGAATACTGCATTAGATTGAGAAGTGGGTTAGATGATATGCTTTGATTAGAACTGAGAAATTTTCGCGACGAGGAAGACGGAGTGCGATTCACATACCCATGTCCATAAGAAGTGTGCCATTTGGAATGCATTCTGGAAATTTTACAAGCAAATCAGTGATGGGTTGGATTTCTTACAAACAAACTTCAACGACATCGGTAAATTCCGAAGTAATTCGGAAGAATCGTAGCTTCCGATGAAGTTAGGGTTTAGAATGGTTAGGAATTTCAAGGAGGAACTTCGATGATAATATGTTTAAGCTAATTTCTACGTCGCAAGCCCTCGTAAGAGATAAAACTTTGGAAATTTGTGTTTTGGTGCGAATCACTATCGAAATTCGATACTTTCATTTGGAAGTGTAGGAGTAGGTTACAACTGGTTAGGGTCCACATCATCAAATGTGAACTATACTCGTATTATTGTCCAAAATTCTATACTAAACATTGGAACTGAGTGATTATGGACAAGCATTCTTCATTTCATGTATGAAAAACTTACTAGTAAAAGTAAAATTTACATACAATACCTCAAACAAGGTTAAATGTACTAGGAAAAGGATCCACTCGGGGCGATTGAACCAAAAATACTTGTTACTTGGTTCGATAACCGGAGCCCCTTTAACGACAGCAGTTCGTTCTTGGATTTGATGAGCCATATCCATGATGACAAGTTCTAGTTTTGTGCCAACTAGTAGGAGAACCTGCAATAAACAATTTATGGCTTATATGATATCATATAAATTAAATTAATTACTAGAATGAGAAGGGTTTTGCAGTGATATATTACTATGAGTGGAACGAAAGAAATCCACAAGAGTGTGTACCATCCTACATTGGATGAAAATAAATCAGTAACATGATCTTATGTCCAAGAAAAAGAAAGAACGAAAGAATATTGATCAATTACCATAAACATCAAGGAATAGTATCATGATCGCGATAGACCATAACGAGGGGCTGTTGAATAAATTATTAGAGGTAGTGAGTATAAATAGTTGAATTGGAAGCAATCGAGAGATAGAGGTAAATACCTGATGCCTACAACAACCTTGAAATCATCTTCTAAGGATCTCTTTATGTACTTATGGAAGTTAAAATTGCTATTTGGAGATAAATGAGCCTGTAAAGTGTGATAATTTTCAAGTAAGTAAGGCCACGTACATTACCACCTCTAAATTGAAAGGTACATTTCTAAGAATTATGGGGAGGTATGAAATAATATTACAATTGGAATCACATATTACATTGACAAATCCATGTCGCATGGTCAAGTAGTCAACCTTCGTCACCGATCCAAAAAACTGTCGAAAAAATGCCACCTAACATTCCAAAAAAAAATAATATCGTAAATACTAAGACCAGGATGATAAATGCAATAATTTTATTTCTTTTAGCAGTCACTTATCATATCTTCTCTAAGTTCAACTTATCTATATCATTTGATCTATCAATTTAACTTTGCAAATCAACCTAACATCGGTGGATACGCAACAGGAAGTTAAGCAACTAATAATGATCCCAATAGTCGATGACAGGATTTCCTCCCACTATTCTAAGGTTTCAGTTTATGAACCCTATTTAACATTTGATATTGTTCTAGGTTGTGTGATTTATCATACGCTTCTTCAAGATGTATGTTTCTCTAGTCTATAAAACAATACTTGCCCTAAGGACATGCAATCATATTCTACAGAGTGGGATTGCATCTCACTATCCATTTAATGACGGGGATGCTTGAAAGGCCGACATGTCGCCTTACAAACGATGTTTGGTGAGTAAACCTGAATCGTGATGGATCTGCAAACGAAAATTCATTGATTAGATTTGGAAAGGGACTATGATCTGTGTAAAATAAATCAATTCGGTCTTTAACAAATAAATTTATCATTTGAAAATTGGTATTCTAGAGAAGTAGTCTCTGATTCCCATGTTTTCCATTTTCTCATCTGTTATGATAGTAAACAAGGAACTTGGTTAGAAGATAGTTTAATGGTGTTAAATCAGAGTCACTACTCTATTAGTTTATACAAATATTGACAAGATGTTTCAGTAAAAAGGACTTCCAAAATACTTCTGCATATTTTTTTATTGGTGAAATTCCTAAGTTATATATTCCACAATCAACAACCTATTATGAACATGCAAACATAAAATCAAGAAACTGTCAAATAGATGGTTTTAGTTATAACATGTCAAGAGACCATCTTTAGGAATCAGGATTGTAGAATTAATACCATGAAACCATCTTCAAGATCGTAGAAATAATGCCATGTGTTTGTATAAATAAGTCAATAAATAGACCACTCACATATTTCTTAGTTATCACATTCTAT
The DNA here is from genome assembly GCA_947650365.1 of Chamaelirium japonicum. Taxonomy (NCBI): domain Eukaryota; kingdom Viridiplantae; phylum Streptophyta; class Magnoliopsida; order Liliales; family Melanthiaceae; genus Chamaelirium; species Chamaelirium japonicum. Next base: position 21,882,367 of record OX393549.1, read on the forward strand.
ATTCTATGTACTACGTTTTATGCATTCATGGTATATACTATTTGTATATTTTAATCAAGGTTTAAATTATGTGTATTAGTATGGATACCAGTACGGTAGTACTGGTATCCACAAGCTCTGGACCATGGTTCAAATTAGAGATACCGGTTGGCGAATCGGTTGGCCCCAAAATGGTACGTACCGGCGGTATGTATTGGTATCAGTCGCGTATTGGTTCGTACTAGTGTGAATAGACTTTCGATCTTAAAAAATTATAAAAATAATATTAAAAAATCCAAAATAATTTAGAGTATTAGTTTATTATGTTTTTTTTTCCATAAGTAAACATACAGTACGTGTCGGCTTGTAAGTGATTAACTCGTTGTATTACTGAATATTTTTAAATATTCAATATTCTATCATTTATTGATTTTGGTTGTCATATTAGGTGAAGTATAAAGTATGATAGCACCAATAAATCTCTTAAAAGACTTAAATGATAACTCACATGTTCGAAACTCAAAAGTTATACTGAACACTAAAATGAAAGATAGAAAAATGCTACAAATCATAAGTTCATGCTTCATAAGTCATAACACACAAAGCTAATACCGAAAGTAAACTGTAAGAATGAGAAATGAAAGATATTACAAGACTCACTTCTTATTTTAGTATCAAATTGAGTTAATGAATTCAAATCTCAAAAACACCAAATTGATAAGGACCCATTATCTAAATTTGGTGATTTTTCAAATTTAGAGACTAATAACTTATAAATTCTTGAATTAAAAGTGTCTTAATAAATTATAATCAAACCAATTTGTTAAAATCCAAATCAAATATCAAAACCCTCTAGACTCGTATTAATCCATCATCTGAATTTAGATATTTTTTGTTTTGCAGGCAAAGATCTTGCAAAATAAATGGATCTAACTTTTGAAAGTATTTGAAAATTATTTTCATACTCCAACAACATACTTAATATGGTTTACATGAAAACAAATCAAGAAAACAATATATTTCTACTCAAAAATTGTTTTGAGAGCTTACGAAGCAAATCCTATGTCGATTCGTTCCTCAATTCATCAAAATTGGGTCAAAATGTCTTGAAAATCTTAAATTCCCTCTCCTAACTTTCCACAAGTCAATAGCTCAAAAAAATCACCAGCAACCGAATTCAAGTGTTCAATTTCGCATAGATACCCCAGACTGGTACGGTCGTACCGGCCAGTACATTAACAGGTTCGTGCGATACCACCGGTATGACGCATTGATTATTCAAGGTTGATATCGTATCGATTGGGACCGGAACACGATACGTACTAGTTGATACTTTGAACCATACTCCGGACCGAGTAATACCTGTGATACGACTTGGTAGTGGCCGAAATTAGTATTGGTCCTTTTATTTAAAAAACAATTGCAATTCTTTAAAAAAAATCACAAAAATACACTAAAAATATTTAAAAAATAATTAATAAATAAAGGTAAGTATTATGAACTTTAGGTTTAACTTTTAGCCTTTTAGGTTTAGGTTTAGGGTTAGGATATGGGCAAGTATCCTAACGTATAAGAGTTTGCCATTTAAGTGAATTCTATGCATAGTTTTTATATTTTGTATTGTCATATCGATTAATTTTGTTCCTATTTGTTAAGATTATGAATGTAAATGTTACGATGGTAAGTAAAGGTGGACCATGTGAAAAGAAAAGATAAGGGATATATGAGTATGTATACTGGTATGTTAGAAATTATGCATTTGTCTTACATACACTTCTTAGAATGATGATTACATGTCATAATGTGAATCATGTATCTTCATATAGTCCACCTTGTACGTGACCATATTTTTAGGATGATTGATAGATCATCACTAACTCGGTGAAGTTTCTATTTCTCAAAAACAATTTGATAGGTGGCAAATAATATCTAAATAAAATTATTAAAAATTATAAAAAATTGAGTTGTACTAGATTTATAGGTTGATACCTGCCTAACTTGATCGATATAGACCGATACGGGCAGGTATCGGACGATACAGGACTTGACCCGGTTTCGGGTGTGATTCGGTACTAGCCTGGTCCAAACCCGAGTAGTATTGTACCACACGAGTCGGTATTGGCAAATTTTGATTCCATGCTTCCAATAATCACTAAGCATATAAAAGCATTTAAAATAAGTACAAAATATCTTACATGACCAATTCTACTAATTAACAAATATCATGGAACCCATTTCATGTACTTAACCTGAAAAACTGTGGTTGCACCATAAAGGCATTTCAATTTTCATGTTCATGATATTTTTTTCATTCAACTTAATATCGAGCTGACAAATGAAATTCTTTGGTTAGTAACATACTTTTGCTTGTGCTAAAGCCATGGTAAGGACACTATATAGGACATGGAAAACAGCCAGCACGAAGACTAATATATGTAGCTGATGAATTCCAGACTGTGAGATCAGCGACACTTTGCCCTGCATCAAGACATTTCAACACTAGTATGTGAATGGTATGAAACCAATATTTTGAAAGAATATAGTGACAAGAAAACCAAAAGCAAAAACAATGACACTAAGTGTAGTTGAATAGAAAAGGTAGATGAAAATGAATAACATGTATTACATAAACTGAGAGTTGGATTGTATATTAAATGTTAATGCGTGTAAATGTTGGGTTTTACATAGTTAAACCAAAGATTTACCAATATTGCATTTTCAAATATATTGGTCAATACATAAATAAGTTTTTTACTAAACCTATAAGTGAGCAATACTTCAAGTTAATTGCAAGTATACCTCAATTAAATTATTAGTACCAAATTCGTCATGTAATACTCTCTTTAGAACACTTAATATTGCTCCTTTTATACTATAGGTTTTTTAGAATAAATTAATCAGGCTTGGCTTGTTTACAATTTGATTTGAAAATCAACTAAGACAACGAATAATCACAACCTTGGTGTTCATAGAGTCATGTAAAAAATGTATTGAATTTCAAAGATTTTGCAAATTAGAGTCATGCAACACAAACAAGTTGAGATATGTTTATGAGCATATATAGCTAAAATGCATGATTGGAAACCATTTTCATTATAAAATATTAGTTTAACTATCTCAAGTGAAAAAGTAATATCCAAACATTTTTTACTATATTTTCACCATAAAATATGAACTCCTAGAAGTATAATAAACTTCATATGATTAAAAAAAAATTTAAATGTTAGTTTCTTATGTAGGTTTAGTAAATTCTAAAGACAAAAATAAATTGAGGGTTGTGTGTGAATCATTCACCTAAAAGATAATCAACCTACAATGCTTATCTAACACAACATATCATGTTTTCTTACATCATAATTAGAGCAGTAGTCTGAATTTGTCCCAACCAGAACACGACGCCAAAGTGCCTCTTCTCCATCCCATAGTAATTTTCTTTGACCACCATCATTTGGTTTACTGTCATATCCTTTTTGACATGGGAGCATGATATCTCCCATTTTAGCAGGGATGCATATTCTGGAGATTGGTGCTTGTGTGATGGTAAGAAGGAGGGATATAAAACCCAATAGCATTAACTCTGCATGTGGCGATAAGTAATCAAATGGTGATAAAAACAAATGAATATTTATGATCAACTAAAACATTATGCAATAATTTTTAAATAATACACAAAATTTGAGGTGTGGACAAGTTAACTGAAAGATTCAAGTAGTGCTTATTAACTGATAAAATATAACAAGTGAAAGAAGCCATTTATTCCCTTCATTTATCACCAACATAAACTTGTGTGAGATTGTATATTTGGCTATTAGAGTTATTTCATGATTACAGATTAACATTTATATGCTTTTTTATTTGAAGCATCTTTGATGAAACAAGAATTTGTAATATATCTATTCCATGGTTTCTACCGTCTCGTTGTTCTACACTCAATGAAGCATGTGCGTATAAGCGGCTCAATTATTTTAGGTCTGGCTAGAGATGGACAATAAAAGGTTGTAGGTTAGGTTTTCAAGAGCTTCAAGGCCTCTTGGGATGCAACAACCATTCAACCCGAATATTGGCCATTGTCACTACCCTTTGGGATTTCGGCGCATATCACATGTTGGTAGAAGAAAATAAGGCTAATTTTCTATTGGCTATAACCATATTCCCTAGTAAATGAGCTTGCAGTAAATATTACCATATATGTACTAATCTTCCCTTGAACCTAGTTTAGTTATTGAAGAAGGTTGGCCCATAGGGAGGTGAAGGTGTATTGAAGAAAATGATGCCATACTTTTATTATCCAGTGCAATAATTTACTTCATTTTCAAAAAATATCATATGTAGTAAAATTCTAAATTCTAATTGAAACAAAATTACTTGTTATTTGATAGTGTTATTAAAGATATGTTTAACAATAATATTTATTTTATTGATGTAACAATATTGCAAGCTATTATTTCCTTAGGTCAAGCTGGTGTGGCCATGTTGTAATGTACAAGATACAAACATGATAACCCTTTGGTTCAATTTGAGCACGCGACCTTCCCTTGGGTCAAGAATATCCACCGCACCATTAGCAGATGTGGAGATGACTGTATATGGACCATCACATCGGGATCGAAGCTTACCACACACACACACACACACACACACAGAGAGAGAGAGAGAGAGAGAGAGAGAGAGAGAGAGAGAGGAGGAGGAGGAGGAGGAGAAAGAAATAGAGGAGATAGAGAGAGAAAGAGAGAGAAGCGCAAAGGTGTGTATCGGCTGATTGGAACCGGCCACCTATTTTGGTTTATGGATGGATAAATGGACAAACATCCATCCATACATCGCCCACATTGCTATCCATCCATCAATCCTTCTATCCAACTATCCATCCATTTATCTATATCCATTCATCCATCCATATCCATCTATCCATATCTATCTATCCAGTCATCCATATCCATCCATCCATATACAATATTCTCCATGCATCCATATCTATCCATCCTTCCATCTTGGTTTCCTTTTCTAACATCCTTCCATATCCATCCATCCATCCATATTCATCAATCAATCCAACTTACCATATATGCACCCATCCATTCATCCATGTTCGATGGAAACTCGAAGAAATTAATATTTGAAGGCGATCATTGTGGTTCATCTCTTAAGCGAGTTAAAAGGGCTTGAGTTGTAGCCCCACTACTTTTCCTACCAATTGCATTTAATCATGTTAGATACCCTCACACCCCAAAACCCAGTTCTTAAGGGGAGGTCTTCCAGAGGGTATATAAAGCGGTCGTTAGTTGCCCCCTTTTCGATGTGGGACTAATCGGTGGACTATCTCAACACCCCTCTTGAGCTGAGCATGGGGAACGAGATACAATTGGTGGGGGGCACAATTAATCCGGAGAGGGCCCGGCTTTGATACCATGTTAGAACACCCTATGTCTCCAAAAGGCTAACCTCTTGGAGGGGGGAAAGCAGAAAAGGTATATTAAGCGGCCTATAGGTGTTTCCTTTACTGATGTGGGACTATTCGTCAACGCTCCCCCTCACGTGGAGGACTGTGGCAAAGGCACAATCGGTGGGGCATACTCGGAGAGGGAGCAGGAGTAGGAAATGGGCCCAGCTCTGGTACCTTGTTAGAACACCCCATGTTTCCAAAAGGCTAACCTCTTGGAGGGGGGGTAGAACACATCAGGTAGATTAAGTGGCCTATAGGCAACCCCCCCCCCCCCCCCCCTTACCAATGTGGGACTACTCGTCAATACTCACCCTCATGCGGAGCACGCGTGGCAAGGCATAATCAGTGGCGATGCACCTGGAGCAAGCCCTACTCTGATACCATGTTAGATACCATCACACCCAAAACCCGGGTCATAAGGGAAGGTCCACAGTGGGTATATTAAGCGGTCAATGAGTACCCCCTTACCATTGTGGGACTAAACTCATCCCCCCCCCCCCCCCCCGCGGAACATGCGTGGCAATGGATAATCGGTAAGGGCGCACTCGAAGCAGGAGATGGGCTCAACTATAATATCAAGTTAGATACCCTCACACCCCAAAACCTGGATCTTAAGGGTAAGTCCACCAAAGGGTATATAAAGTGGCCGTTAGGTGGTCCCTTTTTCGATGTGGGACTAATCGGTGGACTATCTCAACTTGATCAGTTTAAAAAACATTGGGTAATTATTAGTAAATAAGTTCCAAAATGGTCAAGGCCATGTTTGTGTTGCACCAAAAGTAAAGTAACCCGCTAGGGAAGAGGAGTTAGCAAAGCAATTGATGCTTGGGTCATGAGGTTGTGGGTACGACCCCTCCCCCACCCATCTCGAGTTACGTATCCAGGAGTGTGTAGGGAAACTTCCAAGTGGGCTGGTGCACATTTAAGGAGAGACTAGCTCGAGTCCGAAGTGGGTTCATTGCCCGAACGGTTTTGGGACACCCGCCGTTGGCAAAAAAATAAAATAAAGTAAAGTAAAAGGCATCTTAGTGAAAAATACAAATGTAAGCAGATGGATGATAATGCTGAAAAGAAAAGTCATGAATCCTATTGCTTTGGGTTTTTAGATGACTGTAGTTATTCACATTCGATAAAATTTTAAAATTTTCACTCAAATGTACTCTATTCTACTGGACTGGTGAAAAGGACAAACGAGAGAGAGAGAGAGAGAGAGAGAGAGAGAGAGAGAGAGAGAGAGAGAGAGAGAGAGAATGAGAGAGAGAGAGGCTGCCTACCTGCTTTGATCAATGAGCTCCTTGCATGCCATCAATCATGTACACAATTGGCGATTACCTGCACCAGTGTCAACCACCTAAACTATTGGCATCTACATGAGTAATCTAGTACTCCAAAATTATTTTCCAAAACAAATCACGCTGGAGAAGTCAAATAGGTGCCTCAAAGGGTTTAGGGTTTAAAATTTAGGGAACTATAGAGATTTCAAATTTTAGTGAAATTTATTCTATTTGCATCGACATGGAATCAAATGTCAACAAATTTCCTACGAAATCACCAAAATGTAGTTTATTTAAGGGTCCGACGTAGAAATTGACCGAAATTTTAATAGTATAAAATTTATGTTGGACATAACGAAATGTCAACCGAAATGACCGATGCTCGACCGAAATCCGACATTCTGTCTTTTTTCTAGAATTTTTTTTTTGAATTTTTTTTTATCTTTTTTAGTAAAACAAAACTCATCTTTATCAGTGATAAATTATTTTTTCTTAATTGCGATTTTTTTCATAATAGATAATATTTTACTGACATTTGAACTGGAGTTGATCGAAATTTGACCAAAATTCGATGAATTTCCACCGAAATTTTTCCTTAAAAAATACAAAATTTCCACCGACATTTAATTGAAATCCGACAAATTTCATTTTTTTGACTAACTGAAACTGACATGGAAATCAACATTTAAAACCTTGTGCATCGGTCGCCTTCTTGATGGAAAGGTGTTTGGTTGTTTCACTTGTTTGTTTTTGAATAAATATTTTTTGTTTAATACTTATCATTGTGTTAAGCCGTCAATGTTGGCTTCTAGTCTGGATGAATAAGGTTTAGGGTTGATGTTAGGTTGAAGCCAGTCGTAAAAGAGCAACTCAATCTATGAAATGAGTCCTAATTTGATAATTGGTGAATAAGGATTCATAAAGCATACCCTGAATGAGAGAACTGTAAATGCAAATATAAGAAATTATGGCACAAGTTATATCTTGCGTTAACCTTAAGTAAGTTTGAATTATTGCCATAATTTTTTAAACATCACTTCTATTAAAAGGACTAATGTCCATGTACCTATCTGTTTAAGACTTTAAGTAGCTGCCTGAACTATTCACGTGTGTTAAACCACAAAAAGGGGTAGAGAACCTTAAGGAGCATAACCACTTTAATAAAATGCATCTAACATACTGAGATCAGCTGCTTTGTAAGCCACAACGAATGGCATATATCGTCTATTTAATTGATTCTCATTAGAAGCATAATTTAGTGATGTTATAGTAATCTGCTTTTCTATCAATTGAGGCTTATCTTTTATTTTATTTCTTATTGTTGTCTCTCATTTTTGGTTTTCCATGCAAATTTCATTTCTGGTATTATCTACATCTCTTTTTTTAGGGCCTCTTGAAAGCTTACATGGTTTATTCATTTAGGGGCTTTATTAAATGCATTTGGAGCAATTGTTTTAGGTGCACCTGTTGGCATGAAGTAAGTATATTTTCACATACTTCACTTAAGAAGACATGATTTATATGTAACACAAAGTACAAATAAATTTATATAAGTAGGCTTTATTTAAGTGCACCTATAGACATTGTTGGTAATACTCGGTGTAGACCATTTATTTTTTCATGTATTGGGATATACACTAGAATCATTTGAAATTTGTTTTTTTTATATACAGACTAATAGCTTAAAATCTAAAATGATGTGATTTATTTATGTTAGAATATGCATCACTTAGGCTTTTCTTTTTCTCATTGGATACAGGTCCTTGACAAAGACCCTTAATTGGTCCCTTCTCATGTCCTTATTCACTGTGAGTAACCCATGATTTGTAGTTTGAGATTATCACCGATTTTATTTGGCATAGGATTGTTGAAGGCCCAACTTTTATAGATGACATTCGGTTTGTTATGCTTATGCCATCATGCGAAGTTTCCTTCGATCAATTTACACATGCTCGTCGGATGTTGAAATGAATGTCTTCTTAAGGCCTTGTGACCTTCATGTGTTCCTTATTCTCTGATATTCAACTTTTTACTAGGAACTGGATATTAAGAATGCACACCGTTAATAAGTTTTCATGCAAGACCATTTGTTGTTGATGATTGTGCGATGCCACTGCGGTAAGTATCTAAACAAGTAAAATTTGCATGGGCGAGGGAGGGAGGGATTGGGAGCCAACTCCCTTCCAAATTTTCATGAAATAGCTTTCATGTTCAAAATCCATGTCATTCATATAATCTATTATCAAACTAGGGGGGGGGGGGTCAAAGTATCTATTTCATTCATCTCCTGACCACTTTATTATATGGAAGACCTATTTTCAAGTGGTCTCAAAGCTAGAAGTATCTATTTCATTCATCTCCTGGCCACTTTATTAACGTATATTAGGATTTGGACTCGAAATCCTATCCATAGGAGCCTAGCTCAACTCTGTGTGTGTGTGTGTGTGTGTGTGTGTGTGTGATCTCCTTGGTTTAGTTTGTTACAACTAAGAAACATGATGGTTGACATGAATGTCAATATGCATATTTAGAACAATAAATGTTGATTTCAAGGTTCAAAGTGTTGGTATAAATTGATCCCTTTTAGTCATTTTGGATCGATTGTGGTCTGAACAAAACCCAAAACACCCAAAAGTGTAGTCTAAGCATGGATTCAGACATGTTTTGATTTTTTTTTTCTCTTTCATATGAGACTGAGCAAAATCAATTGGAAGTCTAAAACACTATCCTTTTTGGGTAACTTTGATGCCTATATTTGTTATATTTTGTCTTGCTTTTATTTTTTTTCTATTTACGCTAGGTTTATTTCCTATCTTCCACCTCATCTTTCATTGTTTTCCACTTACCTTTTTGAAGTGCAGATACCCCCTTCTCTCTTCTTGTCTGTGTATGACTAAGCATACTTCCTTTCCCCAACTTTGGACACTTATCCTTCTTTTTGTGACGTCTTACTCTTCAAACATATCCTCTTTTGTCTTAGTTTCTTCGAATATTAGATTTTGGTCAGTTTTAATGCAGACAAATCAATAAAGCATCCTCAAAGTTCGTGATCAAATCCCTAGATCCGAAATTCCGAACAAGGTTTTCAATTTCAGTTTTATGTCTAGTTTTGGTCTTGATCAAAATCGAAATTTCAAAATTTTAACCTTAATGATATATAAACGTTTTGAAATAGTTAAACAAGGAGGGCTTTTGATGTTTTTTAAGTCTTTTTAAATTTAAGTCGTTTATAGTTGTGTTGCACAATTATACATAAATTGTTTTTAGAAAACACACACCAAACAATAGTAAGCTTGCATGGATCATGATAACCAAGATGGAATACCAATAAACTGAAAAAAAAACCCTTGATAATCATCATATATGATATATTTATATATATTTACATACTCCACCTTGTCACATTATTTAGTAGTTGGCTCTGTCTTTCCCTCCACAGTCGTAGTTAGTCTGTCTTTTCCTCCACCTCGCTGCTTCATTATTAGTTCTCTCGACAAAGTAATGTATGTCCCTCAATACACCTATCATCAAGCAACATCTTCATCAATATTCTTCTAAAAAAGAGGAAAGTGGTGCTGACGTACGATATTGCTCGCCATATAACATTACACCTCATCACATTTCAAAGAATATTACAACTCTTCCCATGCATATGAACTCTACTCTGAGTTGACCACCTATGCCACCCACCTATCCCACAACTCAGATGCTGGTGAGAATACACTCCGAAAGGATGTTTGTCGAGACTACTACACCGGCGAGGATAGTAGTTGTGGAGGCAACTACACCGACGATAACAGTGGTGGCGGAGGTAACTGAGTCGGCGAGGGCGGTGAGGATGACATCGCTTGAAATTCAAGCGAATCCAATGACAAAATCCGGCGACTCCGACGAGATCCGCCGAATTTGATGACGAATCCAGTGATTCCGATGAATCTGACGGTAAAATCCGACGATTCCAATAGTAAAATCTAGTGATTTCGATAGTGAAATATAGTGAATCTGGTGAAATCTGACAAATTTGCGGGCGAGATCCGACAAATCTAACTACAAAATCCGGCGAGATTCGACAAATACAAGGGAGAGATCCGACGAGATCCGGCAAGTTCGGGAAGATTCGTCCCACCAAAACCAGCCCACAATTTTACGAAATCAGTAGGCTAGTTTCGATCGAAATTACTGAAAAGCCTATGAAACGGCCAAATTTTGCCGGACATCGATATCGGGGGACAATATGTGCTTCAATGGCCCCCACATTTTCGGTTGGAATCTCGTCGAAATGGTCATGAAATCTCAAAAGTTTGGCGAAGTGAACACCGAAACGGGGGGGGGGGGGGCACCATGTTGTTTCGGTGGATTTTGGTCAAAATTTTGACGAAATTACCCCGAAATTCCGATACTTCACTGAAATCGGAAGGGTCTGGGTTTAGAATCATCCTTTTGTTTCGTCCGCGGCCGAAACCGAAATATTTATGTGAAATTTATGAATTTTGACCAAAATTTCAAACTATGGATCCAAATTTCTTTTGACCTACCATGTAGTTCACCTCTTAAGCCTTATTCCATATTTGAGATTCAACATTAATATCTTATTCACTTCCTTTTGGCTAGGATTTCAGTATAGTTTCTATATTTATGTTCAAGCTAAAAGGGGCCATGCCCATAATTGATTTTATCACCCCCCGGTATCTAATATGGATTTATTAGTACCATGGTAAGTTTGGGCCCTTGCAATGGATGGATTAGATCAAAGTTTCAATGTTGTAATTTATCACTGATATAGTGATATGCAATGCTTCAGCGACATGAAAGAGATGCACAAAAGGCTGCATCAAGTATGGCGGGATCTTTTCAAGCGAATGAATGAATGGTCTAGATACTTTAATTGATACATCAATAACTTTATAGCGAAGGACTGAATATAATTGCTTAAAATTAGATCTTTATGTGATATAATGTTATTCATGATTGAATTTTTGTGTTTAAAACATTTAATACCAACTGTAGGATCAATGACTTGTGGTTTTGTTTTTCATTTTTCTTATTTCTTCCACATTCTTAAATTGATAATATAAAAGGGAGGTATTTCTACTTAGGATGTGGGGGGTGTCCACATCTATCTCTTAAGAAGCTTATGACTTGCATTTGCATAAAATGACTTATTGCGTGGTGATCTTATTGCAAAATTACACCCGATAGTGATTATAGATAGCAACAAAATATATGGTACAAATCAATCAATGGTGGATCATTAGTGACTTCAAAGAAGAGTGCTTATGTGGCATGTTCTAGTTATACTTCAAAGTTCAAACCACTTGATCCTCATTACGTTATTTATGCCGACCTCTATCTCTCAATCCTGTCTCTCATCTCCCTATCCTAGCTGTGTTTCCCTTTTCTCTTAATGTGGATAACATCATGGCCTACCCATAAGGTCATGAAGGCCAAAACCATACGTGCTTCAAATGTATAGAACTTGTAGATTGACATGGATATGATTATAAACGCTATTGGAGGTTTGGCCATGGTCCTTTATCTCAATTTTCTTTTCTTCCTTTGACTGGTTGATCAATGGAACCGGAGGCTGAATGCATCCCTTGTATGGTTGCGCTGCTTCGGAAGGCAAGGAAGTTAATGTAATCACCCCCCTCTTGAGGAATTCCTTATTGCTAAGCTTAATCTTTCTTTCCTATTTGCTTGCATTTCATTCCCATCATGCCTTTTACCACCCTTGGGTAATCTTTGTCAGTGTTAGCAAGTTGGGTCCTGGCAACATATGGATCATCAAGATTGGACATGCATGAAGTTTCAAAAAAAGCATTCATCACTGGCCTGTAATGGCTCTGGGATACGATGGAGATGTATGGTGAAGTACATCAAGTGGATCTCGAGAAGATATCTTTTTAGGGCAGGGTGGATTGATTTAGCGATTGCCCGCATCTTTTTCAGCTGTTGCATTTTTTATTGTGACCATAGGATTTTGTCTTACCTGGATTAGATTTAATGTTTATATTGATTTGATTTAACCTATGGATAAGATTGTGTTTAAAGGTGTCATAGAATCCATGGTCGTATACTTTTCTTGCTTAATTTGATCGTATAACTTCAACTTAGATGCGGGGGGAGCCCCAATCCAAGTTATCCGAACACTTAACAAACAATGTACCTAGGCATTACAACTTAAATTGTTTGATGATCTTAGCAGAAAAATAAATCTAGTGGACCATAACTTCCAATTTACTGATGTTCGGAAGGTTCTCTTGCAACACTTTCATATGTTTTAATCGAAAATCTCCTAAATCAAACCCTTTGGTCTCATCATTCAGTATTCATGTGACTATGTGAGTAATCTTTCCACTTGTATATCCTCTGGATTAACTGAACTACATCCACTTTATTCGTAACACATGTAATATGATCTTAGATTTTTAGTCCTTTTGTCCTTCCCCTTTGCAGGTCTGTAGATGCCACTTGCACCTTCTTTAGTGTCTAAGCCTCGATGAAATTCCTAATAAGCTGCTTACTTAGCCTTGTTTTCCTCCTGTTTTTAGCTTCCTTTGAGGCTAATTTATATCTTGTGCGGTGTCTATGCCATCAACTTCCTACCATTTCTTAACCCATTATGATTCTTCGTACTTAACAGAATTCTTATTTTTATATATTTCATCCTATAAAATTTATGCATTTATTTAGTGTTGATTCTCTCGGTGCTCTTGCAGTTTGTCCCTGCAGCTTGTGTTTTTGGTTCATCGAGGACAGATTGGCAAAATATTTTGGCTCATTCCAAGTAGGTGCTTCCTTGATGGTTTTGTTTCAGTGTGCCAGTTTGCAATCACAATGGACTCTATAATTTTCATAGAATTTTTATTTTGATTTTGGACTATTTTCTTTGTTATTTCGATTATGAGAAGTCTGTTCTCATTCTTTCTTTTTATTGTTCTTCTCATAACTGAGAGTCAGACAAATTCCTATGTTTTGTGGGTAATGGATTATATTAATTTTCTTTTATTTTGATTATAAGAAGTCTGTTCTACTCATTCTTTCTTTTTTGTTGTTCTCCTTTAATGAATTATATTATTTTCTTCCAGACCAACGGATGGTGTTGAGTATATGATTTCTCTACCTGCACATGGAGCTATTATTGGCGCATGGCTTGGTGCTTGGCCAATGCCACTTGATTGGGAAAGGCCGTGGCAGGTATTGGTTCCTTGTTATTGCTTCTTACTACAAAGTTATATTGGGATATGCTGGACAAAAAACCACCAATAGCGGTCTCCCAAACCCAGATGAAAGAGTTTGATGGTTGATGTTAAATCAAAATTCAGTCATAAGAGACTAACTCAAACTATGATATGATGGGACAAGGCTCGATGATTATGGTTATAGTTTTGTGGGTTGTGTTGGACATGATTGAGGATATAACATGGTGGATGATACTCCCTTTTTCAACAATCACCTGAATTCATTCAATATATGTGTCCATGTTCGCTTATGTCCATCTCTTTGTTCTTATTCACACATTTTCTATTCTATAGTAGTTTTAGCAAAATTTTAATATATAATGGTTTTTTGTCAACGTCACTATTGATTGCCAGAATGGGTGTGCATGCATTGACTCATGCATTTATCAAACTAAGGTAGCAAGATGTAATATATACATAATATTATATCCTAACCAACCGAGGCATAGCCCTACCCTCTTACTGGGAGACCCTAGGTTCATTTCGGTGCCGAGGGGTTTCTATGTGAATTTGAATCGGGTACCAATTGTGCAGGATGTGAACAAATATGGTATGGATTTTGGATAATGATAAGATGGCTTGGCATTAATACGAGTCATCAAGATGCAAGGACTTTATGGTGCAGATGAATTGGGATAACATGGGGATATTGTAATTGGCGTGGTGCCCAAGGAATTAGCTTATAGCTGTTTAAATAGGTCCAACTGTCTGAACCGAAAAAAAGAGAGATTCTTGAATATAAAGATGTAAATAAGACGACTGTCAACGAGACGAGGCTTGTTGGGTTGATTCCTACTCAACCTCGAATTGAAATTCCTCCAAGGTAGCCTGAAGTTATCTCAAGTTGAATAATGCTCAATGATATCTAGCTAAATGGCCTGTTTTGTAGAAATAAATTCAAGTTGGGCCATAATTCAACATTAGTTGTCTCGTTGGCAATGGTATGAAATTCAGCTTGTCAAAGCCTATGTCAAGTTGAACCTGATGAAATTTGCTAATTTTAAAAATGTCTGATTAAGTGAACCCCTCCAACCAAATCAAAGTTTAAAAATCAAAGGTTTTAAACTTTGATTTCTTCTCTGGTTTCGGTCTAGGTCGAAACCAAAATTTCGACCGAAACTTCGAAAATTTGTAATTTTGATCGAAATGGTGTAAAATTTTGAAATATCCCAAAAAGGGGTACTTTCCAGGATTTTTTTGTAAAATTTTAAATTTAAGTCTTTTTATAGTTGTGCATACCATTTACTTGAATTGTTTGAAGAAAACACACACAAAATCTTGAATTATTTATATAAATTATATTGTTTACATCATGAAGAAGACAAAATTACTTATCATCGCTCGTCCGCGTTAACTTTTCTTCGCTCGTCAAAGTGAACTCATCATCATTAGTACCTGACGCACCAACAACATTGTAACTCTCGGCTGACGGATCAGGTCAACTATCGTTGGGTTCTAACTGCGCCAACATCCAGTCTCTCTCAGCTCGCTCCTGCTTGGTCCGTCTCGATTCTTAGATCATACATCGATATTGAGCCCTCTCATGTTTTGTCTTGACATCTGGAGTATCGATATCATCATCTGGTTCTGAATGATCCCTGGTAGATGGAGTCTGGATCCGTTCCTTCTTCGGTGGCATGGGGGTCCGAATTTGAACTCCTTCACATTCTCTGCTTCTTAATAAAGTATGCATGACTATTTTGACCTCAGTCAGGGCCTTCAAGTACTCTGCTATATCGGGGAAACAACCAGCGAGGTGTTGCTTCAGCCGTTTAACCCCTCTATCCGATCCGTTTGTCACAGACTCACAGTATGTGTACTGTGAGTTCTGCTTCTTTGCATCCAAGAGGAGCCCGTGTTGCCAACCTACGTCTTATGACCTCGAATCCCTGTGCAGGTGAGGCTGTGAGACCATTTGTAAAAATAATTGAAAAAATTAAGATTAAATTCTAGGTTATTGTACTTTGTAAATACAAATTAATTTCTATGTTTTGGTATCTAGCAACGAAACCGACGAGATCCAACGAATTGGGCGGCGATATACGGCAAGATCCGCCGAATCGAACGGCAAATCCGGGGGATCTGCCGAGGTCCGACGATGATTTTCGAAATCCGGTGAATCCGGCTATCTCCGAAGACGAAATCCGGCAAACGTCGAATTCCGGTGAAATCCAGTGACTTCGGTGAGTTTGACATCGAATTCTGACAAGATCTGGCGACTCTAGCAGGAAGATGCAGTGAGTTTTCGGTGGTTTCGATTGAAATCCGACAAAGTTGGTTGGCTTTGACTTAAACCTAATGGTTTCAATTGAAACTAGAACCCCCCCCCCCGTTTTAAAAGTCCCACATTCTCGAAATCAGGTAATAGATTTATAAAATCCATGGATTGGTTTCGGTCGAAATGATCAAAATACCCATGAAACATCAACGAAGTGAACAACAAAACTGGAGGGATAACACGTGGTTTTAGTGGGTCCTTATCATAGTTACTAAGTCGGAAAACGGAAAAAAAACGGCAAAGGAAAAAATCGGAAAGATACGATGAAAACGGGAAAAACGGGAAAAAAACGTGAAAACATCGGAAAAAACAAAAAAATCTTAAAAATTATACCAAGTATGTATATATGTCATTGTCCAACATTAAGTAATCAAAAGTTCAAAACATATGGCATATACGTTTATTAAGCACGAATAAAATAAAACCCGAACCCAATTTAAACCCGGACCAAACCCGATGTGTTTATACGTGTTTTATACGCGTTTTTTTCGTTTTAAACGCGTATAAAACGCGTACGTAAGTTTTTTTCAAAAAAACGAGTTTTTTTCCTGTTTACTACGTCTTCGGATCGATACGCGTTCTATATGCGTTTTTTTCAAAAAAACGCCCGATTTGGTAACTATGGTCCTTATAGTTTCTGTCAAAAGTTTTACGAAATGGCCAAAATGTTCCCGAAATCTCGAAATTTTCCCGAAATCAGAAGGGGTCCAAGTTTCGAACCCTCTTGTCGTTTCGCCCATGCCTAACACCGAAATATTTCTATGAAATTTCGGTATTTCAACCGAAATTTTAAACCATGAACTAAATAAGTAAATAAATAAACTTTTTGGTTGTCATTGTTGTAAAATGTGGTCGTACATGTACCCTCAAGTTCTCAAACCGTAATGTGGTCTGGGGCATATAAGACAACATACAAAATTATATGGTCGCATACACACCATGTGACCGTGTATGACTCAACTAATATAAATATCAGATATTTGGATTTTTCCAAAAAGCTTTCCTCACCCGTCCATGGACCCTTATTTTTAATCATAAAAGTCTTTTGACTCCTCTCTAGCTTTCCCTCTCTTTAATCACTCTTCCCACACTCTAACCTCTCCCTAAGATCTCTAATCCCACTAATCATTCTCTATTGCTCTCCAACTACTCTCCCCAACTCTACTAGCTTCGTCCAAACGACGAAGGCATGCCATGTATCAAGGGCAAGGCAACCATGTCCAAGGTGTCTGGCGTGTCAGAACATTTGCATGATACCGACAAAAAACCTATTGTAACATCTGTATATAAATATGTTCTAAAATTCTACTATTTGTGTCCCAATCTTTGTGAATGTTTTTTTTCAAATTTTTCTGACTTCCCAAGCCGATTTTTTTCCGACTTCTGACTTGGTAACTATGTTTGGCCCCCTATCACCATGCCTTCGACCCCAGAACATTGTTGTGCCCGTTCAGCTCATGGATTATCTTCCCTTGTTTCTTAGAGCTTTCACAATCCACTCGACCCTTTTGGTGTTATAGCCAAACTCCCCAGGTTCCGAAAGTTTCTTAACTTCCAAACGGTCGCCATCTTTTCTGTCTTTTGAAAAGCCCAGTTCTCACTGTATGCACTTATCTAATCTCTTTTTATGCTCTAATCTTTTAAATATTGTTGATGCTAGTCGCGAGAATATAATTTCATCATTAGTAATTACAATTGATTTGCTTAATTCCACATCTCATTGTAGGATGTACAACTGCACGGGTGTTCGACATCACAAAGACCATCAGTAGGTGTCAAATTTGTTTGCTGGTTGAAGTAAAAATGAATGTCGGTGTTAGTGCCAACTAGGTGAGTTGGTAAAGTCTCGAGGGGTTGGTACCCAAGATCTGGGATTGATTCCCGCTTACATCAAATTAAATAACTGGTAGGGGTCTGCCATAACCCTCCCTCAAATGAGATGTTGAGGGGTTCTCAAAAAAAAAAAAAGTCGGATTATATACTCCAATTTCAGTACCTAATGAGCCTGGGTAGGACCTAAATATGGACTTTGTACTAGGTCTGCTCAAGACTGTTCAACGCCATGATTCTATCCAATATCCATGTGGCAGTCGTTTAGTTTTTAAGATGAAGCATGCCCATACATGCTGAAAGACTGCAGACGAGGTAATTAGCTCCATACAATTCAAAGACGGTTGTTTCAGATAGAGATGTGAAAGAAATTCATGTGCTACTTCTGAAATAGCTTGTGACTACTTATGGGACCACAACTACAATTTCTAGTGAAACTATCCACAGGCTAATGGACTGGCAAAGGTAGTGAATAGATGTTGACAATATACTACTTTGTCTAGTTGGATATCATGTTGCTCAGTGGGATCATATTTTACCCTCTGCTCAATTTGCGTACCTCATATTGTAAACTGTTCTATGGAAAATCCAACTTTTAAAGTGGTTCTTGGAGTTAAACCACGTCAACCAATGACTTGGTTCCTTTTCCAACAACCCCTGAACATACAACGATGAGGCTGAGTCCTTTACAAAACACATGCAAGAGATCCATGAGGAAGTACGACAACAAATTCCTCTTAGCTGGGAATGACAAAGCAAGAAATGGTGAAGGCCAAAGGCTCATGGCATTTAAGGAAGGATATTTTAGGATAATAGAGTCCTCAAAGATCCCTAACAAAAAATATTAGAAGCTATAATTCCAAGCGCAGGTCCTTACAAAGTTCTGAAGAAACTGGGTAGCCCTCCAAATATCTATGATCTAAAGTTTCCTGGAGATCTCAATATCAGCACTACTTCCAATATTGCGGCGAGAACTCGAAGGTGGAAGCACTGAGACTACCATACGTGCTCAAGTTGAAGATGTTTTTAGAACTTCTAGTGGTCTTGACTAAATACAATGGCTTTTAAAAATTCCTTATCAAGTAGTAAGGTTGTCCCGTCTCTGATTATTCATGGATTCTCGAAGATGACAATTCAAATAAGTCTTGATCTGTATGAGCAGTACCAACCTCTTAACTCGCTGGATCTGAGTTTCCTAAACTCGGGGAAAATTGATGCAATTTATATCCGATTGCATGAAAGGAGATCGAAGAAACAAGGGAGAAGGTAGAGCCTTACCTGACCAAGAAAAGAGGCAGCATACTATACAAGAGAGAGGAGGGCAGCCAGCCAACCATAAAAAGAGCTGAAGACAAGCTGCCCCTTGCTTTTATAATGGATTGAGTCCATCTCATTGAGACTTCAAATCCTTGTGAAAGTGCTCAGTTCACTTTCAATAGGACTCTGAAACGATGAGAATGGAAAATTTCAGATGAGATTGGCCTTTGAATGTTCCATGGGAAGTGAAGGGAAAGCCGACATCCTTGCCTAAGGAAATGATAGGACATACCCACTGTTTCAATGGGATGAAAAGGGAAATACACCCCTTTGCTAAGAGGCATAGGGGACCGGCCATACATGGACTATTATTTTAGTAATCCAAGTGAAAGCCTAGTATAGACTGTATAGCAGTAAAACTTGGCAAGAATTGATGTACTATAAAAGAGACCTTTTGCCACCAAATTTGATCAATCAACATATATTTCTTTTCTTCTATTTGTGTAGTGAATATTGCCTTGGTCAGATGCCTTGGATCCAATGTGCGATTATTAGGAAGCACTAAGGTGCGAGTCGTGCGACTACTTAGCCCCTCGCTACCATACTACACTTCTAGCAATTATCCTTATCTTTTTCCTCTATGTAACTGTTATTTCTGAGTTTTTGCATATATCCATTGGATTTCTGCATTTATAGATCTACTTCAAAGTTCCTCATAATTCCTTCTCAACCCCCAGATTTTATGTTTTTCCTCATGAGTCCAGCATATTTTGCGAAGTCCTTTTTTATCCCAACCTCATGGATCATAGACCTTTCTAGTTTAGTTTCCATTTGAAGAATCATTGGCCATTTCTATTTTGTAATTTCAAATTTGATTTTATTTTGAAAATTTTCACAAATTTAATCTGATCTCCCAAATGTATCTGCCCCCTACCAGTTATTAATGTGATGCAAGCGGGAATCGACCTCAGGTCTCGGCTACCAACCCTCCAAAAAAAATCTTAAAAATTACCAAGTATGATATATGTCATTTCCCAACATTAAGTAATCAAAAGTTCAAAACATATAGCATATGCGTTTATTAAGCATGAACAAAATAAAACCCGAACCCAATTTAAACCCGGACCAAACCCGATGTATTTTATACGTGTTTTTTTGTTTTAAACGCGTATAAAACGTGTACGGAGGTTTTTTTCAAAAAAACGACTTTTTTTTCCTGTTTGCTACGACTTCGGATCGATACGCGTTTTATACTCGTTTTTTTTTCAAAAAAACGCCTGATTTGGTAACTATGACTGTGGGGTCATTCTGGGTAGGAAATTGGCGCATATTCATGGTTCTATAAACTGTATGATTCACGCTCCTTACTCTTCTCGTATTTTCTGATTCAGTCAGTTAAATCACTTGAAAAGTACATGGGTTTGATCATTGAATACCCTTTTTGGTCATAGTCGCCTCTTTTGTCTGGAATATCATCTTAATTTAAAGGGTAAATTACAAAAACATCCCTTGAATTATACACCTCATTTCAAATTGGTCCCTCAACAATTGTTTTGAACAATTTGACCCCTGAACTATGCTCCGTCTACATTTAGGCCCTCTGTCAACTTTTTATTCCAAAAATACCCGTATTTTTTTTCCAATAATACTCAAATAATTTGTGAAATATTAAACTTTTTCACCGCTGCTACGCTAGCTTAATAACTGGTTTCTGGTTCTGTGTGCCCTTTTTTTTCCTTTCATCATTTAGATTCTTGATGTCGGCTCCATGTTTACTTCACGCTTCTCTCTTTGTTTATATGTACATATGCTCGAGGTTCTAATGAGAATAACATTCTTGTATGTAGGAGTGGCCAATTTGTGTCAGCTACGGCGCAATTGCTGGGTATTTGGTGGGGATGTTAGCGTCATTACTGTTCGTTCTTGTGCTGAGTAGACAAGTTCATGTTAAAGGCGATTAGCTCCCGAATGTTGGATGGATTTTGCTGTAATCATTCACGCGCTCGGTCAAATTTGATAACTTTCAGTCTCTTGATTATTCATTGTTTCTTTGTCGGCATACTTTGTATTTAACAGATGGGGTTATTGGTGATAAGTCCTTTCTAACAGACGCGGTGTTTAGATATAATCCCGGTCAAATTGGGTTATTGGTGATAGGTCCTCCTGATTGGTAAATGACCAACTTACCCCTACGTGCAGTTGTACATGTGAGTTCTGGTCCGAACTTGACTCCTATGTGCAGCTGTACATGTGGGCTCTGTCCAAGCTTAACATAAGCACTGTAGCAAGAAGAATAACAATTTTTAAAAATTGACTCTTTTGCTACAGTAAAATCACTGCAGTTATTAATTTTTTTTGAGAAATCTCATCGGAAAAGTGACAATCTGTTGGAGTATCGACAAACAATTGGCGGCGGGGCCCAACTGTTTTTATTTTGAGAAATGCTATTCAGCTCGAAGGTTTTCCCGATTCCGAACAGCCCGATTGACGTGGCAGCATGCAACTAATGGGGTAAAAGATTTAAATGTTGCTAGTGGGTTTCAGCGTACGGTTGTATGCTGTCAAGTCAATCAGGCTGGCGGAATCGGAAAAACCTTCGAGCTGAATAGCATTTCTCTTTTATTTTATTGCGAATGCATCAGCCGACATGTGGGGCCCAGCGATGCTAGTCCGCCGCATTTTGCTAGCGATGAATTTTGCGGGAACATCAGTCTTAACATCAGTCTTGTTTTTCTCTAACGGTATGGTCCAGCAAACGGGGGGCTGACAATAGGTCTTATGCTTATCTTATGTCGATGATATAATACTCCATAGGGACCAAAGAGAAAGCAAACTAGTTGGCAGCCGGGTAGTCATCATGAATCAGAATCTTATAGAAGGGGCTGATTGAAAATTGACCTTTGCACTTAGAGCATTGCTATTTGAACATAAAAAGGGACATAATGCGGACATGGGACCAACGGCCAGCCCTCAGTGCTTCGGGCATCACACCGAGTTCCGGTCGATGGCCCCCACATCCGTATTATGTTTGTAAGTGTGTCCCCTGTGGGGGATGATTCTCATGCCGACCCGAGACTTTGCCCAATAGTCAATCGATTCAAGTGTTTGACTCGTGGACTTGGTTTTGAAGTGAAGGAGATTGAGTAGAGAAGGATAGACAAAGATATGGTTTCAAAGATCGACCGAAGTCTACATCTCCGTGATATAAGGTGTATCTTTAATTTACTAACACTTGAAAGGTAGTGACCTCGACAGGCCGAGTGTAACTTGTCTTAGAAGAGAGAGAGGGATATCAGAGCTCTGGAATTCAAAAATATGATCTGGAAATTAAAAAGATTGATCTGAAATATTCATCTAGTCCGCTACTTATAGAGGTTTGAAAATATCCGGGGTCCAGAGCAGTTTCTGCAGTCGCTTCGACAGGCTCCAGGTAGGGCTGGTGGGTCCCACCATCGTCTTTGTGGACCTCCAGGCAGGGCTAGTGGATCCTGTCGTCTTCTTTGTGGACCCCCAGGCAGGGCTAATGGGTCCTGTCTCCAGACGTTGACCAAATTTTGCACTCACCTCCCCTTGTATGTTCAAATAGTATTTTCCATGCACATATGTATTGTTTTGTTGTAATGGTCACTTGCGTTAATTGAGATTTTTTAAAAAATAATACTTTAAAAAAAAATATTTAATTAAGTAGTGGTTAATCAGAAATATTTAACAAACTAGCGCTCTGACAATCACGTGGCAAATCAGCGTCGAAAAACGCCCGCCACATCATCGATGTCCTCTTTTTTTTTTTTTCCTTGTGTGCGATAAAATCGGCATCTGGGATGTCAGGTTTAAACCCTACATCCGGGATACCGGGTTTGATAGAAGCTGCACAGCCCGTTTTGAATTGAATAGGTGCTTAACACTTAATATTTATCATAGAGAACTCATTTGTCATAGAGAACGTTTATTTCTCATAATACAAAGAAAGAACTGATAATTCTTGTATCATGCTAACTTACTATACAAGTGGCACCTCATTGTTCTTCCCCACGAGTAAAACACATTGAAAGAATACACCTGATGGCTAATCCTCAAGGTGAAGCAAAGGTGAAACCACCAACCTCAGCTCTAGCCTTAGGGGCCGCCGGTCTCCTCGGATCGGGGTCGCCGCGCTTGCTGAATGTGGGAGCCTCCATCCCCGAGACATCATTGTCCGACTGGTAGAACCGCGGAGAGCTCGCCATACTTTCGACATCTGCTGAGCTTGATTTGTACTTGTGAAGCAGGTGGATGGGCGACGATCCTCGGCTGGGTGTGTTCTCGCCACTCATGTACCCCGAAGGGGCGTCGATCCCCGCCGCCCTGAGCTTCTTCCTCTCTCTAGCCGCTTCCCGCCACTTCTTCAGGGCTTTCGCCGTCTGTTCTTCGAAAATCGCCTTCTTCATGTGTGATCCCATCTGTGATCATGCGATCGCTTCTTAGTACATAGGTCTTAAGGGGAGGTCCACAGAGGGTATAAGAAGACAACACTATCTAACCCACTAGCCGATGTGGGACTAAACTCCAACACTCCCCCTCACGTGCAGGCCGGTTTCGTCCGGTCCTTATCACATGGGTAGGCTCCCACTCAGCTTAACGGGAATAGGTCAAATCTGGCTCTGATACCATGCTAGATTCCCTCACATCCCAAAACCCGTATCTTAAGGGAAGGTCCACAGAAGATATATGAAGACAACACTACCCAACCCGCTAGCCAATGTGGGACTAAACTCCAACATAAAGAAACAACTTACTTGTGTCACTAAAGCATATAGTGGGAAAGTGATATAACTGCACAAGACCTGCAGCGCTACTCCGATCACCACCTTCACGATGGTCAGTGAGACGTTCTCATGAAAGCATGACCTCAAACCAAATGAATACTGCATTAGATCGAGAAGTGGGTTAGATGATATGCTTTGATTAGAACTGAGAAATTTTCGCGACGAGGAAGACGGAGTGCGATTCACATACCCATGTCCATAAGAAGTGTGCCATTTGGAATGCATTCTGGAAATTTTACAAGCAAATCAGTGATGGGTTGGATTTCTTACAAACAAACTTCAACGACATCGGTAAATTCCGAAGTAATTCGGAAGAATCGTAGCTTCCGATGAAGTTAGGGTTTAGAATGGTTAGGAATTTCAAGGAGGAACTTCGATGATAATATGTTTAAGCTAATTTCTACGTCGCAAGCCCTCGTAAGAGATAAAACTTTGGAAATTTGTGTTTTGGTGCGAATCACTATCGAAATTCGATACTTTCATTTGGAAGTGTAGGAGTAGGTTACAACTGGTTAGGGTCCACATCATCAAATGCGAACTATACTCATATTATTGTCCAAAATTCTATACTAAACATTGGAACTGAGTGATTATGGACAAGCATTCTTCATTTCATGTATGAAAAACTTACTAGTAAAAGTAAAATTTACATACAATACCTCAAACAAGGTTAAATGTACTAGGAAAAGGATCCACTCGGGGCGATTGAACCAAAAATACTTGTTACTTGGTTCGATAACCGGAGCCCCTTTAACGACAGCAGTTCGTTCTTGGATTTGATGAGCCATATCCATGATGACAAGTTCTAGTTTTGTGCCAACTAGTAGGAGAACCTGCAATAAACAATTTATGACTTATATGATATCATATAAATTAAATTAATTACTAGAATGAGAAGGGTTTTGCAGTGATATATTACTATGAGTGGAACGAAAGAAATCCACAAGAGTGTGTACCATCCTACATTGGATGAAAATAAATCAGTAACATGATCTTATGTCCAAGAAAAAGAAAGAACGAAAGAATATTGATCAATTACCATAAACATCAAGGAATAGTATCATGATCGCGATAGACCATAACGAGGGGCTGTTGAATAAATTATTAGAGGTAGTGAGTATAAATAGTCGAATTGGAAGCAATCGAGAGCTAGAGGTAAATACCTGATGCCTACAACGACCTTGAAATCATCTTCTAAGGATCTCTTTATGTACTTATGGAAGTTAAAATTGCTATTTGGAGATAAATGAGCCTGTAAAGTGTGATAATTTTCAAGTAAGTAAGGCCACGTACATTACCACCTCTAAATTGAAAGGTACATTTCTAAGAATTATGGGGAGGTATGAAAATAATATTACAATTGGAATCATATATTACATTGACAAATCCATGTCGCATGGTCAAGTAGTCAACCTTCGTCACCGATCCAAAAAACTGTCGAAAAAATGCCACCTAACATTCCAAAAAAAATTAATATCGTAAATACTAAGACCAGGATGATAAATGCAATAATTTTATTTCTTTTAGCAGTCACTTATTATATCTCCTCTAAGTTCAATTTATTTATATCATTTGATCTATCAATTTAACTTTGCAAATCAACCTAACATCAGTGGATACACAACAGGAAGTTAAGCAACTAATAATGATCCCAATAGTCGATGACAGGATTTCCTCCCACTATTCTAAGGTTTCAGTTTATGAATCCTATTTAGCATTTGATATTGTTCTAGGTTGTGTGATTTATCATACGCTTCTTCAAGATGTATGTTAATCTAGTCTATAAAACAATACTTGCCCTAAGGACATGCAATCATATTCTACAGAGTGGGATTGCATCTCACTATCCATTTAATGACGGGGATGCTTGAAAGGCCGACATGTCGTCTTACAAACGATGTTTGGTGAGTAAACCTGAATCGTGATGGATCTGCAAACGAAAATTCATTGATTAGATTTGGAAAGGGACTATGATCTGTGTAAAATAAATCAATTCGGCCTTTAACAAATAAATTTACCATTTGAAAATTGGTATTCCAGTGAAGTAGTCTCTGATTCCCAAGTTTTCCATTTTCTCATCTGTTAATGATAGTAAACAAGGAACTTGGTTAGAAGATAGTTAAATGGTGTTGAATCAGAGCCACTACTCTATTAGTTTATACAAATATTGACAAGATGTTTCAGTAAAAAGGACTTCCAAAATACTTCTGCATATTTTTTTATTGGTGAAATTCCTAAGTTATATTCCACAATCAACAACCTATTATGAACATGCAAACATAAAATCAAAAAACTGTCAAATAGATGATTTTAGTTATAACATGTCAGGAGACCATCTTTAGGAATCAGGATTGTAGAATTAATACCATGAAACCATCTTCAGGATCGTAGAAATAATGCCATGTGTTTGTATAAACAAGTCAATAAATAGACCACTCGCATATTTCTTAGTTATCACATTCTATATTCTATGCACTACGTTTTATGCATTCATGGTATATACTATTTGTACATTTTAATCAAGATTTAAATTATGTGTATCAGTACGGATACCAGTACGGTAGTACTGGTATCGACAAGCTCTGGACCATGGTTCAAATTAGAGATACCGGTTGGCGAATCGGTTGGCCCCAAAATGGTACTTACCGGCGGTATCTATTGGCATCAGTCGTGTATTGGTTCGTACTAGTGTGAATAGACTTTCGATCTTAAAAAATTATAAAAATAATATTAAAAAATCCAAAATAATTTAGAGTATTGGTTTATTATATTTTTTTTCCATAAGTAAACATACAGTACGTGTCGGCTTGTAAGTGATTAACTTGTTGTATTACTGAATATTTTTAATTATTCAATATTCTATCATTTATTGATTTTGGTTGTCATATTAGGTGAAGTATAAAGTATGATAACACCAATAAATCTCTTAAAAGACTTAAATGATAACTCACATGTTCGAAACTCATAAGTTATACTGAACGCTAAAATAAAAGATAAAAAAATGCTACAAATCATAAGTTCATGCTTCATAAGTCATAACACACAAAGCTAATACCGAAAGTAAACTGTAAGAATGAGAAATGAAAGATATTACAAGACTCACTTCTTATTTTAGTATCAAATTGAGTTAATGAATTCAAATCTCAAAAACACCAAATTGATAAGGACCCATTATCTAAATTTGGTGATTTTTCAAATTTAGAGACTAATAACTTATAAATTCTTGAATTAAAAGTGTCTTAATAAATTCTAATCAAACCAATTTGTTAAAATCCAAATCAAATATCAAAACCCTCTAGACTCGTATTAATCCATCATCTGAATTTAGATATTTTTTGTTTTGGAGGCAAAGATCTTGCAAAATAAATGGATCTAACTTTTGAAAGTATTTAAAAATTATTTTCATACTCCAACAGCATACTTAATATGGTTTACATGAAAACAAATTAAGAAAAAAATATATTTCTACTCAAAAATTGTTTTGAGAGCTTAGGAAGCAAATCCCATGTCGATTCGTTCTTCAATTCATCAAAATTGGGTCGAAACGTCTTGAAAATCTTAAATTCCCTCTTCTAACTTTCCACAAGTCAATAGCTCAAAAAAATCACCAGCAACCGAATTCAAGTGTTCAATTTTGCATAGATACCCCCGACTGGTACGTATTGGTCGTACCGGTCAGTACATTAACAGATTCGTGCGATACCGCCGGTATGACACATTGATTGTTCAAGGTTGATATCGTATCGATTGGGACCGGATCACGATACGTACTGGTTGATACTTTGAACCATACTCCGGACCGAGTAATACCTGTGATACGACTTGGTAGTGGCCGGTATCGACCGAAATTAGTATTGATCCTTTTATTTAAAAAACAATTGCAATTCTTTAAAAAAAATCACAAAAATACACTAAAAATATTTGAAAAATAATTAATAAATAAAGGTAAGTATTATGAACTTTAGGTTTAACTTTTAGCCTTTTAGGTTTAGGTTTTGGGCTAGGATATGGGCAAGTATCCTAACGTATAAGAGTTCGCCATTTAAGTGAATTATATGCATAGTTTTCATATTTTGTATTGTCATATCGATTAATTTTGTTCCTATTTGTTAAGATTATGAATGTAAATGTTACAATGGTAAGTAAAGGTGGACCATGTGAAAAGAAAAGATATGGGATATATGAGTATGTATACTGGTATGTTAGAAATTATGCATTTGTCTTACATACACTTCTTAGAATGATGATTACATGTCATAATGTGAATCATGTATCTTCATATAGTCCACCTTGTACGTGACCATATTTTCTGGATGATTGATAGATCATCACTAACTCGGTGAAGTTTCTATTTCTCAAAAACAAATTGATAGGTGGCAAATAATATCTAAATAAAATTATTAAAAATTATAAAAAATTGAGTTGTACTAGATTTATAGGCTGATGCCTGCCTAACTTGATCGATATAGACCGATACGGGCAGGTATCGGATGATATAGGACTTGACCCGGTTTCGAATGTGATTCGGTACCAGCCTGGTCCAAATCCGAGTAGTATTGTACCGCACGAGTCGGTATCGGCAAATTTTGATTCCATGCTTCCAATAATCACTAAGCATATAAAAGCATTTAAAATAAGTACAAAATATCTTACATGACCAATTCTACTAATTAACAAATATCATGGAACCCATTTTATGTACTTAACATGAAAAACAGTGGTTGCACCATAAAAGCATTTCAATTTTCATGTTCATGATATTTTTTTAAATTCAACTTAATATCGAGCTGACAAATGAAATTCTTTGGTTAGTAACATACTTTTGCTTGTGCTAAAGCCATGGTAAGGACACTATATAGGACATGGAAAACAGCCAGCACGAAGACTAATATATGTAGCTGATGAATTCCAGACTGTGAGATCAACGACACTTTGCCCTGCATCAAAACATTTCAACACTAGTATGTGAATGGTATGAAACCAATATTTTGAAAGAATATAGTGACAAGAAAACCAAAAGCAAAAGCAATGACACTAACTGTAGTTGAATAGAAAAGGTATATGAAAATAAATAACATGTATTACATAAACTGAGAGTTGGATTGTATATTAAATGTTAATACGTGTAAATGTTGGGTTTTACATAGTTAAACCAAAGATTTTAACAATATTGCATTTTCAAATATATTGGACAATACATAAATCAGTTTTTTACTAAACCTATAAGTGAGCAATACTTCATGTTAATTGCAAGTATACCTCAATTAAATTATTAGTACCAAATTCCTCATGTAATACTCTCTTTAGAACACTTAATATTGCTTCTTTTATACTATAGGTTTTTTAGAATAAATTAATCAGGCTTGGCTTGTTTACAATTTGATTTGAAAATCAACTAAGACAACGAGTAATCACAACCTTGGTGTTAATAGAGTCATGTAAAAAATGTATTGAATTTTAAAGATTTTGCAAATTAGAGTCATGCAACACAAACAAGTTGAAATATGTTGATGAGCATATATAGCTAAAATCCATTATTGGAAACCATTTTCATTATAAAATATTAGTTTAACTATCTCAAGTGAAAAAGTAATATCCAAACATTTTTTACTATATTTTCACCTTAAAATATAAACTCCTAGAAGTATAATAAACTTCATATGATTTTAAAAAAATTAAATATTAGTTTCTTATGTAGGTTTAGTAAATTCTAAAGGCAAAAGTAAATTGAGGGCTGTGTGTGAATCATTCACCTAAAAGATAATCAACCTACAATGCTTATCTAACACAGCATATCGTGTTTTCTTACATCATAATTAGAGCAGTAGTCTAAATTTGCCCCAACCAGAACACGACGCCAAAGTGCCTCTTCTCCATCCCATAGTAATTTTCTTTGACCACCATCATTTGGTTTACTGTCATATCCTTTTTGACATGGGAGCATGATATCTCCCACTTTAGCAGGGATGCATATTCTGGAGATTGGTGCTTGTGTGATGGTAAGAAGGAGGGATATGAAACCCAATAGCATTAACTCTGCATGTGGCAATAAGTAATCAAATGGTGATAAAAACAGATGAATATTTATGATCAACTAAAACATTATGCAACAATTTTTAAATAATACACAAAATTTGAGGTGTGGACAAGTTAACTGAAAGATTCAAGTAGTGCTTATTAATTGATAAAATATAACAAGTGAAAGAAGCCATTTATTCCCTTCATTTATCACCAACATAAACTTATGTGAGATTGTATATCAAAGGCTATTAGAGTTATTTCATGATTACAGACTAACCTTTATATGCTTTTTTATTTGAAGCATCTTTGATGAAGCAAGAATTTGTAATATATCTATTCCATGGTTTCTACCGTCTCGTTGTTCTACACTCAATGAAGCATGTGCTTATATGCGGCTCAATTATTTTAGGTCTGGCTAGAGATGGACAATAAAAAGTTGTAGGTTAGGTTTTCAAGAGCTTCAAGGCCTCTTGGGTTGCAACAACCATTCAACCCGAATATTGGCCATTGTCACAACCTTTTGGGATTTCGGCGCATATCACATGTTGGTAGAAGAAAATAAGGCTAATTTTCTATTGGCTATAACCATATTCCCTAGTAAATGAGCTTGCAGTAAATATTACCATATATGTACTAATCTTCCCTTGAACCTAGTTTAGTTATTGAAGAAGGTTGGCCCATAGGGAGGTGAAGGTGTATTGAAGAAAATGATGCCATACTTTTATTATCCAGTGCAATAATTTACTTCACTTTCAAAAAATATCATATGTAGTAAAATTCTAAATTCTAATTGAAACAAAATTACTTGTTATTTGATAGTGTTATTAAATATATGTTTAATAATAATATTTGTTTTATTGATGTAACAATATTGCAAGCTTTTATTTCCTTAGGTCAAGCTGGTGTGGCTATGTTGTAATGTACAAGATACAAACATGATAACCCTTTGGTTCAATTTGAGCACGCGACCTTCCCTTGGGTCAAGAATATCCACCGCACCATTAGCAGATGTGGAGACGACTGTATATGGACCATCCCATCGGGATCGAAGCTTACCAGAGAGAGAGAGAGAGAGAGAGAGAGAGAGAGAGAGAGAGAGAGAGAGGAGGAGGAGGAGGAGGAGAAAGAAATAGAGGAGATAGAGAGAGAAGCGCAAAGGTGTGTATCGGCTGATTGGAACCGGCCACCTGTTTTGGTTTATGGATGGATAAATGGACAAACATCCATCCATACATCGCCCACATTGCTATCCATCCATCAATCCTTCTATCCAACTATCCATCCATTTATCTATATCCATTCATCCATCCATATCCATCTATCCATATCTATCTATCCAGTCATCCATATCCATCCATCCATATACAATATTCTCCATGCATCCATATCCATCCATCCTTCCATCTTGGTTTCCTTTTCTAACATCCTTCCATATCCATCCATCCATCCATATTCATCAATCAATCTAACTTACCATATATGCATCCATCCATTCATCCATGTTCGATGGAAACTCGAAGAAATTAATATTTGAAGGCGATCGTTGTGGTTCGTCTCTTAAGCGCGCGAGTTAAAAGGGCTTGAGTTGTAGCCCCACTACTTTTCCTACCAATTGCATTTAATCATGTTAGATACCCTCACACCCCAAAACCCAGTTCTTAAGGGGAGGTCTTTCAGAGGGTATATAAAGCGGCCGTTAGTTGCCCCCTTTTCGATGTGGGACTAATCGGTGGACTATCTCAACACCCCTCTTGAGCGGAGCATGGGCAACGAGATACAATTGGTGGGGGCCACAATCCGGAGAGGGCCCGGCTTTGATACCATGTTAGAACACCCTATGTCTCCAAAAGGCTAACCTCTTGGAGGGGGGAAAGCAAAAAAGGTATATTAAGCGGCCTATAGGTGTTTCCTTTACTAATGTGGGACTATTCGTCAACGCTCCCCCTCACGTGGAGGACGTGTGGCAAAGGCACAATCGGTGGGGCACACTCGGAGAGGGAGCAGGAGTAGGAAATGGGCCTAGCTCTGGTACCATGTTAGAACACCCCATGTTTCCAAGGTATATTAAGTGGCCTATAGGCAAACCCTCCCCCCCCCTTTACCGATGTGGGACTACTCGTCAATACTCACCCTCATGCGGACCACGCGTGGCAAGGCATAATCAGTGGCGATGCACCTGGAGCAGGCCCTGCTCTGATACCATGTTAGATACCATCACACCCAAAACCCTAGTCATAAGGGAAGGTCCACAGTGGGTATATTAAGCAGTCAATGGGTACCCTCTTACCCCCCCCCCCCCCCCCCCCCCTGCGGAACATGCGTGGCAAGGCATAATCGGTAAGGGCGCACTCGAAGAAGGAGACGGGCTCAACTCTAATATCATGTTAGATACCCTCTCACCCCAAAACCTGGATCTTAAGGGTAAGTCCACCAAAGGGTATATAAAGTGGCCGTTAGGTGGTCCCCTTTTCGATATGGGACTAACGGTGGACTATCTCAACTTGATCAATTTAAAAAACATTGGGTAATTATTAGTAAATAAGTTCCAAAATGATGAAGGCCATGTTTGTATTGCACAAAAAGTAAAGTAACATGCCAGCGAAGAGGAGTTGGCAAAGCAATATATTGATGCTTGGGTCAGGAGGTTGTGGGTACGACCCCCCCCCCCCCCCCCAATCTCGAGTTATGTATCCAGAAGTACGTAGGAAAATTTCCAAGTGAGCTGGTGTATATTTTCGGAGGGATTAGTCCGAGCCCGAAGTGGGTTCATTGCCCGAACAGTTTTGGGACACCCGCAGTTTTCAAAAGTCAAAAAAATAAAATAAAATAAAGTAAAAGGCATCTTAGTGAAAAATACAAATGTAAGCAGATGGATGATAATGCTGAAAAGTAAAGGCATGAATCCTATTGCTTTGGGTTATAAGAGGACTGTAGTTGTTCACATTCGATGAGATTTTAAAATTCTCACCCAAATGTACTCTACTCTACTTTACTGGTGAAAACGAGAGAGAGAGAGAGAGAGAGAGAGAGAGAGAGAGAGAGAGAGAGAGAGAGAGAGAGAGAGAGAGAGAGAGAGAGAGAGAGAGAGAGAGAGAGAGAGGCTGCCTACCTGCTTTGATTTTCTCCAGAGCTTCACTCATGGCCTTCTTCTGACGCTTCTGAAACCACTGCCATGAGAGAGAACAATCAGTTCCGAGCTGTACGTCCGATGCAAGAAAACCACCCACCCAGCCACTGTGTTTTACCTTGCCAAGGCTGTGCAGGCCGTGCTCCAGCAGCACCGAGACGATCACCATCACCGCGCAGACCAGCGCCACCGCCCACGTCGGCGTCTCCCTCAGCGAGCGGTCCCCCGGATTCCCCGCCATCGCCTCCTGCCCTCGCCTCTCTCCTCGTAGGCTTAAATGTGATGCTGGCGCGCCGGCCAGAGCAGAGGGGTCGGCGGCTTCGCAAGAGGCTCGGGCGGTCGGCCCGGATCGACGACCATTGCTCGGACTCTTGCTACCGGCATCGTTCCGGAATGTTTGAACCTCAATACAATATTGCGCCGGCCGGCCGTGTGCTGGTTGTGTGTGCTGGTTGTGGAAGGACGGCGTTTTTTCTTTTTTTTTTTTTTTTAATTTGTTGGGCACGAACCATTCACAAACAGACAAAGGACTGACCATGCAAACTGCAAAGCCAACGGGCAAAGCAGTCCCCCGAGGGTGCGTTTGGCAATCCACACGGGAATAACATTCTAAGGAATGGGAATCCATTTCCCTCCTTTGATAAGGTTGTGGATAAGATAACATACATGCCATAATGATCCGGCATTGTATTTTGATTGGGTAAAAGGAGCTACTCCAGAGAATCGCTCAACACATCTTAATTAAGTAGAGAAATGACACGAGGGTAACATCCGGCCAACCAACAAAATTGAGTAATAGGGCATCCAGGGACACAGGAGAGGAAAAAATTGGTGGCAATAGAAAGGGGAAGGGCACAGTAAGGTTTCAGAAGAAAAGCACCAATGCCAAAGTAGTCGGTGTCCGATTCCACCCGATTCGGATGGAATCCAATGCCTGTACGATGTGGGAGATAAAAGCCGATCGGAAATCAAAGCCGGAGCCAAAATCGCCTGCCAAACATCACCATTGGGTCAGCTCCGGAATGGGACCCCAACGCCTCGGCAAAGGTGTTATAAAAAGCCTTAACCAAATGCGCCCTAAAGGCTAGTGGAGCGTAGGACTGGGCTAGTCCGATACTTGTGTTATTCGATGTGGAAAAATTTAGACCAAGTTTTATGTGAGCTTAAGCAAAAATGAGCTTGTACATAATTTCAAACCCGAACTTGAGTTCAGGCCGAATTCGGACCATGTTAAGCTCGGTTTGTTTTTCGCCCAAACCAAAAATAGTAAGGATGTATTAGTTTACTGAACCATCCCCTCTCGATATATTTTGCTTGTTTAAGAGATAAAGTTATGTACAAGTTGATTTTTAATGAGAATTGTTATTATTTAGAATCTTATAGTTTTTGTTGTTTTATGTATGCCTATGATTTTAGGCATGTCATCTATTCAAAGAAGCTAGATTTTAGTGAAATAGTGAGATGTATTGTTACTTATAAATTGTAGGAGCATAGTGAATATATGTTATTTTTTCATGAGTTTTTCTCTCACAATGTTTTTATTCAAGCATGCCCAAACTCAGCTCGAAATCTGAGAAGAAAAATTGATTGAATTTGGGCTGAACATTATGGCAAAAGTTTGAGCCGAGCTCGGACCGGCCACCTAGGTTTCGGGTCGGGTTTGGTAGACCTTAACCGACCCAACCCAGTCTGATTGACAAGCCTACTAATCCTACCCACAATCTGTGAATCTTCGTCTCAACAGCCGAGGAGCACTAGCTGCCAGCCACCCTTAGGGCATGTTTAGTTCATGGTTTAGAAAGCCTGGGAATGAGACTCTCATTCTCATGTTTGGTTTATGATTTTGCAAAGCGGGGGAGGGGGGGGGATCCCATTTTCCCATGCTTGGTTCATGGTGTTGGCTAATCCGGGAATGAGATTTTTACATTTTACTCTTATTCCTTTATCTATTTAGAGTTGTCCAATGCTAGTTTTGGAAAACAAACAAGGGGCAAAACTGAAAACTGAAACCAACGCTGGGGAATCCCAAGCCAAACCCAAGGACGAAGGAGGGATTATGAAATCGGGCGATTGAGGAATGAGATGTCGGGGGGGACGAAGTCCCACCTCAAAACGAGGAGCCAAACACATGCTATGAAAAGAGTAATGGGGGAAACCAAAGCCAACGCCGGAGAATGAGCCTCAAAACTGGGAACTAAACATGCCCTAAGAGTGGCAAATAACAAGCGGCGTCGGAACCTGAAGATGCAAGAAACGATTCATCAAAATTGAGCTTAAGTTAACCACAGTCGGGTGGCTCCCATTTCACATGCGTGAGATGAGTAGCAACTGAGACTTTTTTGCAAAATGGCGGAAAATACAAGTGGCTAGCTTTAGACATGCATATCCAAATCATTAGATAGATGTTTCAAAATTTGTTAATCTTTTATGAGGATGATCACCTTGTCTTATATAGCAGTATAGTACATTTCTAAAAGATCAGCACATTCTAAAACCTTTTGTCGAAGTTCTCATGGTATCAAAGCTATCGATCTTCATCCAATGGTTGTGATTGATGGGTATAGACCATGGAGAGATCCATATTGGTAGAAAGGCCAAGCAACCCGGTTTACATGAACCAATCGGATCTTATTGGGATCGGTTATGTTTGATATTAAATGGATTGGGACAACTGGTGGACTCGAAACTCCAAAATTGGAAGAAGAAGAAAAAATTGGGTGGGATGGCATTTGCAAAGCCTTTTTTTTAAAAAAAAATTTATAAAACCACGAAGGGCCCCTCAAAATTTTTGTCAAGTTTTTTTTTGAAAGGGGGGGGGGGGGGGGGGGGGGTTATGGCCCCCCTCACCCCTCGAAAAACTTTATGGTATAACGGTGATGCCAGATCAATGGTATCACAGACAAATCAAACGCTGGAACACCCATTGAGCACCACTACAATTGCATCATAGCAACATGATGGCAGGCACCACGATAGATGCATTGCACTCAGTCCTAACTGCACCTTGATCGTTTCTCTGATTTGAAGGACAATTGCAGGAAAAGAGATTGGCATCAACGTTTTTCAATGATCCGTGATGCCACCTCAGCAAAAATCACGGTCATACTAAAGTTTTTCTCCTCACTCCTCTCTGGGTTTTGCCCATGGTCAGGTTTGTGATTTCTTTTGAAAACCTAGTTCTGAATAGGTTCTGTCCTAGCTAATCTCACTCTATGGCCGACCTAATTATACCCCAAGTAGATATCAATGTTGTTGCGAGAACAATATCAATGAAAAATCCTAATCCTCTATCAAATCCCAACATTAATCCTCTCTAGCAAATCATAGAGCAATAAGCAACTTTCAAACCTATGTTTTTATTTTTATAATGAACGTGTGGGGATCGGCCGGTGTGAATTTTTGGTATTTAATTGGGATGTATTTGAAATTTTCCCATTAAACCTGAGATGAATTTTTAGTATTTAATTGTGAATTTTTATACATGCCCTCTTTGGATTGGCAACTCCTTCCTCTTATTCTGGGGAATGTTTTTTTTTTTTTTTTTGAGGGGGGGAGGAACTACAAGGTTCTATTCGTGATACCCCTGCTTTGAACGAAGGAACATCATTACAATTATTTAGTTGCCCACCAGGGAGGAGATGTAGTATGGGACAGACTCGTAGGTTTTCCGGTTCGTTTTTGGATCATGAACTTAGCCAAAGCATCAGCACAACCATTGCATTCCCTAGCCATATGAGAGAACCTGCAAGAAATAAAACCATGGGATAAAAACCTACAGTCAGATACAAGATTCTGTATCTACCATGGAGGGGATTAATCCCCAACCGACATGAGCTTAATGAGAACTTAATTATCGCTTTCCACGATTTCAAGTTCTTGGGTAGGTTTGACTGGGCAATCCAATGGTTCTTGCTATTTCTTTTTGTCGGCCTCATAATTGGTTACACCCCCTAGGGGTGTAAAACGAGCCGAGCCTAAAATACCTCGGGTCAGGCCTATAGATATCAAGCCTAGATGGGCCCGTCGTCAGGCTGGACTTCGGGCCAAGGGTCTGAGCTCAGACCCGGCCCGGGTATACACATATATGTAGAAATTTCAAACCGGACCGGGTTGGATATAGGCAAAAAATAGTGTTTTTTAATAAAAAAGTATTATGTGGCCATGTGGGGTTTTAAAAGCTGAACCTCTACAGGTTTAAACAAAAACATGACCAATACACAATTTCTTTTTTGCTATTTAATATATATAGTCTCTCTCTCTCTCTCTCTCTCTCTCTCTCTCTCTCTCTCTCTCTCTCTCTCTCTCTCTCTCTCCGCACTGCAGCCGTTTGATGCACGCGTTGCGTGCATCGCATGCACGCAACGGTGCATCAGACGACAGCGGTGCGATGCCGCACTTACCGCATGCCGCATTATAGCATATATATATATATATATATATATATATATATATATATATATATATATATATATATATATAAAATACACAGTATATGGTTCGAGTTTTACATGCTGGGCTTGCGAGCTTCCTTTTGGGCCGGCCTGTGGGCTCAAGGTGGAAGCTCGAGCTCGGCCCATGGTGTGTTTGGGCTGGGCCGGGTCAGGCTGTTGACCGGACTGGGTTAGATTCGGGCTGTTGACTTTGGGCTGGATTCGGACAGATGGGTTTTTTTTTACACCCTTCCACACACCAACTTCCAAGCTCCTTTGCATTTATTATTGCCCTTTCTCCACCTAATCTACTAAATTTTAGATAGGGCAGTTTGTTATTTTGCCCATTATCTGTTGTCTTGCTCTCCCCACCTATGAGGCTTTATTGGAGACTCTTTCGTCTTCTACAAATGGCAATGATACAAAGCTTTTACCGAGTCTCTCACACAGAATGATGTGGCATCCAATCACAGCGTCCTTTTTTTTTTTTTTTTTTTTCAGAAATCCCTCGGAAAGCGAGGGTTAAGGCAATGACCCCAACCTATGATTAAAAAGCCAGCCACAATCACAGCGTCCTTTAGCTGTCGTTTTGGGCTAGTGTGACTCACTGTTCAGTACTATATGCAACAGACGGCTATCTTGATGACACATTATTCTATGTGAGATAATCGGTAAAAGCTTTTGAGGGAAATAGTATTTTTCCTTGTATGTTGGAACTTGGAAGTTTCCCTTCACCCCCATTGTCAATGGTCCTTCCAAAAGTAGCTATTTGATTGGAGAGAAATCTAATTGCATTTTATAAAATGACTTATCTTAAACATCTCCAACGAGGAAGCCTCCATTTTGCTATTGCCAAATGGAAATATTCTAAGAATATTTTAAAATGAAGGTCCTCTATTTTGGTTAGTCTCCAACCATGACCTCTGTTATGTAATTCATATAATATTTAAGAATTTTAAAATAATTTAAAAAATATTAGATATTAGTTTGTTTTCGAAGGTTTCGATGAGAGCTTTTCAACGGTACCAAATTTGTTAAAAACGGATTAGTAAATTAATAAATACACTTAGTTAAAATATTTATGTACACATTTTATAAAGGATATATTTGTTAATATATTTAATGCATACATGGCTTGGAGGGCTATTTTGGTCAAGGTACAAAATCTCGACATATTTCGCGAAATATCGCGAAATATTTCGGTTTTCTCAAACCTCGGCACGAAATTCGTATTGTGATATCGAACGAAATAGGAATCACGATAATATCGCGATATAAGCAAATACCCCCCCATTTGATTTCAATAAAAATATCAAAAAAATCAAAAACCAAGTGAATCAAAAAGTAGGTTTTCAGTTTTAGTAGGAGAAAACAGTTTTTTCGGTTTTTCATAAAATTTGTATGTTGAGAAAAGTGGTTAAATCAACTCATTTTTAGCTCAAAAAATTTCACAAGATGTAGAACTACAAGTACATCTAGAAAACCATGGTCCGTCAAAGAAAATTTTGAATGTATAAAAACTTTTCTTTATAAAAACTCATTTTTTCAGACTTAGTAAAAAAACAGTGTTTTGCATTTCAGCATAATTTTTGCATGATTTCAAACTTGCACAACTTTCTTGTTTTAAGTTCACTTTCAAAATCGTTTGAAGCATTAATTTAACAATCAACTAATCTTTATTTTGGAAATATTTTTCTCCACAAAAAAGATTAAAAAGCATTTTAAAAACATAGATCAAAACAGGACCAAACAAGACTGCACAAGACTCACAGACTCAAATACTAAATACATGCTTTGTGATGCTCTACACCCGTAGATAGGGTATAAATATTATCTGAGTGTTCTAAAACGTGTATCTATACTTAGTTTATGACTATCCAGAGTTTCATTCAAAAATTCCATTAAAAAATCAATATTTCCACCATTTCCATCAAATCACAATATTTCCACATTGTCGAAATATTTCCACGAAATATTTCCATTTTCCAGGAGGTCGAAATATTGACCGAAATGGAAATTTCGAACCTTGATTTTGGTATTTTTGAAAAGTTGACCTAGATAACAGGGGCTGCTATTTGGTTTGGATTCCTACATTTTTGCCGGCCAAATACCCTCCCCTGTATTTATACAAGCCCATATAGCAAGTGGTTGGAGCCACCCGTCCACCATATATGGCAATATGGCGGACGGTTGGAGATACTCTTGAGAAATGATGCTCTTAGTCTCTTTTATCATCTGAAAAAATACTTCATCATTCAAAGGATTTAGATGATTATATGATTATACATTGATGCGATGGTTGCGAAGGCATCGATTAGACGTACTAATTCAAAGGTTCGTGAAATTTATTGAGATATAATATTTCGTGTATTTTGTGTTTTATCACTTGTTACACGTATATGCGACGCTGACACATCCGATGACTTCAAGACGGTTGCCAATGATATCTCAAAAGGTAATGCTATTTGAACATAGAGCGTGTCAACCCGCGGTAGTGTGGAGACGTCAGCTAGTGCTCAGTGCATCGACATTCACACCAAGACGAAAGCATTTTCACTACCCGATTGAATTGCTGCACTTGCTTACGGTCCAATCACAGTGTATCACATCGTCCATTAAAAAGGGCAAAATGGGGGAAGCCAAGTGTGACGTACTTCCAGTAGCAAGTGTAGTCCCCGCTGTACTCTTTTAATGGACAACGTGGCACAACATGATTGGACTGTAAACGAGCGTAACAAATCAATCGGGTAGCAAAAATGCTCGCACGCCAAGTCCTGTCTGTGCCCCCACACCACCGCGGGTTGTCCGAGAGGTTGTCCCACAATATGTTCAAATAACATTACTCAAGAAGAAATGATCCATGAAAAAGAGAAGGCTAATTGGATAAACATAAGGATGTGAAAGTGAAACCAAATGGCCTTAGATTCCTAGCAACTTTGGAGTGAGAGTATAGCTTCGTCATGGTGGAGGTGGACGTTGCGCAGGATTCCGTTGGTTAGTGCGACTCAGCAGCGCTGTCAATCTCAATATGTTAAGTTGTTGGAGGGGTTGCATGGGACATCTATGGAGGTTAAGGGTGCCATCTCGCGTGCATGTTTTCTTATGAAAATTGTTTCATGGAGCGTTGCCAAGTGCTGTACTTATGCGCCATCCCATTAGGATGGGGTATGGGAGTTGCCCTTGGTGTGGCAACTCGGAGGAAGATGCGGAGCATGTGTTTTGGTTCTGCCCAAAAAGCATGTGAATTTTGGCAATGCGCCTAACAACTTGCATGATTTGCGGAACGAAGTTCACCCCTTTTCTCTGCACGCTTCAGGCCTCTTTTTTCCGCTTGGGGTAGGGTTTGGTGCTCTTGGATGGCAGCCTTCGGGCCCCCTCCCCCCTGTAAATAGGTGCATTCCCCCCTTGGCACGGGTTTTGTGTTTGCCAGCATCAGAGTCATGTGGCGGCCCCTCCTCGGATCGCGTCCTCGCCGACGGATCGGGGGTTTCCGGCCATATTCATGGAGGAGAAGGTGGGTCTGGACCCCGGCCGGTGTATGCCGTGGGTTTCCATCCCCCCTCCTTTGCGCGGTGGTGGATCCTTGCCCTTCGGGTTGGCGGTGGTGGATCGCGGCGGTTGGGGATGCGGAGCGGCTTTGCTTCATCTCCGGCACCAAGGGAGACGAATCCGGCTGTGGATTTGGTTTTTGTGATGGTTGGTTTTTTTTTGTAAGTCACTGTTGGCTTCATCTTTCCTTTTCTTAGTCTTAGTCTAGGGTTTCTATCGCCGCCGGAGGTCGGCAGGGTAGTTGGTTTGGTGGCTTTTGCCTCTTTTTCTGTTGGATCTGCATATGGGCGGCGTGCTCCCCCCCTGTGGGATTGATGGTGGTTGTTTCTTGTTCAGCCGTTTGGCTGTTTATGGTTGAGCCGGTATGTGGCGCCTCCTACTTGCACCAGGCTGTGGTGCCTCCTGAGATCTCCCCTTCTGTATACCAAAAAAAAAAACTTGCATGATTTAACTTCTACAGGTTGATTTTACTACCTTCAGGCTCGCGCGCGCGCGCGCGCGGGGGGGGGGGGGGGGGGGGCTAATGAGGTCATAGCGGTGGCGATGTAGCAACTTTGGAAGGCCAGATGTGAGAAGTTATTCAGTAGTCATGACAGAGCTAGTATGTGGATTGCGAGACAGAGTACAAAGTTTATTTTGCAGTTTGTGAAGTCGGCTTTAAGTGCTCGGGGCAAATAGGGAGAAAGGGTTGGGGTGCAATTTCATCATGTGGACTGATGGATAGTTCCAATCCCCGGAGGAGATTGCTAGTGGGGCATGGGTGTTAGCCATTCCCAGTGGTAAATTGTGTGTTGCAGCTTCGTTCAGATGTCGGGTGGATTCCCTTATCAAGGCGGAACTATGGGCGATTCGGGGTGCTATGGAGGAACTAGGCAAGCGTGCCTACAGCAAAGTTGTTTTGATGAATGCGGTGAGAGCGAGGGATGCTATATTGCTTGGTAAAGGGTGTATGGGTGACCTATATCCCCTAGTTTCGGCCTATTGTCTAGTCTGGGATCGGCTGGAGGAGGTGTTGATTCAATATGCTCCATGTGTAGCTAATAGTGCGGCCCACTGCCTAGCACAGCTAAAGTTTCTTGTGCCAAAGGGTACTGGGAGCATGTGGTTCTAGCTGTAATATTCGCCCTCGTGTATGAAGACTTTTCGGGTCCTAATGTAAGTGTGGGCACCAAAATTAGCCCACGGGTCAAACCCGACCCGCACATACGAAATCGGCCTGCACACAATGGCCCACATGCGAACTTGGCCCGCACACAACGGCCCGTATCTAAAATGGACCTGACTCAATACAAACGGGCCCTATCGGACCCGCAATCCGAACTCAAAAATGGGCCCACCGGCCCCCTTTCTTGGAAACCGTGCCCCCTCCCCATGAGGAGGTGTGGTCGGTCATGAGGGAAAGAAAAGAAAAAGAAAAAGAAAACAAAAGAAAAAAATCATAACCGCCTCGATGCGGGGGGAGGTGACGTGGACGTTTACGCAACCGTAGATCCGCGACGATCCCTCTATCCGATGGACAAGATGATGTCGTGTCACCATGCAATCGGAAGGTGCAAAGATAATAACCTATCTTCAAAGATCAAGTCACATCTTGCCCATAACCATCCCTACAAAAAAGGAAGGGATCAAGGTTGTTCCCTCCAAATAAGAGAACAATATCTTGATGGTTATGGGGGGAGATATTGGATACAACTAAAAGATTGCAGCCATATCTCTCCCAACCTCCCCCCTTTGCCTGTAAATAGAAGGGGTGGGGGAAGGCATCAAGGGTCGGAAACTAGAGACGCAATGGCTCTGCAAAGAAAGAGCCTCGTTCTCGACGACCCAAGGCTTCACGAGGCATGGCAAGTGCGTCCTACGGAAACTCTTAGCCCATCAAAGTCCTCATCAACGTGAAGACCTTGCATACGAAGATCAAAGCTTCAGCTTCTCGCAAGAAGAAGAAAGCTTGGAGATGAAGGCCCGGAGTCGTCATCACCCCGGCGTCTCCAGCAATCTTCATCAACTCCGAAGACGCCATAAGAAAAGGTCAGAGAAGAAGATCGAAGCCGACAACACCCCGTCATCTTCAACAAAGGCGTCAACTCCTCACACAAAGAAGAAAGCTTGGAGAAGAAGGCCTGAAGCCGATGCTACCCCTGCTGTCTTCATCAACAAAAGCCGACACTACAACCGTCGCACGAAGACCGGTGCTACCCCCACCGTCTTCATCAACAAAAGCTGACACTACAACCATCGCACAAAGATCGGTGCTACCTCCGTCATCTTCATCAACAAAAGCCGATGCTATAATCGTCGCATGGAGATCGGTCCTCCATCCGCCGTCTTCAAAAGAATTCTTCAACTCCGATCGCGCCAAAGAAGCCCGGAGAAGAAGAAAAGCCCAAAGCCGATGCCACAACCGTCGTTGCCGAAATCCATCCCCAAGAAGCTAAAAGAACAACGAAGCCTTGAAAACATCGCTATCGCCGTTCAAGAAGAAGATCAAACCAACGCCGAAGCAAAAGCCAACGAAGGAAGCCGAAGCAAAAGCACCGGTAAAGCCCTCGCCGAAGCAACGCAAGAGCCAAAGCCAAGTGACTACGACGGTCACGAGCAAAGCACCGCACGTTCTAGCCGATACGACGCGAAGTCCGGAAGAACTAAAGCATCACAAGTCTCTACCCGTCTACGTTCAAGCGCAAGTGCCGAAGCAACGCAGGAGCCAGAGCCAAGCCAATGCCAAAAGCCAAAGCCGATGCCAGAAGTACGTTCGACGCCGCGAACCGACGATCAAGGACGCCAAGGTCTAGCAAGGATCGAGGGAGACACGAAGACCGAGGAACAAAGCCAAAAACCCCCTAGCCGAGAAAGCGCGAAGCACGAAAGGAACAAAAGCAACGGCAACAAAATCGATCCTTAACCTCTCAAGAAATTAACCCTCACCCTGTAAATATCTCTGTCCTGGGCAATCCCTTCAGAGCTCTCGCACGAATACCACGTGGAGACGCGGATCAAAGGGACCCTCCAGAGGATCTCTCCTACAATCTCCTGATCAAATATTCGCCGCACCCGGCTCACCGCACCCGAGTCCCCGGGTCCCGGCATCTGTAATCGTGTGTTTGCAATAAAGACGACCCGAATCTTTTTTTGCGCATACAGTAAGGATCTACCTATTCCCTGTACCAAAAAAAAAGGTCCTTGCAAGCTACCCGCCTCCTTGGACAATGGCGGCGGCTCTAGGGAGTTCAGGAATTTGGTTCATGCTACTTTGGGGAGAGATCTGACCCTCCCCCCCTGTATATAGTCTCCTCCGGTTGGTAATTTTGTGATCATCTCATCGAAGTTGGCCGGCCTTCCCTTGCTTTGCTCGTCGGCTTCGCTCGACCTCGAGAGCGCGATCTCGTGTCGGATGGAGCTGGGGTGTTGGATCTAGCCCCGGCCTGCCGGTTAGCGATGGTTTCGTCGGTGGATTTCTAGACCGCATCCTCTTTTCGATGGGGCGGCTCTCGAGGGTCATGGCGGAGGCGGCATTTGAGACAGCAGATCGGAGCTAGTCGGTGGCTCCTCCTTTATG
Source organism: Chamaelirium japonicum (assembly GCA_947650365.1). Classification (NCBI taxonomy): domain Eukaryota; kingdom Viridiplantae; phylum Streptophyta; class Magnoliopsida; order Liliales; family Melanthiaceae; genus Chamaelirium; species Chamaelirium japonicum. Next base: position 21,927,157 of record OX393549.1, read on the forward strand.
TACTATGTTATGGAGGTGGGTTCGTCTGGCGCTGGTGGTGCTCCAGCGATTTTGCTCTTTTTGGGTGTTCTCTGTTTTGTTTTATTCTCTATGTTAGGGATCTTGATGCCCTCGTTTGCTTCATCAGGATTGGCGTTGTTTGTCCCCACTGGTGTGCGGAATCTGTTTTTTTTAGGGTTAGTCCTCACAGGCATGTAGCGTCTTGGCTTCGCCCGTAGGGGCGGTGGTTTGTAGCCCCCGTCGGGTGGTGGCTTTTTGGTTGCTTGCACCGGTATATGTGGCGCCTCCTGGAGATCAGGTCGTGATCTCCCCTTTCAATGAAATTCCAAAAAAAAAAAAAAGAAGTGACCGTAAATTTCATTAGTGGTCTAGTTAGCCATCCTCCTTTGAGTAATGTTGAGGGTATTATTGCACACCTTCCTTTGCAGATTGGATATCCTTGGAGAATCCTACCCTCTAAGTAAAGCATGAATGTACACACAAAAGGCAAACACCAACATACACAAAAGATAACAAAGAGAGAGAGTATAAGCTGTTTTCCATGATAATTTTTTTTTAAAGACTCTTTAGGGACTGATGGCACGCTCCCATTTAATGGTTTCATTTAAGGATAAGTCTCAACAATATTATGGTCTTAGTCTTGATCCATGGTTCAGAATATTCATTGCAACGACTCAGTTGACTACTAAAAATCAAATTTACTAATTTATCCTTCTGTTAACCAAAGATGTTGCTTCCTCACATAACGATCAATTTCGAAACCTATAGTTGAGTCTCTATAGTTGCTACAATGATTTCACTGTACCTGCTACATTGATTTCGTCATGGTTGTAATAATAAGATCACTGTAGCACTGAGTACCATTATATATATATATATATCTAAGTATCATTTTAAATCATTGTAGTAGCTACGATAATTTCAATATAGCTGTTATAGTGATTTTAGTAAAGATGCTACAATGATTCAATATGATACTCAGTTATATAAAATTAATGATACTCAATTCGCTACAGTGATTTCAAATGGCACTCAAGTTCCTATAATGATTTCAAACGATACTCAAATCCCTACAGTAATTTCAAATGATGCTCAATTTTCTATGATAATTTTAATGTAACTGCTACAATAATTTAATATGATACTCAGATATATAAATTGATACTTAGTAATATCAAATGGTACTCAATTTTCTATAGTGATTTCAAATGATACTCAATTCCCTAAGTGATTTTAAATAATACTAAATTCCCTATAGTGATTAAAAATGGTAATCAGATAAACAAAATAGTACTCAATTCACGATTGTGAAATTACTGTAGCAGCTATAGTGGTTTCACTATGGCCTACAATGATTTCACTGTACCCTACAGTGATTTCACTGTAGCAGCCATGATGAAAATCTCTATAGCAGCCATGGTGAAATCAATGTAGTAGCTACAGTGAAATCACCGTAGTAACTTGTGGCACTATAGCAACTACTACGATTTAATATGAGAGGATATCATGGATAATTTTAGCATTTTTAAAAAATGTGTCATCCAAAACGATTACCATAAGACTTTCTATGTACAAATCATTAAAAATGATCATTTTTTAATAAACTTTGATTTAGTGGACCAAAGCTTACCTGAAACAATTAGCTATTGTGAAAATTATCATGATGCTATATACTGGACCTATACTTAATTTTTTGATTCTTTTAAATAGAGGTGTAAAGGAATTCAAAGATGTCATCTTTCAACCATCATCACGATCACTTGTGTTGAGCATGTATACTAGTGTAGGCTACGGACAACAGCTTCAGCTATTTCACTCTGGTTCGGTGACTAGCCCAGAGCCTAATTGGTTGATGGCCCACCCTACTTCAAGGCCATCCTTTTTTACTTTCTATTGTATTTTTTATTTTTAGAATATTTTAATTAGGTAATTGTGGTCGCAGAAAAAGATTCGGGTCGTCTTTATTGCGGATCACACGAGATTACAAATTTTCTTTGATCAGGAGATTGTGGGAGAGATCCTCTGGAGGGTCCCTTTGATCCGCGTCTCCACGTGGTGTTCGTGCGAGAGCTCTGAAGGGGTTGCCCAGGACAGAGGTCTTTACAGGATGAGGGTTTTTGAGAGGCTAAGGAGTTTCCGCCGTTGATTTTGTCCCTTCCGTGCTTCGCGCTTTTCTCGGCTAGGGAGGCTTTGGGCTTCGTTCCTCGGTCTTCGTGTCTTCCTCGATCCTTGCTCGACCTCGACGTCCTTGATCGTCGGTTCGCGGCGTCGATCGTGTTTTTGGCGTCAGCTTTGGCTTTAGCTTTCGGCTTTTGCGTAGCTTTGGCGTGGCTCTGGCGTTTGCTTTGCTTTGGCGCTTGCGCTTGAACGTAGGCGGGTAGAGACTTGCGATGCTTTAGTTCTTCCGGACTTCGCGTCGTATCGGCTAGAACGTGCGGTGCTTTGCTCGTGACCGTCGTAGTTGCTTGGCTTTGGCACGTGCGTTGCTTTAGCGCGGGCTTTACCGGTGCGTTTGCTTTGGCTTCTTGCGTCGGCTTTGACTTTAGCTTCGACTCGATCTTCTTCTCGAACGACTGGCGTTACTTCTTCAAGGCTTATTTATTCTTCCGGTTTCCTCGACGGTTGTGGCGTCGGTTTTGGCTTTTCGGCGGGGGTAGCACCGATGCTGGTGCGACGGTTGTAGCGTCTACTTTCGTTGATGAAGACGGCGGGTGTAGCACCGATCTTCGTGCGACGGTTGTAGCGTCGGCTTTTGTTGATGAAGACGGCGGGTGTGGCACCGGCTTTAGCACGACGGTTGTAGCGTCGGCTTTTGGTTGATGAAGGCGGCAGGGGTAGCACCGGCTTCAGGCCTTCTTCTCCCGGCTTTCTTCTTCGTGCGAGGAGTCGATGCCTTGATTGAAGACGACGGGTGTTGTCGGCTTCGATCTTCTTCTCCGGCCTTTGCTTATGGCGTCTTCGGAGCTGATGAAGATCGTTGGAGCAATCGGGTGATGACGGCTCCGGGTCTTCTTCTCCACGCTTTCTTCTTCGTGCGAGGAGTCGAAGCTTTGATCTCCGAGTGCAAGGTCTTCACGTTGATGAGGACTTGAAGGGCCAAGGACTCCCGTAGGATATGCTTGCCGTGCCTCGTGAAGCCTTCGGTCTTCGAGCGTTGGAGCTTCTCTTGCGAAGCTCTTTCGTCTTCGGCTTTCGGACCCTTGATGCCTTCCCCGACCCCTTCTATTTATAGGCAAAGGGGGGCGGTTGGGGGAGATATTGCTGAAATCTTTTTGTTTCCTCCAATATCTCCCCTCATAACCATCGAGATGTTGTTCCTTTATTTGGGGAAACAAACCCGATTTCCTCCTTTTTAGTTGGAGTGGTTATGGGCTAGATGTGACTCGATCTTTTAAAGATCGAGTTGTTATTTTTGTTGCACTTTTGGATCGGATGGCGACACAACGTCATCTTGTCCGTTGGATCGAGGGATCGTCGCGGATCTACGGTTGTGTAGACGTCCACGCCACCTCCCCCCGCATCAAGGCGGTTTTGACTTTTTCTTTTCTTTTCCTTTTCTTTTCTTTTTCTTTTCTTTTCCTTTTTTTTTCTTTTTCTTTTTCTTTTCCTTTATGGCCGGCCCCACCTCTCCCTGAGGAAGGGGGCACGGTTTTCAAGAAGGGGGGGCCGGTGGGCCCCCCTCTTTGTGTCCGAGTTGCGGGTCCGGTGGGACCCGTTTGCTTTGGGTCGGGCCATGGCACGCAAATTGAGTTCGCACGTGGGCCGAGTTCGCACGCGGGCCGTTGTGCGCGGCCGAGTTTCGCATACGGGCCGTTGTGTGCGGGCCGAGTTTCGCATGCGGGCCGTTGTGTGCGGGCCGAGTTTCGCATGTGGGCCGTTGTGTGCGGGCCGGGTTTCACGTACGGGCCATTGTGTGCGGGCCGGGTTTCGCATGCGGGCCGTTGTGTGCGGGCCCAAGTTTGCATGCGGGCCGTTGTGTGCGGGCCTAATTTCGCATGTGGGCCGTTGTGTGCGGGCCCAATTTCGCATGTGGGCCGTTGTGTGCGGGCCCAAGTTTCGCATGCGGGCCGTTGTGTTCGACCCGAAGGTCATCGAGTGCAAGCCCATTTTTCGTGTAAAAATCGGGTTTGACCCGAAGGCCGTCGGGTGCGGGCCTATTTTTTTGTGTAAAAATCGGGTTCGACCCGTGGGCTAATTTCGATGCCCACAAGTGCCCCCTCAAGTTCGAGTGCGCCCGCGGGAAACGCGTAGCGGTTGGACTTGAGTCGCGTATTCGTGTGGGATTAGGTCTTTAAAAGGACCCCTGTTTTTCGTTTCTCTTCATTATCGGCGATTCCCGACAGCTTGGAGGCGAGAGCTCTGCTAGGGTTTCTTGCTTCGCAACGATGCCGCGGAGGATGAAGATGGTGACGGCATGGGGTTCGCGGAGGAGGGAAGATCGCCGGCCCGTGGAGGGCGGAGGGTTGCCGGCGAGGTGATCCTTCTCCTCCTCCTTCTTCTTCTTCTTCCTCTCCTTCTTCTCCTTCTTCTTCTTCGCATGGTGCGGGAGGGTGCGACGGGCGCGGCCGGGGGCTGCTGTGGCGGCCGGCGCGCGGGTTCGAGGCGCGGGAGGGCGCGAGTCGGAGGGAGCGAGGCGAGGGTGCGGCCGGGGGCTGCTGTGGCGGCCGGCGCACGGGCTGGAGGCGCGGGGTGCGGGTGCAGCACGCGGGGCGCGGGCGCAGCACGCGGGGGCCGGAGGTGTGGGCGCAGCGGGCGGCGCGGGGGCAGCGTGGCAGGGCGCGGGGAGGCCGGAGCGGTCCAGCGCGGGAGCCGGAGCCGGGCGCGGGGGCCGGAGGCGTGGGCGCAGCAGGCGGCGCGGGGGGGGCGGAGCGGTCTAGCGCGGGAGCCGGAGCCGGGCGCGGGGGCCGGAGGCGTGGGCGCAGCAGGCGGCGCGGGGGCCGGCGGCGAGGGCGCAGGGCGGCAGGTCGTGGGGCCGGAGCCGGACGCAGCGGGCGCGGGGCCGGGTCCACGGGGTGCAGGGCGGCTCGGGGCCGGAGGCGGCCGGGGCTGCGGGCGCAGCGCGCGGGGCCGGAGCCGGGCTCGGTCGGAGGCGCGGGGGCCGGCGGCGAGGGCGCAGGGCGGCAGGGCGTGGGGCCGTAGCCGGGCGCGGAGGCGGCCGGTGCAACAGCACCCCCCCCCCTCCCCTCTGCATGTAAAAAAAGAGATAGAGATAGGGGGGGGGGGTCGTGGCCTTTTGCCATGACCCCCCTTTTTCTTGCTTTATTTGCCGAAAGCCCCCCCCCCGTGTTTTGATAGGAGAGAGAGAGAGAGGGGGTTGCGGTTTTTTTGCCGAGACCCCCCTTTTTCTTGCTTTATTTGCCGAAAGCCCCCCCCCCCCCCCCCCCCCCCGTGTTTTGATAGGAGAGAGAGAGAGAGGGGGTTGCGGTTTTTTTGCCGAGACCCCCCTTTTTCTTGCTTTATTTGCCGAAGAGCCCCCCCCCCCTGTTATTTTTAACAGGAGAGAGAAGGGGGGGTTCGTGGCTTTTTTGCCATTACCCCCCTCTGTCTTTCTTTATTTGCTGAAGGCCCCCCAGAGATAAAAAAGGGGAATAAAGGCGGGGTCGTGGCTTTTTGCCATTACCCCCCTCTGTCTTTCTTTATTTGCTGAAGGCCCCCCCCTTTTGATTTCTTTGTTTCTATACTCGGGATCCATCTGACTAGGGCTTTGTGTTCTTTCCTTTTCAGGTCTCGTCGTTACGAGAGCTTTCCGAGTTCTGGATGGGTTGTTGACGCGGTCTCCCACGGGAGTACGTACCTTTGCTTCCCCTTTGCGCAAGTCTCCCATCACCGTACTTCGAGACAGGAGACCGGGCTGTCAGTGCTTCAGCTTTTGACGCACGAGCGAGTTTGCGAGGATGGCGTGACCGACGGCTCTTGTCGAGTGTTAAAACTCGGCGAGCGCATCCTTACTGACGAAGGGTCTTCCCGGCAAATTGTCCGGCCGAGCTTGGGGTTACCGTTTCACCATACTGGAGATGAGTCAGTTCCGGTCCCTGTTGTTGCTTTGAAGATATGTTCCCGCCGTACGCGATGGGGTGTGGGGATTCAATCGCGTGGAGATGTCACCTATCTGGGAGGTTTCCGGGACTGGATGAAAGAGCTATCCAGCGCGTTGGAGGCGGAGCCAGGGATGGAGCGTCTGGCGAGGTTTGTGGAGCCGGCTTGTTGGGAGTACAGCCGTCCGGATGGTATGTACCGGGCTCTGTGTGAGCAGTGGTGCCCTGAGACCAACACCTTCTTGACCGGAGCTGGTGAGATTGGGATCACCCTTCGCGACGTGCATGTCATCTCTGGGTGTCCGGAGGTTCGGAGCTACTATCAGGAGGAGGTTCCTTCTCTTGAGGTTTTGACGGACCCAGACGAGTCCCCTAGCTTCTGCCTTTTACTTTTTAAGGCGTATGCTATTATAGCGGCGCGCGAGCGGTTAGACAGGGTACTTCACTCGGATTGGGTGGACTTCTGGTTCCGAGGAGAATATCGTCACGCTCCCCCTTCGAGTCACCCGATGTGGAGATACGCTTCGTCAAAGAAACCGGCGCCTGGCACCTTCCGGCGACCGATTGACTCTCTGAAGAAAGAGTGGTGCTCGATGGCCGGGGCGCAACGTCCCTGGGAGGTTTTGGGACTTGAAGAATGCAGCGATGACTGGCGTGCTGTTTACTGGTCAGCGGGGTTAGTTCTTTTCCTTTGCCGCTTTGCTTTACCCTGGGAAGGGGATGTGGTACGTCCTGGGACCTTCCTTGCGGCTGCTCGGATGGTGACTGGAGATTTTCTTAACCTGGCGCCGGCAATTCTCTGTTCGTTGTACGGTGGGCTTAGCGGCACCTACTGGAGTTTATCGAGTGCGGGTAATGCAAGAGGGGAGGTAGGCAGAGCTAGTTCTTTTTGCCCCCTGCATTACCTCTATGGTTGGATTGGGCTTCATTTTCCGAAGGGGATCTTTGCAGCGCGTGGACCTTCGACCTTGGTGCCCTTTCTTCCTTGTGTGGGAGGTGTAATGAACGCTTTTTATGCATGGGAGCGTCCGAAGCCTAGTGCCCGAGAGTGTTTACGGCGCATGGGCCCTTCTGACTTCGAATTTGTATCGGAAAATGCACTTGCGCCTTCTATGAAATCCCTGGTATGTGATGGGGCGGAGATGTCCGATCCTTTGTACTGGAGCATGGTGAGTTGCAGGCCTGGGTATCTTGTTTGGCGTCGTGGGGATGTAGTAGAGGTGGCACGGTATTCTCCCCACCGGTTTGCTCGTCAGCAGGGTTTTCGGCAGGAGTTGCCTGGGACTCCTTTGCGCCTGCGGTTACGTTACACTCCGCAGGAGGCGTACCGCCTCTGGGGAGCGCTTTACGATCGGTTTACTGGGTGTACTTTCTCACCGGGGATTAAGTCGGGCGGCAAGGATGCAGCGACTCCTGAGTATCGCCGCTGGGTCAACGGGTCAGTGCTTCCCCTCTTGGCTGGCCTTCCGCTAGACGTCCTTGCTAGCAGCGAGCGGGCTGACTTTCCTTTTGACTCTTTGGCGGGGTTAGAGGATCGCCGTCTTTGGTCCAAGGAGCGATGGTCAGAGGAATCTTGTGGCCGTCGAGAGGGGACTTCCCAGGCTTCACTTTCTGTGCAGGAGGTTGAGATGGCTCCGCCCTCCAAGGTTCATAGTCTTCCTGAGACTCAGGCTTCTTGGAGTGGGTGTACTTCTCCCAAGAGGAGAAAGTTGGACCTCTTGTGCGAGGCAGCTTTGACTGGTGCTGGCGAGGCAGGGCCATCTCGAGAGGGAGAGCCAGGGCTTTTTGCCGATGAGGTAATCCCTCCCTCCGGGGTATCTTCTTCGGATGCTGCAGGTATGCCTTGTTCCTTATTTCTCATGAATTTCTGTGCTTGTATTCTTACTTCGTTGGCTGAGTTATCCAGCTCTCATTTTGGCAGGGTCTGCTGGACCGGACTACGAGTCTGCCCCGAAGGGGGTTGGGCAGGAGTGCTCTCCCATCAGAGCAACGTTGATTGAAGGTGGCGGGCTGGATGTTCCCTGGGATAACTTGGAGCTTTTGGGAGCGTGTGGAGCGGATTTTGCCGGCAGTGCCGTCAACCTGGATGATATTGACGTGGAGCAGTTGGGTTTTGGGGAGGAGAATGAGATCTCCAGTGTGGGGAGAGAACAGACTCTTCCAGCTAGGTCCGGTACTCCAGCAGAGGCTACTCCCGCAGTCGTTTTGTCGGAAGGTTTGCCTGTGCCTCCTCCTTCGGCTCCGGTGGTTCCGCTGACTGTTATCACAGCGATGGTTCAGGAGGTGGCTCCTACTCTTGAGCCTTCAGGGCCGGAGCCCACTTTGCCTGTGCACTCAGAGGCTGTCAGGGGGAAGTGCAGTTCTCGAGACCTTCTTTCTGTGCTTCTTTTGGAGAGCTGTCGGAAGTATATCCAGACGACGCTTGCACCCTTCCAGGAAGAAGGCTTTGACGCTTTGAGCAGCTGGTGGGTTCTTGAGGGGCCCGAGTTTTGCAAGAACCTGGCGGCCTTCCAGGTAGATGGCTCTTTGTTTGAGACACAGATGCGTGTTCTCTTGGCGGATAGTGAAGCTCATTGCTTGAAACGGGCTTCGATGGAAGATGACCTTCCCCTGATACTGGCAAAGGCCGAGGACGAGGAGCGTCGACTGGAAGCGCAGCATGCACTTGCCGCTGCGAGCCTTGTTCGGGCGCGGAAGAAGCTAGAGGCTGCTCGCGCATCTTTCGAGAAAGCTGAGACGATCGAGAAGTCTTCTGGAGCAGACTTGGCAAAGCAGCGTATCGAGCTGGCGGCGCATCGGGAGCGGGTAGCTTCTCGGTCTTCTGAGTTGGAGCGCATGGAGGTTACTGACGGCGAGCTGCTCCAACGTCTCAAAGGATTTGATTCGCTTTACTAGCATGTCGCATTTCCTTTTCTTTCTTGTCATTTCTGCTGAACAGACTTGTAGTTCTGTTTTTCTTTATCCGGTGATAACTTAATATCATGCATCTATTTTTTTTTTTTTTTGGACTTGTATTCTGGAATGGCAGAGCTTGGTTGTGTTTTTCTTTTGTTTGGACTGAACCTTTACAGGCTGCCTACGTACCCTACTGAGAGGGATCAAGTCACACGTAGTTCCTCTTTTTTTTTTCTTTTTTTTTTTTTCTTTTTTTTTTTTTTTTTTTTGCAAGGGGTGTCGCCTTGCTTTTAGGCATAGTACCTTTTGAGGTACTTGCCGTTGATAGGGCCGAGCGTAAGCCCTTCTGGCGTGGTGAGAAGATATGCGCCGTTGGAGTAGACCTTTTTGACAACGTGCGGTCCATCCCACTTGGCATCGAACTTCTTTCCTCCTCGATGTGAAAGGATGATGGGGCGTTTGACTGCGAGCACCAACTCTCCTTCTTGGAAGGATCGAGGGCGAATCCTTTTGTTGAAGGCTCGGGTTAGCCTGGCTTGGTAGCATTCCAGGCGTTGCTGGGCTTCGAGGCGCTTTTCATCTAGGGCTTCTAATTCCGCTAGGCGAAGTTGAGTGTTGTTGCCGTTGACGAGGTCTTCCTGGATGGCTATCCTGAGTGACGGGATCTGGAGTTCAAGTGGGAGGACAGCTTCTACTCCGTATACCAGCGAGTACGGAGTCGCCTGTGTTGGCGTACGAAAAGAGGTGCGATATGCCCATAGCGCTTCACCCATGCGTTCATGCCAGTCTTTCTTTGACTTTGAGACGACTTTCTCCAAAAGTTTACAGAGTGTTTTGTTGAAAGCTTCAGCTAGGCCGTTAGCAGAGGCGTTGTACATGGTTGAACACCTTTGCTTGATATCGAACTTGGCGCAAAATTGGCTGACAGCGGCGTTCTTGAATTGCTTCCCGTTGTCCGTAACGATATAGCGAGGGATGCCGTACCGGAAGATGATGTCGTTCTGAATGAAGTTGATGACAGAGTGCCTGGTAACTTCTCGCAATGGTACTGCCTCAGCCCACTTGGAGAAGTAATCTGTTGCCGCCAGGATATAAAGATGCTGCTTGGATGACTTGGGTAGCGGACCGACAATATCAAGTCCCCATCCATCGAAGGGCCATGATGCGATGGTTGGATGCAAAGGTTCTGGAGGCTGACGGATGTAGTCGCCATGCAGCTGGCAAGTGTGGCATCTTTTTGCAAACTCGAGGGAGTCCTTGATCATAGTGGGCCAGTAGTACCCCATCCGCCTGATGCGAAAGTGCAGCTTTGGACCGGACTGATGTGAGCCACAGATCCCGGCATGGACTTCTTCTAGTGCTGTTTCTGCTTCTTCTTTTGCAAGACACCTTAGGAGCGCACCATCATAGCTTCGACGGTACAACTCGTTGTTGAAGTGGAAGAATTTCAGAGATCGCCTGCGAATGTCGACTTTACTCTTTGGATCTTCAGGGAGCTTCCCGTGGACAAGAAAATCTATGAATGGTTGTCTCCAGTCTAGCTCGTCGGTCACGAAAACGTGTACTGCGTTGACTTGGTCTGGGATCCCCATAGGGAGATCCTCTTCGGTGATTACCATCCTCTTACAGATAGGGATGATGAGTTGGCTTTTTTCTGGGAACGAAAGTGTAGCCGCTAAATTTGCAAGCGCATCAGCCTGCTGATTGAAGTTTCTGGGGACATGCTGGATTGAAGCATCTTTGAGTGTACCAAGGAGTTTCAGGGCTCGTATGTGCAATGGCACGAGATCTTCTTTGTTGACCTCGTATGCCCCTAATATTTGTTGGATGACGAGTTGAGAGTCGCCGAAAATTGTGAGCCCTTGGAGTTTCATATCATTGGCGAGTTCGAGGCCAATGATTAGAGCTTGATATTCCGCCCTATTGTTGGAGCATGGTTCTGATAGTAGGAACGAGAAGGGAAGTACTTCATCGTTTGGTGTGACGAATATAACTCCCGCTCCTGCTACATCCTGCCTGGCCGCACCGTCGAAGAATATTTTCCAAGAAGGGGTGATGTCGATGCAGAATACTTCTTCGTCTGGGAGATCTTCCGATAGTTCCCACTCTGCTGGAAGGGGGTATTCTGCTAGGAAGTCTGCGAGAGCTTGACCCTTGACCGCTTTACGAGGGACAAAAGTGATGTCAAACTCAAGGAGGAGCAAAGCCCACTTGGCCAGACGTCCGGAGAGCACTGGTCTCGACATGATGTATTTGAGTGGGTCGGCTTTTGAGATGAGCCTGATGGCGTGAGCTAACATGTAGTGTCGCAGCTTTTTTGTAGCGAAGATGAGTGCCAGACAGACCTTCTCAATCGGGGAGTAGTTTAGCTCCGCGCCGATGAGAGTGCGGCTCAAATAGTAGCATGCTGTTTCCTTGCCTAGCTCGTTGTCTTGAGCCAGGAGTGCCCCCAAGGACTGCTCCTGGGCGCTGATGTAAAGGACTAATGGCTTTCCTTGAACTGGTGCTGTCAGAACCGGGGGCTTGAGTAAGTAATCCCTGATGTTTTGGAGGGCTTCCTGACAAGCTTCATCCCACTTGAATGCTGCTCCTTTCTTCATGAGGCGACTGAAGGGTCTGCATTTTCCAGCTAAGTTGGCGATGAACCTTCTGATATATGCTAGATGGCCCTGGAGACCTCGGAGGTCTCGCACGGTTTTCGGGATCGGCATATTGAGGATAGCATCTATCTTGGTTTGATCTATTTCGATACCTCGATGGCGTACGACAAAGCCGAGAAATTTTCCCGAGGAGACCCCAAATGCGCATTTAAGCGGGTTCATGCGGAGTTGGTACCTTCGAAGTCGCTTGAAGATTAGCTCGAGGTCTTGAAGATGTGTGGACTTTTGTCTTGATTTTACCACGAGGTCGTCGACGTAGCATTCTACATTTTGGTGAAGGATATCGTCGAAAATTTTTTGCATGGCTCGTTGGTAAGTGGCTCCTGCGTTCTTCAAGCTGAAAGGCATGACTTTGTAGCAGTAGATCCCTTTTGGCGTGCGGAATGCCGTAAGCTCTTCGTCTTTGGGTGCCATCCGGATTTGGTTGTAACCTGAGGATCCATCCATGAAGGTTAGTGCTTCATGGCCTGTTGTTGCGTCCACCATTAATTCTGTGATTGGCAGTGGGAAGTCATCTTTGGGGCATGCATTGTTTAAGTCCCTGAAGTCCACGCATACTCTGATCTGGCCGTTCTTCTTCTTGACTGGGACCACGCTGGATATCCATGTTGGATACTTAACTTCTCGGATAAAGCCGGCTTCGATGAGCTTGTTGACTTCGCCCTCTATTTGCGGTACCAGTTCCGGTCGGTAACGTCTTTGTCCTTGCTTGATGGCGCTAGCTCCGTGCTTGACAGCAAGCTGGTGTACTGCGATCTTGGGGTCAAGTCCCGGCATTTCCTTGTAGGACCATGCGAAGACATCTCTGTATTCTTGGAGTAGCCTAATGTATGCGGCCTCCTCTTCGGGAGTCACGAGTGCACTTACGAATGTAGGCCGAGGATCCTCTTGCGTACCCAAGTTGATTTCTTTCAAATCGTCGACGGTAGATTGCCCCCCTTCTTCGAGGACCGGCGGTGCATCGGGCAATTCGTCGTCCGAAGTAGAAGTTGCGTCGATTGGAGAATCAGAAATGGTGATGTGATTAACAGAGACCAGAATAATGTCGGTGATGTCGCCAGTTTCGTAGAATGATAAGGGTGGGAGGGCGGGAATGATTTTTCTCACCTCAGTGGGTGGCTTTCCCAAACGGTCGAATACTGACCTTCGCTTTGCCTGTCTGATTGGCCCAAGTCTTTTGAATACTGATATGAGATTTTGACTTGCCTGGTTTTTGACGCTCTTCTTTTGCTTTTGAGGTATGGTCTGACGCCGAGCTCGATATCGTCTTCTTTTGGCGCTCTTTGTAGCGGGATGAATGACATCGGTGGAGCGTGCATCGGAGGCTGACGATCCCTCTTCCGCTTCATCTACCAACTTCACCTCAATGTAGTTAGAGGTGAAGGTCTTCTCTCCTGTTATCTTGATGACCATCGGGGTTTGACGGGAGCCGATGCCTCGCCGATTTGGTGGGATCTGCTCGCCACCCTGGAGTAAATGGGCTTGAGTCTTAGTCATCCCGTGTGGTATTGGAGCCGGCAGGAGCGTACTCATATGTGCAGCACTGTCTTTGTCGTAGCCGGCTTTGAACAACAGCTTGGCGGCATTTTGCCCCCAGCTTCCTTTTGGCTTGAATGTGAGTTGGCTGGATTCGAAGGAATTGATGGATCTTGGCAAGCTTGAAGCTTGCCCCAGGCTGGGTAGTGGCAGTGTCATCTCTTGCAGAGTGATGACGTTAGCTTCCGATAGCGGCTGGACTATCCCTTTTGGCGAGGCAAAAGGTGGTGATTTATCTTTGCGAAGCCACTGAGGCGTGAGGCGTAAGACTGTCGTAGCTTGGACAGGTAATGGAGTATGCTTCATGGATCTTGGCTTGGAGCTGATGCGCATTCTTCGTCTTGGCGCTAGCACTCCTTTGACTTCGTGTATCGCCTTAGATGGTGGTACTGGATTTGGAGTTAGCAGAGCTTCGTCCTGCTCCACTCTTTCAGTTTTCTGAGTTCGAGGAGCTTTAGCGGGAAGGACTTCTGCGACAAGGTCCCTTGCTTGGTAAAATTTGGCATCGGCGAGGTGTGCTTCAGCCTCATTGAATGGCTTGTCATCTGCAACAATGCACTTTTCCAGACCTTCCTCGTAGTACTTGAGGCATTGGTGCCAAGTAGAAACTACGACACCGTTTTCGTGCAGCCACGGTCTTCCCAGCAAAAGGTGGTATGATGTTTGACAGTCAATGACGTGGAAAAGAACCGTCGTGTCAAGCTGACTGATAGAGAGTTTTAGACGAATGATCCCTATGGTGGACTGTCCTCCTTGGTTGAACCCTTGAATGACCAGCTGGCTTTGCGAGAGCTGGTCGGTGGTGATGCCAAGCTGGCGCATTGTTTGGATAGGCATGATGTTGACGGCGGAGCCGCAGTCCAGCAGGATTCGGTTTACCGGCTTCTCGTTGATGTATCCCGAGACATAGACAGGTCGATTGTGCAGTCGTGTTCCGAGCTGCAGATCTTCGTCCGAGAAAGTTATTGCTGCGTTACATGAGACAATAGTTTTGTCCTTCTCGGTATTTTTCTTCTTTCTTTTGTAGCTGTCTGGGTCTGTCAAAGCCTCGGCCATTGCTAGACGAGCTTTCTCTGGGAGGTGTAGTGCTTCTATGAGTGGCAAGTGCAGAATTGCCTCGTCGTAAGCAGCAGTACTGTCTTTGTCGGAATCATCCTCCTTGTTGTCGGTGTTGCTTTCTTCAGAAGGCTTGATCCTATCTTCTTCTTCTGGCGCTATGTGAATCTCAACCATGCAACAGGAGGCTTCATGCTGCTGATTAGCTGGGAGGAAGTAATCGGGGAAGAACTCTTGCAATGTTGTCGGTTCTGGAGGGTTTTGCAGGAGGAGATCATCAGGATCTGCTGGCGGTACTTTGAATGCCTTCCTTCCTGGAGCTTTGCTTTTCTTTTTGTAAGTTCTTCGTTCCGGAAGCTTTCTTGTTACCCGATCGAACTTGTGACTTCTTGGCGTCCATGGCCTTCGTCTGCGAGGCAACACGACCCATGCATCTTCATCAGTGGATTCTTCGTTACCAAGGTGAAGCTCTGGAGTGGGAGTGGTAGGTCCTTCATGGGTCGGGGAGACCTGCTCCTCTGGGGACCTTGGTGGTTCGCCTTCTGACTCCCAGCCGGTGGGCTTGATTTCTTCTATTGAGACAGACGAAGGTTTGGAATAGAGGACGTAGTAGTCGAATTTACCTGAAGGCTGGCCTAACAGACCGACCTCCGGGTCTCCTTGCTCGTACCTTGTCCGGAGATTTGTAGGTTCTCCATGAGTTGGGGAGCCTTGCTCCTCTGGGGACCTTGGTGGTTCGCCTTCTGACTCCCAGCCGGTGGGCTTGATTTCTTCTATTGAGACAGGCGAAGGTCTGGAGTAGAGGACGTAGTAGTCGAATTTACCTGAAGGCTGGCCTAACAGACCGACCTCCAGGTCTCCTTGCTCGTACCTTGTCTGGAGATTCCGTTGGGACATAGCTTTGTTTGAGAGAGACGTCGATGTAGGCGACGGTTGCCCCCAGGGCAGTGACGTTTCTTTCTCAGCGAGCTTAGGAGCGTACTGCTGTCGTCTTGAGATCTTCCGTTGTGGAGCTAACTTTGCAATTGGCCTTTGGCGATTGATGCGCAACTTGGGCCTTCTCTGGTGGGTAGCAACGAGTACCGGTTGAAACGAACCAAAGGTGATGGATGTCATGTTTGCCGTTGCAACGTCGCTGGAGTCGATCTCGATTTTTCCTTGCTTTGCGAGTGCCATGATCTTCTCTTTGAAGACGAAACACTTCTCAATAGGATGGCTGACCAGCCGGTGGTATTTGCAGAAGAGCGGATCGTTGACCCGATGCATCTGTTCGGGCCTTTTTGAAGGAGGAAGCTCGATCATCTTTTCTTGTAGCAGTTGATCGAACATGGAGGAGACTTCTGAGTCTGGAAAGGGATACTCTTTGGCCTCAAGTTCTTCTAGACTCATCTTCGACTGCCTTTGAGATGGAGGCGGTGGTATGGCAGCTCCCTTTTCTTGATCTGACTTACCGCTGATTTTGAGTGGCTTGGAGGCCGAGGCGATGTCGGCGACATTAACTTGCTTTGATTTGGGTGCCGGCGGTTTGTCTTTCTTTTCCACCTTCAGGAAGTCTTTGGTCTTTGAGTCCCCGCGATTTGCTAAGCTGAGCTCCATGTCATGGGCTCGAGTTGCAAGTTCTTCGAAGGACCGAGGCTTGATCCCTTTGAGGATGTAGAGTAAGCCCCAGTGCATGCCTTGGGTGCACATCTCGATAGCCGAGTCTTCCGACAAACGGTCTCGTGAATTCAGGGCGAGATTCCTCCATCGATCAATGTAGTCGATTACTGATTCGTCCTTCCTTTGCTTGACGGCAGTAAGCTCGGTCATGCTAACGATGCGCCGAGTACTGTAGAAGCGGTTGAGGAATTCTCTTTCCATTTGATCCCAACTGTCAATGGATCCTGGAGGAAGATCAACATACCAGTCAAAAGCATTACCTTTGAGTGTGCGAACGAACTGCTTCACCATCTCGTCGCCGTATGTGCCGGCGTTATTGCAAGTTTCGACGAAGTGGGCAATGTGTTGCCTTGGGTTTCCCTTTCCGTCGAAGTGTTGGAACTTTGGTGGCTGGAACCCGGTAGGGAAACGCAGCTGCTGGATCCTTGTAGTGTAAGGCTTCGAATATGCTGCCGTGATCGGAGGTAGACTACCGTCGTGGGAACGCATCATGTCAGCCACTAGTGCTTGTATTTGCTGGGCATTCATCGTTGCTGCCACTGAAGGTTGAGCGGCCACCGAGACCGGCACGGGAGCCGAGGAAAGTGCAGGAGTAATTGCTAGTGTTGCCGGGCCAACTTCTGCCAGAGCAGGAGTTGGAGATGGGGCTGAAGCAGCTACTGGAGAAGCAGGAGGTTGACCGAATGTTGCGACATCCCTGGCACTCAGTCTCTGAAGCAAGGTGTTGATGTGACGATCTTTCTCTTCCATTAGTCGGGTGAGCTGAGCCATGTGTTCACCCATTTGCATGACTTGGAGCTGGAGAGCGGACGGAGGATGGTGTCGCAGAACGTCTCGATGTTGCACGCCTGCACCCTCGCCATCGTCGTCGGAGACGTAGTTACGCTGACTTGCTTCTGCTTGATGACGGATGTTTGCCCCCGGCAAGGGAGATGCAAAGTCCGCTGGAGAACCCGAACGGGTTCGGGGTTGGGGCTGGTCCTCCCCAAATTTCTGGACAGATGTTCCAGGATTGAGGCTTGTTTCTTCATGCACCAAGGCCTCATTGGCGCCTTGGCGGGCATCTTCGGCAGCAGTTTCTGGCGTGAAGAAGTCCGCAAGAGTTTGAGTACGCCTAGTGTAGACGCGTACTACCGGGGGAATATCATCCACCGGGTTTTCTGGATCGCCTTGTTGGAGTAGTGGAGACTCAGCGATAGGTGAGAGGCTTGTTGGAGCAAACGTATTGTCGTTCGTTCCGGCCATGGCGAACTTGAAGCAACTCCTTCAAACGTACGGATGAAAGGAGAGGAGGTCCCACCGGGCGTGCCAGAAATCTGTGGTCGCAGAAAAAGATTCGGGTCGTCTTTATTGCGGATCACACGAGATTACAAATTTTCTTTGATCAGGAGATTGTGGGAGAGATCCTCTGGAGGGTCCCTTTGATCCGCGTCTCCACGTGGTGTTCGTGCGAGAGCTCTGAAGGGGTTGCCCAGGACAGAGGTCTTTACAGGATGAGGGTTTTTGAGAGGCTAAGGAGTTTCCGCCGTTGATTTTGTCCCTTCCGTGCTTCGCGCTTTTCTCGGCTAGGGAGGCTTTGGGCTTCGTTCCTCGGTCTTCGTGTCTTCCTCGATCCTTGCTCGACCTCGGCGTCCTTGATCGTCGGTTCGCGGCGTCGATCGTGTTTTTGGCGTCAGCTTTGGCTTTAGCTTTCGGCTTTTGCGTAGCTTTGGCGTGGCTCTGGCGTTTGCTTTGCTTTGGCGCTTGCGCTTGAACGTAGGCGGGTAGAGACTTGCGATGCTTTAGTTCTTCCGGACTTCGCGTCGTATCGGCTAGAACGTGCGGTGCTTTGCTCGTGACCGTCGTAGTTGCTTGGCTTTGGCACGTGCGTTGCTTTAGCGCGGGCTTTACCGGTGCGTTTGCTTTGGCTTCTTGCGTCGGCTTTGACTTTAGCTTCGACTCGATCTTCTTCTCGAACGACTGGCGTTACTTCTTCAAGGCTTATTTATTCTTCCGGTTTCCTCGACGGTTGTGGCGTCGGTTTTGGCTTTTCGGCGGGGGTAGCACCGATGCTGGTGCGACGGTTGTAGCGTCTACTTTCGTTGATGAAGACGGCGGGTGTAGCACCGATCTTCGTGCGACGGTTGTAGCGTCGGCTTTTGTTGATGAAGACGGCGGGTGTGGCACCGGCTTTAGCACGACGGTTGTAGCGTCGGCTTTTGGTTGATGAAGGCGGCAGGGGTAGCACCGGCTTCAGGCCTTCTTCTCCCGGCTTTCTTCTTCGTGCGAGGAGTCGATGCCTTGATTGAAGACGACGGGTGTTGTCGGCTTCGATCTTCTTCTCCGGCCTTTGCTTATGGCGTCTTCGGAGCTGATGAAGATCGTTGGAGCAATCGGGTGATGACGGCTCCGGGTCTTCTTCTCCACGCTTTCTTCTTCGTGCGAGGAGTCGAAGCTTTGATCTCCGAGTGCAAGGTCTTCACGTTGATGAGGACTTGAAGGGCCAAGGACTCCCGTAGGATATGCTTGCCGTGCCTCGTGAAGCCTTCGGTCTTCGAGCATTGGAGCTTCTCTTGCGAAGCTCTTTCGTCTTCGGCTTTCGGACCCTTGATGCCTTCCCCGACCCCTTCTATTTATAGGCAAAGGGGGGCGGTTGGGGGAGATATTGCTGAAATCTTTTTGTTTCCTCCAATATCTCCCCTCATAACCATCGAGATGTTGTTCCTTTATTTGGGGAAACAAACCCGATTTCCTCCTTTTTAGTTGGAGTGGTTATGGGCTAGATGTGACTCGATCTTTTAAAGATCGAGTTGTTATTTTTGTTGCACTTTTGGATCGGATGGCGACACAACGTCATCTTGTCCGTTGGATCGAGGGATCGTCGCGGATCTACGGTTGTGTAGACGTCCACGCCACCTCCCCCCGCATCAAGGCGGTTTTGACTTTTTCTTTTCTTTTCCTTTTCTTTTCTTTTTCTTTTCTTTTCCTTTTTTTTTCTTTTTCTTTTTCTTTTCCTTTATGGCCGGCCCCACCTCTCCCTGAGGAAGGGGGCACGGTTTTCAAGAAGGGGGGGCCGGTGGGCCCCCCTCTTTGTGTCTGAGTTGCGGGTCCGGTGGGACCCGTTTGCTTTGGGTCGGGCCATGGCACGCAAATTGAGTTCGCACGTGGGCCGAGTTCGCACGCGGGCCGTTGTGCGCGGCCGAGTTTCGCATACGGGCCGTTGTGTGCGGGCCGAGTTTCGCATGCGGGCCGTTGTGTGCGGGCCGAGTTTCGCATGTGGGCCGTTGTGTGCGAGCCGGGTTTCGCGTACGGGCCATTGTGTGCGGGCCGGGTTTCGCATGCGGGCCGTTGTGTGCGGGCCCAAGTTTGCATGCGGGCCGTTGTGTGCGGGCCTAATTTCGCATGTGGGCCGTTGTGTGCGGGCCCAATTTCGCATGTGGGCCGTTGTGTGCGGGCCCAAGTTTCGCATGCGGGCCGTTGTGTTCGACCCGAAGGTCATCGAGTGCAAGCCCATTTTTCGTGTAAAAATCGGGTTTGACCCGAAGGCCGTCGGGTGCGGGCCTATTTTTTTGTGTAAAAATCGGGTTCGACCCGTGGGCTAATTTCGATGCCCACAGTAATTTTACAGTTGTGATATGGCATGTTATTCCTAGCTATTTTAGTGACGTATTGTTGTGGAGAACTTTGTAGTGCACTTGAGACTTATTTAAAGACCTCTGTAGTCCTTTATTTGACAATCAATAAATGAAATAAATATTTTTGCTTTGCTCCTTTTTATGGCATGTTATTCCTAGTTATTTCAGTAATATTTTAAAGGTCTTTCTTACCTTATTTCTTTGAGTCATCTCTTTTGGGAGTTTTTGACTTGATGCTGAGCGAGCTAGGGGGTGGATATTTTATGCACCCATATTTACCCCCTCATGGCGGACTGAGACACGCAGCACCTTGGCGGGTAATGACTTATTGCTTGAGTGGGGTACCCCGGACATGTGTCCCAAAGGTATAACCCTATCCATGAGGGGTCATGCCCCCTGAGAGGGGTCTATACATCCCCTTGGGGGGTCTTAGTGACAGCTGGCGCCTCAGAGGGGGTTACACACCTCTCTGGTGACTTAGGTTCCAGGGGAAGCTTCCCCTTGGGCAGCTCAGTCTCTGGGGGGGGGGAGAATTTGTCTGCCTTCATGGTGACTCAAGATCTATGGCAGTTTTGTCCATCCTTTTGGTTGGCCAGCCCCTAGAGGTGGCTTTGTCCACTCTTTTGGCGGGTCGGCACAAGGGGAGATTTTTTATGCCTCTATGGTGGCCAGGATATTGGGGGTGGCTTGTCCACACCAATGGCGGATCAGGTCTTAGGGGGTGGATGGTCCAACTTTTTAGCGGCTGATGCCCGGTAGGGTGTTTGTTCACCATTTTGGCAGCTCCTGTCCCGTAGGAAGCTTGTTTGCCATTTTAACTGCTGTTGCCTCGTAGGCCATCCATCCAACGTTTTGGCGGCTCCCGCTTAATAGGGAATTTTCTACCACGCTGCTCCACGTCGCTCTAGCAGGTCTTCCCAAGTGTGCTTTCTGCCAATCACTTGGGCCGGTCATTAGAACCATAAAAAAATGGTGCTAAAAATGCCTCAGGAATCTTACGGTCGCCTAAAAATGTAAGCCTTCATGCGGGAGGAACTCGGTTGGACTTCTTTTTCCCCGTACTCCCGGGATGTCTTTGGCATGTTGAGAGACTACATCCTAACCTTCTAACCAGAATATATGGCTCCATCCGACATAGCAAGAGTCTCCACCACTTTTTTTTTTGCATCAAGGTGAGTATTCTTGCCTTTGAGCTTTACCTGCTTGAGGGGTTAAATTTACCCCGAGTGGGTGAGGGAGCCTTCTCCAAGTCGACTCTTAGGAAGCTCAATGATGCTTTGCCCGCCTCTTTGGCGGCTCTGTTCCAAGGGATACTTGGTTCATCTTTTTGGCGATTCTACTCTGAAGGTAGCTTTCATCCGTCTTTTTGGCACCTTTGCTCCATTGGAAGCTTGGTCCGCCATTTTGGCGCTCTGCTTCGAAGCAAACTTTGTTCGCCTCTTTGGCGGTTCTACTCCGAAGGATGCTTGTCCACCTCTTTAGTACTGGATCATCATGTACTCTACTTTCATGTTGTGGTTTCCCCTGTGGCGGATTAAATAAATCCCCATATTTGTTTGCAAAAAAAAAAACCAAATATTTAATTTATAAAATATGGAAATATATAATAAATAATATTACATATATTATATCATATATTTTTAGAATAAATATTTTAATTTTATAACTTTATTTTTAAAGTTTAATGAATTTATCTTAATATTTAAATGAGTTTTAAAAGGACTTTAAAAAAAATTGAGGCACATATGGAGGGGGCACAATCAAAGTAACCGTGATACATGTCAATTCCTGTAACAAACTAATCACAAACGCCCATACACCCCTATGCACTGCGTCAGAGTCACACGATGACAGCCACCACGACAGATGCATCACACTCAGCCCTAACTGCAACGCTCTTCTCCTAATGACCAAGTAACCTATATGAGGTGCTATCGTGTGGCTATGATGCAGTGCATAGGGGTGTGGGCATTGGTGATTGATTTGTTATAGGAGCTGACGTGTATCACGGTTACACCAAAAGTTTTTTTTCGAATAATGGGTGATTAATTCCTAATAGATTTTTTTTTTACGTAAAGGACAATGAAATATTACTGATTACATTAGGTCCTTACGTTTGGAAAATATCCATTTTACCCTTGTATGCAACAATACAAGGAAATTACATGGAGAGCAACAATTTGGTAATAAAAAGCAGCAATTGCTACAGTGATTTCACAGTAGCATTTTTTCTGTTTTAAAAACAAGTTTTACCACTAAAGAACAACAATTGCTTTTACTGTTGCAATTGTTGCTCTTTATTACCTAATTGTTGCTCTTTGTTCACTATCACAAAGAGCAACAATTGCTACAATGATTTCACTATAGCAAATTTTTTAAACAAGATTTCTCAAAAAAAAAATACTAATGAACAGCAAATTCGGTAGTAAAGAGTAACAATTGTTACCTTAATAAAGAGCAATAAAGGGATATTTTTGTTATTTATAAGGGATAAAAGTTAGCAAAGAGACCTGCTATAAATGCTTCTTTTTGGAAAGGGTACTCCTTATCCTTAACGTTAACCCGATCTTTTGTCAGGGACCTATTGTTAGCTTCTCAAGTTTTTTTCGTTGGAGTGAACCCTCCAACTACAAATAGGTATATGCTAGGAATATTTCTTACAGGTTACCCGGAAATTTTTTTAGCACAACCGTTTACCATACAACCGCGGGGCCCATGAGCCTCCAGACCTACCAGCACGGTGTGGGTGCTGGGGGCCAAAAGGCCCAAAACCCTATCTGTTGGGCCCCGCTACCCCATCTCTTGAGAATCGAAGTGGGTCCCGCGGTTGTATGGAACAACGGTCGTGCTGAAAAACTTCCCCACCCGCCACGCAGAAGTGCAGATCCGTCAGCTGCGTCGATTTTATCAAAAAGGCGCCATTCTTATCTCGGCTCACCTCCTTTCCCCCGACCTCCAGATTCAGTTGCCAAGAACGAAGCAGCTCAGCGGCGATCATGGCGGCGGCTCTCGCGAATCCCCTCGTCTCCGCCGGGGATCCACATCGATCTCCCCCCTCTGGTTGGTTCATATCCCTTCACTCAGCTCATCCAGAATCTACTCTCTTTTGTTGCATCGGTGGTCTGGTGATCATGTGGTTCGAATATATGGGGTTTGATTTAGTTCTGCTGTGGATGAACTGTTGATGATGGAATTTTTTTTTAATTTTTTTAAATTGGATCTTCTCTCTCTAGGTTTAATTTTGTAAGATTTGATTGAATTTGTTGTGGGGGTGCGAATTTCGAATTATGGTTATTGAATGTATATTCCCGACTTGGGATTTTCGGTTTAAATTGCATTGTTCTTTTGCTAACATGATGCAAAAGTACTTCACCGGAGGAAGGATCATGCGTGGGGGAAGAGGAATAAGAGAAAGAGGGGGACGAAGACGACGATAGAGGCAGCTGGATTTACGAACTGGATCAAGCCCATGAGCAAATGCTGAATCCACAAAAATAAAAGAACATAGTTGCATTTAACTTCATGAATTGAATGGGCCTTTCGATATCCGTCCTATATTTAAGAAGCTTACACTTAAACCGGGCATCATATTTACAAACTAATCCTCTAATTTATAAACAAAATTTAAAGATAACATTTACATACAAATCTCGATTCTTCTGAACTTTTAGGTCATGATAACTTGGTCAAAACAGCCTGTTTTATGCCTCTTAGTACATCCGGAGGATGTGTCTCATTGAGGCTCCCTAAAAACGGATATAATGCGCCTGAAATGAATGCCTAAACTTAAAATACTACTCTCGGAAGTAGTGATAAATTTTTAAAAATGCTTAAAATTGAGATAAAACCTAAAGCAAAATAAACTAGAGATAAATAGCCTGAACCTAAGACTCTAACCTAGTCCTATGAGTCACGTCCTGATCTGACCCATATAAATCACGATTCGATGTACTCTTCTATGGTACAATATAAAGAATTTTGTAACTCCAGCAAATCCAAAAGATGTGTCTCACCGAGGCACCCTAAAACGTATATAATATATTATATTACATGAGCCTAAATGAAAATCCAAATTTAAGTTATGACTCTAGGAAGAACTAAGAATTGATTGCTAGTAAATACAAAAATTCATAAAATTGAGATAAAACATAAAATAAAATGAGACATCATTGATAATGAAATGCTTAAAGTAATACTCTTATCTAATCTAACCCTACCCTATGGTTTGCATCATGAACCGAACAATATGTGTCTCGCTCTTCTATACCTTTTCTTGGGTAAGATATTAAGCATAACAATATTAATGCGAAGATCCTACTGCATCTTACTTACTAGCTTCAAACACAAGCGATGCCTCGAAAAAATACGAAAAGAAATGTAGAAAATAAAATGCTCATCTATCTATTTAGCTATCAATGTCAGATATGATGAATAATCCATGCTAGATGTTATATAGAATCGTATGAACCTCAACCTAGTCTATTATATATCCACCAATATAACTCATGCGTAGAATACCTTAGAAGACACTTCAAGCAAATTGAAAATAAAACATATCATTTGAAATCAAACCTATATGGACCGTCAAATACAGGTTTTGCATTTCGGTTGAAATGATTTGTTTCGGATCGGTTACGACCGGACCCAGTCTCAAAACTCTTGACGCTTCGGGTTTCGAACTGGTTTTCAACTTATAAGGATATTTCAACAAATAACATGCATATCAACCTTATTTACATAAAAAACATTTAAGTTTTCTCCATTTACTTTAAGTTATTTTGTGTAAAGAAGTAAATACCTCCCATTTGGATTTAATACAAATATCAGAAAAATCAAAATCCAAAAAAATCAAAATGTAATGTTCTAGTTCCTATAGAAAATCAGGCTCTAAAATTTTAGCAAAAAAAGAAACTTAGCTGAAACAAAAACCTCAAAATATTATAGAAAGGAAAAAATCTTTGAAAATCTTGAAGTATAAGATCAACTTAAAAATCGAGGTAAATAAAAAATCCTACTCTTTTAAAAGCAAGACCAATATGAAATGGGTGCCGAGTGTTACATAGCATGTGGTCCATGGAGGTTGGACAAGAAGCATCTTTTTTCTGAATGGAGATATGGAGCACATATATTCATTATAATTTATTCAACACTTAAATGATAGAAACCATTTGATTAATCTGCCAAATTGGATGAACTTTGCTAGAAGTAAGGGGGTAGCAAGGGGGTACCCTAATCACTGGGATTCTACCATACTAATTCTATGTATTGCAAACAAATGTCATGTACAATACACTATAATCTTGAATTTGACGTATCGTACATAACTCATTGATGTAGGACTGCCAGGACGAGATAGGGGTCCCATAGAATCAATAAAGCAAAGTTCAAATCATGACAAATAGATGAACATACATGAATTTTTTTTAATTATGAAGCGTGCAAACTATCCTCGATCAGATTTCAGCAAAAATGATCTCAATTTAGCAAAAACAATAATCAAAGAGTTTCTTGGAAAATCTGGGGGTGCCCTCGGAAACCAGCAACTATGTTGATGGTACCCTCAGCAATTCTGGGCATCCCAATCAGCAATCAGCCACTGCAGAAACAACAACCAACAACAATCAATAACGCAGGGGTGCCCTCGGAATAATTAGCATTGACTGCGGCGTGCCCTCAGAAAAAAAAGAAGAAGAGACTTTTGTTTGTGAAACAAGGAGGCCGCATGGCTCCTCTTCTGGCATTCTTTCTTCGCCAGAAAAGTTGGTGGAACTGCCTGTCTATACTTTCTTGAAATTTCTGTTGCCTTCAATAACTCTTAAAAGTAGGTGGAACCGCTTGTCTTATTCACTTAAATAAATTGTGCACCTCTTTGTATGAGCCAAACCTGTTTTTCCAAATTTTTTATATTGCCCCAATTCTTACATTCCATTTGCTATTTGCACCCTATGAAATCCGCTTATGCCTTGATGCAGACGAGCCCACTACGTGCAGTTTTTCTACAGCTGATCGTGTATTTTCAACCGCGCCGGAGATCCAGGAACCCGATCGTCGATCCGTCTGCATCAGTGGAAAGCTTAATCGAAGCCCCACAGTTTTGGTTTTTATTTTGTTTCGATCCGACCAACGGATCTTTAGTTATTTCAGTTTTTATTTCTGGTTTGGGTAGGTGCGAGCCATGTTCGCATCCGGTTCGAGCCACAGATGCCGAACTGACTCATTTCCGTGTTAGAGTCTTAGCCGTAGGATCCTAAATGAGATTAAATCTCAATGGATGAGATTCCAAGAGAAACCAAAAATCCCAAAAAAACCACCCGACCGGTCCTCCCTCTCTCTCTCCCGCGGACACCCGACTCTCTCTCTCTCTTCCGCGGTCTTTTCTCTCTCCTCCCGCGTCCGTCTCTCTCTCTACCCGATCGGACTCTCTCTCCCTTCCTTTCCTTTTGTGTTTTCTTTTGGTTGTGCCCCTATAAAGCCTAAACCCTAATTGCTAAAGAGGGGAGATGAAATTGAAATTGAAACCCTAGATTGAAGAAGCGTGTGCGCTTGTTCGGTTATCCCTTCCGAAGAAATCCTCTCTGCTTCTTGTCTACTTCTTCCTTCCGCACGCTTCTACCCCGTCGCCCCGCTATTCATCCTCGGCTTCACGGAAGATCGACGTGGAGTGTCTTCTTCTTCAAGATCGTCGTCTCGGCTTCTTCACCCCGTCTTCTGGACCACACCTCCCCCTTCCGCGCCATTCCTCTGCAACACGGAGTATCGGAAAGCTGCCGGCATTGACCTAAGCACGGTTTGGATTGTCCTCTGATTTTTCATGTGATATTTTCCTTTCCAGTAACCGGCCTTGTTGCTGATTTTATGTTAGGATCCCTAAATTTCTGTTTTCCCGAGAGTCTCATCCATTAGGGTTTATTCGTTTAGGGTTTTACTTGTTCTTGAGACATTGGCTTATTCAATTTGAGATTGTGTTATGTGTCCTTGCTGGAATTCAGTTAGGATAATCTGAAATTAATGTTCATCTTGTCAGTTTCATTATTTCGTTAAATTAAATCTGATTGGGATTGAGTGGATGATGAATAGTGATTATAGTCTTTGCTGAAATCTGGTTTTAATGTGCTGAAATCTGATTTTATTGTTTAAATTCTGCACTTGGGTTAAATTAAGCATACGCATTCCATCTAGTTAGTAACAGATCCCATCAAGTTGGTATCAGAGCGCACTAGTCGTCGCGTCCTTACGCAACGGCCGGTCCTCTCGCATCATTCGCATCTTCTCGCGTTTGCTGAAATTTTTTTTATTTACCTTCTTTCATTTTAGTTTTGTACCCTGCATTAACTAGTCACACGCATCGCGTGAACGCATACATTTTAGGACCATCCCTTTTTCTCCCGAGTGAATCGATAGCATCTACTAGGCAATCTAGCATGGCAGGATCTTTGCCACCCCGCACTTGGCACGATGGCTTCATAAGGCAACAGGAACACATGGGTAGGCTTCATACCCAAATAGAAAAATTGACCTTGGCCGTCACCAAATCCCAGAATCCACCTCGACCCCATCGGGAACACAGGACTAGAGCGTCGCCAGGGCATAGTGAGTTAGACCTAGAGTCAGGAGGAGCCAGCGCCAGTTCCTCTAATGGATCTGATAGGCGGAATAGCAGAACTCCTAGGAGATCGAAGTCCCATTGGGGCTGGGATCCAAGCATCAACATAGACATTCCTGAGTTCGGGGGTCGGATGGATCCCGAAGAGTTTCTAGAGTGGGCCGAGCATATCGACCGGTATTTCGAGTGGAAGACAATCCCCCGCGACAAACAAGTTAAGTTTGTCAGCCTTAAACTGAAAGGTCATGCACTGGTTTGGTGGAAACAGTTGCAGACCGCTAGGGGTAGAAAAGGAAAAGATAAAATTTCCACTTGGACCCACATGAGGGAAAAGCTGCAACGGAAGTTCCTCCCTTCCGATTCCAAACAAAGTGTGTTCCAGAATTCGTCCTCGAAAGTATCCGAGCGCACTAGTCGTCGCGTTAGGGAAAAGAGCACAAATCTGATGGCAAACTACGTGCAGATCAGCCAAAACAGAAGTTGCCAAAACCTGCGACAAGAGCACGAATTAGTAGATCAGCCAGGACACAAGTCAGCCGATTGTCCTCAACGACAATTCAACCCACAGACAAATCTGGCGGACAATGACAAGGAAGAGGACAGTCATGGGTCTGAGGGCGAACACGTCAATGAGTTAGTCTTGGGGGAAGATGATATGACTGCACCATGCTGGTTATTCGCCAGTCTCCATCACCCCATGCACCTAAGGCTCTTCTGAATCAGAAACATTCCATACCCCCATTCGCTGATTATCTAGTAGGGTGTTCATCTGGTTCACTAGCAATTGAGAAGGGATTAGACAACATTTTGCATTCCATTGCATGCACATCGCATTTAGAGTCTGTAGGCATTCATCATTTGCCTGACCTCCATACATCCATAGATCATTCATATGTGCATCCATATTGTCATCCAAGTGTTGAATTAGGCAATAACGACGATTTTGGCATGTTTGATCACTTTTCGATGCAAAATACTTATGAATCATGCGTTCAAATTTCAGACAACCCATCATTTTTAATTTTTCGAAATCATAACAAGTGGCATGATGAGTATTTTAATTTCTCATTTTTTTCACTGAATCCCGACAATGATTGCATGACATATCTTCGTCATCTAGAATCCACTTGTTTTGCACCGTGCGCAGGCCACCTCGAGCACCACATAATGCACCCGCACCCCATGGCCTTCCAAATACACCATTGCCTATTGCGCAAGCCGATGACCCGCAGCACATTATGCTCCCGCGGCCTTTCTTTTCACATGTCATTTGAATTTCATGTCAACCCGAATTCCTATTATCACATGAAATTATCTGAGTCTTTTGACGATCTTATCGTGCCGCGGAGGATGTTGGTGTTGACTTTCAGGTCTTCGCTTGGCGTCAAGGGGCAGGGGATACGAGATGGAGTTGCTGCATACTTGAGGTGGATTACTTGGCCACCAGACCCGGGAGAGCAGTTCGAGCGGATTCAGCGGCTACCGATACTACCAGGCGAGCCCCCGCCGGATCCAGGACCTTGCTCAACAGGAGTCGAGTTCTTTTGAGTCCGGGGGACTTGATGCAGACGAGCCCACTACGTGCAGTTTTTCTACAGCTGATCGTGTATTTTCAACCGCGCCGGAGATCCAGGAACCCGATCGTCGATCCGTCTGCATCAGTGGAAAGCTTAATCGAAGCCCCACAGTTTTGATTTTTATTTTGTTTCGATCCGACCAACGGACCTTTAGTTATTTCAGTTTTTATTTCTGGTTTGGGTAGGTGCGAGCCATGTTCGCATCCGGTTCGAGCCACAGATGCCGAACTGACTCATTTCCGTGTTAGAGTCTTAGCCGTAGGATCCTAAATGAGATTAAATCTCAATGGATGAGATTCCAAGAGAAACCAAAAATCCCAAAAAAACCACCCGACCGGTCCTCCCTCTCTCTCTCCCGCGGACACCCGACTCTCTCTCTCTCTCTTCCGCGGTCTTTTCTCTCTCCTCCCGCGTCCGTCTCTCTCTCTACCCGATCGGACTCTCTCTCCCTTCCTTTCCTTTTGTGTTTTCTTTTGGTTGTGCCCCTATAAAGCCTAAACCCTAATTGCTAAAGAGGGGAGATGAAATTGAAATTGAAACCCTAGATTGAAGAAGCGTGTGCGCTTGTTCGGTTATCCCTTCCGAAGAAATCCTCTCTGCTTCTTGTCTACTTCTTCCTTCCGCACGCTTCTACCCCGTCGCCCCGCTATTCATCCTCGGCTTCACGGAAGATCGACGTGGAGTGTCTTCTTCTTCAAGATCGTCGTCTCGGCTTCTTCACCCCGTCTTCTGGACCACACCTCCCCCTTCCGCGCCATTCCTCTGCAACACGGAGTATCGGAAAGCTGCCGGCATTGACCTAAGCACGGTTTGGATTGTCCTCTGATTTTTCATGTGATATTTTCCTTTCCAGTAACCGGCCTTGTTGCTGATTTTATGTTAGGATCCCTAAATTTCTGTTTTCCCGAGAGTCTCATCCATTAGGGTTTATTCGTTTAGGGTTTTACTTGTTCTTGAGACATTGGCTTATTCAATTTGAGATTGTGTTATGTGTCCTTGCTGGAATTCAGTTAGGATAATCTGAAATTAATGTTCATCTTGTCAGTTTCATTATTTCGTTAAATTAAATCTGATTGGGATTGAGTGGATGATGAATAGTGATTATAGTCTTTGCTGAAATCTGGTTTTAATGTGCTGAAATCTGATTTTATTGTTTAAATTCTGCACTTGGGTTAAATTAAGCATACGCATTCCATCTAGTTAGTAACAGATCCCATCATGCCTCCTCATTAGCAACTTGTCCTCTTCTTCTGCAGACACTGAAAGAACGCACTCAAAGCAGTATAAAGAAAGAAAAATCATTAGATACAAAGAATCCTAACCTAAGCCCCATAAAAAGTTATATTTAAGTCAGGATTTTAAATTCTAGTATCATCTAGAATATTGGCCAGAAGTTCCTATATGTAACTAAGATCCAACGAATACTACACTGCATGCAACTCCGAGTAAGGTATTGTAATCATTTGCTTCAATCTATGACAAAGATATTTTAGCTGGAAAGTCGGGTCTTGTTCATTTAACTTTATTACTTATTATTTTCTTCGCATCCTTCCTTTATGCATATGTTAAATCTACAATGTCGGATCTTAATGTTTTGGAAGGCGGAAAAAGTAAGTTTGATTAGTTCTAGTGCAAATTGTTCAATGGTTTTCACTATATTCACTCTTCCTGAGTAAAGGTGGGTCTACCAATTGATCCTGAAAGAATGTAGGTTGCGATTGGAGATGTTGGCATCCTTAACAATCTGTGAAATGTTTGAAGACATTTTCAAGGCACTTCTTTAGGATGTATAAGTCACTCAAATTTTCTTAAATGCCATTGGATCATATATGGAATCTTTTTCTGCTGCTTTCTTTAGAAAGGCCTCTTATCCTCTCTTATTTATGTTTTTTTTGTCTCCCCCTGGTAAGGTTTTCCCTTGAAGCTGTCGGATCAATGTCTTGTACATTACAGGCCTATGAACTTGTCTCTCCGTCCCATTCGCCAGTGGAAAGCCAAAGTAGGAACCTCTAAAAGCCGATTTACCATTCGAGCTGGATATAGGTACTTGAATCACTAACGCTAAATTCTTGAAACTTTAATGCAGGCTTTTGATCTTTATATGATTCTACTCGACAGTTTGCTTGGCCATTTATATGGATATGTTTGTTTTGCTTTCAAAGATAGTACTTTAAAGTTCTACATGCAATCACTCAGTGTACTCCATTGTGTTTCTGTAGCCTGTAAAATGTTCCAGTAGGCCATGGAAAAATTTACAGATGCCGTGCTTGTTTATATGTGAAGCTATGCTTCATATGGACGTGTATGTAAATGATCATAATTGCAATAAAAGAAACATATTTAATACCCTTCTATCTTCTCATTCAAACACATTCATCCTATTATTTCTTATTTATTTATTTTTATGCTTTTAGGCCCATGCTACAGTCCCTTTTTTTTTCTTCTTTCTTTTTTGTGGGGATGTGATAATTTTTGTTTTGTTGCTGCTAGCTTATGGTTATGGATGTTGGAATTATACAAGCTAGGATGTGAACTCTGGTTTCCACTTCAGGATTCAAAACATACAACATGTGAAGGAGCTTTTAGTTGATGCGATAAGTGTAAAGAAGATATGTGGAGTGATGATGGCTAGAATTCTGTCTTTTTCACTGTGTTTGTGGTAGCTGTGTGTCCATTTATGTTTTCCATAACTAGTGTGAGAACTGATTTCTTTCTGCCTGATATCAGCACTGTTAAGAAAACAAATTACTCAACAAAGCTGCGTTGAGCGACCTAATTAATAACTTATTAATATGGTACTCATTTTCTACAACTATTTTGGGCTGTTATAGTGGGTCCAAATGTATTTTAACGTTTCTCATCAAGGGAACTGACAAAGTAAAGAGTCACAATAAGCATTTAGAGATGATTAATGGTGTGTGAATAGATAGTCAAACTAAATATGACTTTTAAAATTATGTCCAGGTAGAATAAACTTGATGATCAGTACTGTTATGTTGCGCAAAATTTAGGTCCACAACAAGTTGCATGAAGTGCCGGATCTAGACTTAAATCGACACGTGCACCCATAAATATTGGTGTGATGTTGGACCGACTGTAACATGCAACTCCTATAACAGTAACACATGTTTTATGAAGAGATTGATTATTTGACTGCAACTGGATCACTCATGCCTTAGGTGTTGAAGCTGGACCTATAGAAAACCGCTAATCTGTAGAGTGACACGATTGAAAACTATTTTGGATTCCATTTCTGAAGTAGTTTATGGTTATGGATTGGCAGTCAGTGGTTGAGAGCGTAGGGAGTTACATTGTTGGAATGGAATGATTTTTTTCTTTGGGTGATATATTGGTTTACTAGGTTCTGGCCAGTTTTCTTTTTTTATATCTTTGGTCTTAGGGAGTCTAAAACTAAGGGATATAAATCTTCTGGGTAAGGCTTTGGAAACTAGAAGACGAGGAGAGAAGCTGAGGCATGGGAAAGCCGAGCTTGAGCCATGCCTTACTCGGCTTATAATAAACTTCAAATGTGAAATGTCTAATCATGCTAGGCTCATTTCTATGAGGGGTATGCATAGGAACCAAGCCTCTATAAGGATTTTAATTTTCAGATTTAATTTCAGCAACGGCCGATGAATAGCCGTTGAAAAGATACAGTTAATTTGAATTAGCGCAAGGGATGAGGGCCTAAGATCAGCATATGAAAGTAAGGACTTCTGACTAGACTAGGACTTTAACCAAATCAACAAGATTTCCTTGAGTTACATGTTTGCTCCCTTGAGTCAACCGTTGCCACTTGTCTAGTTAGCGTAGCTTTTAACAAAATGGGGATACATTTTTCCTTAGTTTCTCATTCATTTTATCCCACTGCACAGTTGGAGGTTGTCCTGATAGATCAATTAGACCTTCCATAGTCCAATATTGCTTGGCTGAATCGGTATGCTTCATTTTTCCAAAGCGAACTCTGCGTTCTTCTGACATACCATAACACTCGAAGTAGTGGTCCATGTCAGCGAGCCAGTCTATGTAGACCTTTGGCTTGTGTCGACCATCATAGCTTAGCGCTTCTATCTTAATATTAAACATTGGGGGTTCATCAGGTGTTTCTCGCGCTCCATGATAATCCCTTACTCGCTACCCTTGGTCCCTTGGGCGGGGTGGTTCGACTTCACCTTGTTCAGATTCTCTATCATTAGTAGCATTATGGAGGTCAGTGATTTAGTGTTCAGCTAATGCCATGTGGGTGTTCATTAAAGTTTTAACTTTAGGCTGGAATGACATTCAATGCTTGTTGGGTAGGATTCAGATCCATTTGGATAGATCATTTTGCAACGCGTGGTCATACACTAGAGTGCATAAAGGTTTAATCTAATATAAACCCGCAGCTCTGATGCCAAAGCTGATGCGGGACAGGCGTAGGAATAAAGCCTCTAGAATGATTTTTAATTGTCAGATTTAATTTTAGCAAAAGCCAATGAATGGCTGTTGAAAAGATCTTATTTTAGAATTAGTGAAAGTAATAACTAAATACTTGGGGCTTAAGATACTACAATCCCTTATCCGGGTCATGTGATTTCTTTGCGGGTAGACTGTATAGAAGTAAGGATTCCCGAGTAGATTACGATTTAAACCGACTCAACGAGATTTCATAATTGCCAAAGAGGGTTTTAAAGATTAATTATTCAGGCTCAATAGGTTAATTCAAAAGGCACCGGTTTATGTAATTTTCAGAAACTAATCAACCAGACAACATGCAAGTTACACAGTTTTAATCTAGGGCTAGGATGATGTATGGGATTGGCCGAAA
The DNA here is from genome assembly GCA_947650365.1 of Chamaelirium japonicum. Taxonomy (NCBI): domain Eukaryota; kingdom Viridiplantae; phylum Streptophyta; class Magnoliopsida; order Liliales; family Melanthiaceae; genus Chamaelirium; species Chamaelirium japonicum. Next base: position 21,960,599 of record OX393549.1, read on the forward strand.
GAATATTTCAAGGAAGGATGTCATCTCTTTAATGCAGGTCGTGATCCGGGGATGACATCTGGATTCTTCGGATTAGTCGTTACTCGAACAAGTAGATCTGAGTCGTCGGGCGTCGTTGAGGTTTCACGAAGGCTCTACAAGGGATTCAGAGGAAGATCAGAATGTTAATGTCGTCACTCGAATCGGACGACAACACAGGTGACAAGGTGGCTGGGGTGACTTAGAAGGTTGGCGGGGGCACGAGAGGTTCGACAGCGACATAGTTACCAAGTCGGAAGATAAAAAAAAATCGGCTAGGTAAGAAGTCAGAAAAATCGGAAAGCAAACGATAGAATATATTTATATATAAATATTACAATAGGTTTTTTGAGCAATATATGATGGGATTAAAATGTAATTAATCAGGATTAAAACACATAAATCGGGATTAAAACATGAAAATCGTGACTTCTTTATAAAATCATTACTTTTTCAAAAAAAGGGAAAGAGTCGCGTAGTGAACATTTACTGAATAAGTTGTGATTTAATTGAGACTTATTCAAAAAATCAAAGTTTTTGGTAATAGAGCCGACAGGGGGGGGGACTAGGGTGACTCGACAGGAGGCCGTAGAGGCTGGAGTAACCCGACAGGGGCTACTGGACTTGAGGAGGCCCGATAGGACGCCAGCAGGCTCGGGCAAACCTATAGGAGGCCATGTGCCTCGGAAGGTCGCGGGGGTGGCCGGCTGCATGCTGGGTGCATGAAAGGGGGTTGACGGCTTTCAGGAACAGAAAAGGGAGGCCGACGGCTAGGGTTTGAGTGGGGGAGAGGATAAGAGAGAAATAGAAGGGGAGAAGACTTGGAGTCCACCAAATTGCGAGGAATCTTCCTCTACTTATATCAAATACAGGAAAACTAATTTTTTCAGTCAATACTTCATTGTTCTCAATAATAGAGTACCATGCCTTTATATAAGATGCTGGTTTGCATCCATACATCCACAAACATCTCCTGACAATGTGGGACTAAAAAAGAAAGCAAAACATGACTTAAACATCAACTTGAAAATTAGCCTAATTTAATACTTTGAATTTGGCAAATAAATACTAAATAAAGCAATTAAAGATAAATATAGAAATCAAAACCATATAGTTCATAGCAGCAACATAGGATTCCTAGCAGCAGTAGAAGATTCACAAAGTTCTAAACAATGGAAATCAAAAGAATAAAGTTCATAACAGCAACAAAGGATTCATAACCATTGATTCATAGCAGCAACAAATGATTCATAAGGTTCTAAAAAATAGAAATCAAAACCATAAACTCTAAACAACAGAGATTCAACAGAGATAGAGGATTCAAAACGATGAATCTGAGAGAAGAAATAATGAGCAAAGACTCAAGGCCAAGGGTTAGGGATCTAGGGTTCATACCAAATCGCCGGATCGCATGTTGCAGGTTCGCATAAAGGAGGAAAGTGAGCAGCTTATGAGAAGGTCCCCGACTCCCCTGGCATTCTTCTTCTAACCAGCTAGATTAGAAGGGGAGAGGCAAAATCGTCCTCCTCTTCCCCTCTGACTTCAACAATGAAAAACAGAGGAGGAAAGCATGCTGGGCAGCGAAGGGCGTCTAGGTTTCTATTTTGATCGTCAATCTGATATTGGGGGGACGAGGCAAATTACATTAGTTACCCCCAGGCACAACGATAGGACCCATGCCCCAAGTGGTGTTTCGGGCCACATCAGACGACCGCCGGGTTTGACCAGACCGATCGAGTTGGCGGGTCAGACAAAAAACCGGGATGTTTGAGTAGGTCTATGTGGGTCGTAAGAATTTCTGATCCAATAGCTTGATAGGACCTGTTCAGGGTCCAGTTCACCAGTCCGACCGGCCAGTCGGTCCGGTTCCGATAACATTGACAATGGGTATATGAAAGACAATAAACTCCGCTCCCATTACCAATGTGGGACTAATCGCTCAACAGAGCCCAATGTCGGTCTGAATCAAAACATAAGTTTGTTTTGAGTAGTTCGATTCTTGGATTGAATCTAGCTGGACCTGAAACTACAATGAAACTTGGTTCAAACATAAATTAAGTAAGTTTGGTTCAAGCTCAAATCAAGCCGGTTCAAGATCGAACCAAACCCAAACATCTGATATAAATTAACTCTCTCTCTCTCTCACGAGCTGCATAGTGTAAAAAGTGATCCGATCTATAGATTTGGGGAATGAAGACTGGACTAATAACTAGAGACGCAAAGGGGGCAGACTCGAAGCATGAAAGAGGATGAGGAACAAGAAAGGAACCAATCAATGTCACTTGACTGAAAACTAGAATGGGAGAGTGGGTGGAGCTATGGAAGTATGAAAGGACTAGATTAATTGCATTGAGAAATAGAAAGGGAGAGTGAGTGAAGCTATGGAAGTATGAGAGGATTCGGGGGAGTGAATGGGGTTGGGTTACTAATTGGACAACAAGGCGCCCTCAATGGTTATGGATTGTCGACAAGGAAGATATGAAGGAAACCGCCTATTGTTGATTTGGGAGAAAATGGAATGCGGGTGGAGATTGGTTCATTCACTTCATTGTGTTGTGGGTAATTATTTAATCATAAACATTGGATTCGATTGGGTTCGTTATGGTTAAGCTATGTATTATTATAATTCTATAATATATCATATAAATTTTGTTAAATATACGTTTAGTATCGTTATAATATATTATGAGCTTTATGGAGCTGAGAGTGAGCCTTATCGGCTATGATATGTCCAAGTTTGGCTCAAAATCAATTTAGGCTTTAAAACCTAGATCAAGCTCGACTCATTTAATTTTGATATGAGCTTGATCGAGCCACAATTAAGTTGATATATGAGTCACCCAAATCAGTTTACAACCCCATTGCATAGCTTGTGAAGCCCATCATTTTTTCCCATGAAGGTGCTGGTTGGATCTCAGGTCATAATTCTTTTGAGATCTTATTGCCAAAAATTAGTGGCATTAGCCCTTGGTAATGCGTGCCATATTCTCTTTCACCATCTTGCTAGCAATGACAACTGGCCCCCATAACAGAACAAATATGTTTTAAACAAATTTAATTAGTTGCTTTGAAAGGTTGGACTCCTCTCCTCGTGGGAAAGGAGTTGCCTCTCCCTGCCGGGTCTACCCATAGGGGAGAGGAGTCACATGAGTTCTCTCCCACTGGAGGAGGTAATCCTCCCCCTGTGGATGCCTTCTAGAATCCCCAAGGGGTTCACATGTCTATTCCAGTACTGTTTAGGCCAATGTTTTCAAAACCAGACTAGAAGGTGAATCAAAAAGGCATCTGGTTCGGTCCAAACCGGTTCAAACTGTTGGTTCAACTGTTTGAACCGCATAATAAATAGGTATTTTAAAATATATACTTACTAAATAGTTTGATGAAAAGTATATTCCTTCGTTAACAAGGTATGTACAAAGGTTATGTAATCATAGGTCTTGTGTTCAAAACCTAACAACCCATTTTGCCACAAAAATAGCATGCGATTTATTTTTTAAATAAAATTTTACAAGCAAACCGGTTTATTCAAAGACCGAACCAAAACATGTTCCGGTTCAGGTCCAAACCGATCGAACCGCCCGGTCTGGTTTTCAAAACAGTGGTTTAGGCTTATTTCATCATGTTAATGTACATATAGATGGGTCGGGTTTAATGTATAGTCGGGTCGGATTGTATAGTGATACATGTACATATATTGGGCTTGAGTCCCTCAATGGAATGCATTCTATTCCTCTCCAAACCCTAGCCGTCATCTCCTAACATGGTATCAGAGCACTAGGGTTCTCCCTCGCGGCGACGTCGACGACGGTCATCTCCTCCGGCCTCCGTTCACCTATCGGCAGTCCCCCGGCCCCCCCTTCCGGCCTCCAGCACCCCGCCGGCCCCCCCTTCCGACCTACAGCCACCGCCGGCCCCCCCCTTCCGGCCTCCAGCACCCCCCCGGCCCCCCTTCCGGCCTCCAGCACCCCGCCGGCCCCCTCTTCCGGCCTACAGCCACCGCCCCCCCCCCCCCCCCCGCCCCCTTCTCCACCCGCCCAACCCCCGGCACCCCTCCTCCGCCCTCCAGCACCCCGCCGGCCCCCCCTTCTCCACCCCCCCCGGCCCCGCCTCCGCCCTACAGCACCCCGCCGACCCCCCTACAGCCCCCCCGACCCCCCCCGACCCTCCTACAGCCACCTCCGCCCCCCCCCCCCCCCCCCCCCCGACCCCCCTCCAGCCCCCCCGCCACTCCCCGCCACCCTACAGCCCCCCCCGATCCCCTCCCGACACCCTACAGCCCCCATCCGCACCACTCACAGCCCCCTCCGCCCCCCTCCGCCCCCCTCCGCACCACCCGGCTGCCCCCTCCGCCCCCCTCCGGCCTCCTCCTTTGCTCCAGCAGCCCACCCGACACCTCCCAGACACCCCGCCCCCCTTCCTCTGCCCCGACAGCTCACCCGCCCCCCTCCCCTGCAACCTCGCCAGCTCCTGCACCCCCTGCTGCCCCACCGCCCCACCTTCTCCTCTGTACCGAACTGTCCGTCTCCTCTGTACGGACTGCCTCAGACCTTCCTTGTGCCGGTTCGCCCCCGTACTTCCGAGATATGGCTTCCTCCAGCATCTCTCGGCTCCCATATTGCCTGCACACCGTCGCTGATCGTCGGGTCCCTCCGTCTCCTCGTTTTGCTGGTATTCTCGGGCCACGTCCCTTCACCACATCAGTTGACTGTGGACGTCATCAGGGTCTCCTCCGCCATGATAGCGAGACTGCTGCTGCTGCTGATCTCCCTACTCCAGCACCGCCTGCCACCACTCCTGCTCCGTCTCGGTCTTACTCCGACCGCCTCCAGCGCTTTGAGGAGTTACTGTTGCGATACCTCGCCTCCACCAGCTCTTCGACAGATCAAGGTCTCTCTGCCACACCGGGTACTTCTGCTCAGTCTCGGTCTTACTCCGACCGCCTCCAGCGCTTTGAGGAATTACTGCTTCGGTACCTCGCCTCCACCAGCTCTTCGACAGCTCACACTCTCTCTCCCACTCCGGGTACTACTGCTTCATGGATATTCGACTCGGGTGCCTCCTGTCACCTCACCTTTGACTCCACTGTCCTCACTGACTGTTTTCCCACTACCACCCACCAGGAGGTTCGCACTGCGGATGGGACTCTCGTCCCTATTCTGCAATGTGGATCCGTCACTACTACCTCTGACCCTTCTGGTCGCCTGACCCTACCCCATGTCCATCATGCCCCCCGTCTTAACATTAATCTGATCTCTATCAGTTCTCTTTGCGACTCTGGTCTAACTGTCACCTTCACCCCTTCTGTTTGTGTTGTGCAGGATTCGCGGACGGGTCAGAGGATTGGGCTGGGCCGTAGAGCAGGAGGACTTTACCAGCTGGACCATCTCCATGTGTCTTCCGTTCCTGTTGCGTCTGTCATGTCTGTTACCTCCGATGTCGACCTGTGGCATAGAAGGTTAGGTCACATATCGAGTGATCGACTCAAAAGCGTATTCCGTTCGGGCACTTTGGGTCGAGCGTCCTTCTCCCCTCTCTCTGTTTGTACGGGTTGTAGACTAGCAAAGCATCTAGCTCTTCCATTCTCTGCTAGTGCTTCCCAATTTGATACGTTATTTGATTTAGTACATTCGGACATTTGGGGTCCTGCACCTGTTGCCTCCATTTCGGGTTATATGTACTATGTGTGTTTCATCGATGACTACTCTAGGTGCACCTGGGTTTATCTTATGCGTCATCGGTCTGAAGTCCCTCACATCTTTAGGAGATTCACCACTATGATACACACTCAGTTTGGTCGGCGCATTAAGACCTTTCAGTCTGATTGTGCCAAGGAGTACCTCTCCTCCGAGATGCGTGAGATTCTTCAGTCTCACGGCACTCTTCACCAGCAGTCCTGTCCCCACACCCATGAGCAGAACGGCGTTGCCGAACGCAAGCATCGTCATGTCCTTGAGACCGCACGAGCCTTGCTCTTCTCTGCGTCTGTTCCTCACTCTTACTGGGCTGAAGCTGTCATGACGGCTGTCCACCTCATCAATATCACTCTATCATCTGCTCTGTCCGGTGCCACCCCATATGAGCGCCTTCACTCCAGCCCACCTGACTACTCCCTTCTTCGCACGTTTGGCTGCACGTGCTTCGTTCTTCTTCCTCCCCATGAGCGCACCAAACTCTCTGCGAGATCTGTTCGGTGTGTTCACTTGGGGCTCAGTCGGGAGCACAAGGGGTATCGTTGTTACGATCCCTTGGCTCGCCGGATCCGTGTCTCCCGTCACGTTTCCTTTGTTGAGGATGTCCCGTACTTTTCCCCTGAGTCTCGGGATATTTCCTTGCCTCCTGCGTCACCCTCCTCGCCTTCATCACCTCTCCACATCCCCGTTCTACCCCCGTTTTCTGTTACCCCACCCACGCCTACTCCACCTCCATCTTCCCCGCCACCACCACCACCACCACCACCTCCTCAGTCTCCCTCACCACCACCAGCTCCACCACCACCACCACCTCCTCAGTCTCCCTCGCCACCTCCACCACCACCCGTTACTCGTGTCTATGTACGTCGGTCTGCAGCTCCTCCTCCAGAGTCGGTTCACACTGGTACTCCCTCGTCTGATGCTGCTGCCCCCTCCTCCCCGGTCGTGGATCCTGCTCCTGTTCGGCGCTACCCGGCGCGCGAACATCACCCTCCTGACAGATATGACTATTCTCCTGACAGGTTTGGCTACTCTGCTTTTCCTTCTGACTCTCCTGACTCTTCTGGCCACTCTGCCAGTGTCTCCTATTCACCATCCTTTCAGGCTTTTCTTACTGCTATACACACCCATCGGGAGCCCCAGTCGTACCGTGAGACAGCGTTACATCCAGAATGGCGGCAGGCCATGTCAGTTGAGCTTGAGGCTTTTCAGCGGACCAAGACCTGGGAGTTGGTGCCTTGTCCCTACGGGGTGGTGCCTGTTAGCTGCAAGTGGATATTCAAGGTCAAGACTCGACCTGACGGATTCATTGAGCGGCACAAGGCTCGCCTCGTTGCTCGCGGCTTCTCCCAGGAGTATGGGATTGACTACGAGGAGACGTTTGCTCCAGTTGCTCGGATGACTACTGTGCGCACCCTCTTAGCTGTGGCAGCTGCTCGAGGGTGGCCTCTCCATCAGATGGATGTCACCAATGCGTTTCTCCACGGTGATCTCTCCGAGGAAGTCTACATGGCTCCTCCTCCGGGCACTTCAGTTCCTCCAGGGCACGTGTGTCGGTTGCGCCGAGCCATCTATGGGCTCAAGCAGGCCCCTCGTGCCTGGTTTGAGCGATTTCGCAGTGCAGTTCTGGCCGCCGGGTTTGTTGAGCGTCACTCCGACTATGCCTTGTTCACTCGCTCCTCCAGTCAGGGCATTGCAGTTCTTCTTCTCTATGTGGATGATATGATCATCACTGGGGATGACAGTGCCACCATCGCCTCTCTCCAGCGGCACCTCCAGAGTCAGTTTGAGATGAAAGATCTGGGATCTCTTCGCTACTTTTTGGGCCTTGAGATTGCCCGGTCAGCTCGTGGTCTGTTGGTTTCTCAGCAGAAGTACATCTCCGACATCCTTGCTGATGCTGCTCTTACGGACACGCGCACTGCTGATACACCCATGGAGCTCAATTTGAAGCTTCTCGCTACAGACGGTGAGCCGCTCCAGGATGTCTCCCGCTACCAGAGGCTGGTTGGGATGCTCGTCTATCTCACCATGACCCGGCCAGACATTGCCCATGCAGTTGGCATTGTCAGTCAGTTTGTTCAGGCTCCACGGTCAGTACACTATGCAGCTGTTCTTCGGATTATCCGCTACCTCCGGGGCACCATCACCCGTTCACTACTGTTTCCCTCCACCTCTCCGTTGGTGCTGCGTGCCTACTCCGATGCAGATTGGGCAGGAGATGCAGCCACTCGTCGCTCGACTACAGGATACTGTGTGTTTCTGGGTGATTCACTGATCTCGTGGCGCAGCAAGAAGCATGAGTCTGTTGCTCGCTCCAGCACCGAAGCCGAATATAGGGCTATGGCTTCCACCACCGCCGAGATTGTCTGGTTTCGTCGTCTTCTGCTCGACTTAGGAGTGGTGATATCCGGGCCCACTCCTCTCTTCTGTGACAACCGGAGTGCTATTCAGATTGCTAGCAACCCGGTCTTCCATGAGCGAACAAAGCATATTGAAGTTGATTGTCATTATGTTCGCCAGGCGTTTATCGACCACACCATCTCCCTGCCTTTCATTTCCTCATCGGAGCAGACTGTTGATTTTCTGACGAAGCCCCTGACGATTGCTCGCTTCCAGCATTTTCTAGGCAAACTCTCGGTTCATGATCCACCGTGAGTTTGAGGGGGAGTGTTAATGTACATATAGATGGGTCGGGTTTAATGTATAGTCGGGTCGGATTGTATAGTGATACATGTACATATATTGGGCTTGAGTCCCTCAATGGAATGCATTCTATTCCTCTCCAAACCCTAGCCGTCATCTCCTAACACATCCCTCTTTTCTTGTATTCTACAACACAAGTCAAATCTGCACAAAACAGTCCAGAAATTCGAAAGGAAGGCAAAAATCATCTATGACAGGTAGGAGAACTATACCCCTTCAACACGGTCCTATTTAGGTTTTTGAATTTTGTTTGGTTTGTAATTGAAGGATTGTGATACATTAGAAGAAGGGTATAGAGCTGAAAATGACTACTATTGAATTTTTAACACAGTTTCAACAATAATACTTGTTTATTGATGAATTTCAGTATCTTTACTGAATTTTTCATCTATTTTGCTTGTTTTCTCTTATATATTGTGATTAATTGATTGAGCTTTATCTTTCGATCATTAATTCGGTGTATGAAACATCAAATTGATATTAATCTTCATCACTATCAACTAACCAACTAAAGAGAGCTTCAGTTTTAACTATGATTTTCTAAGTGCTATATGAAATACACCTTGCTTTAGTGCTCCTTTAGATATGACTCATTTCAGTTTTTCAGTACATTATCTTGTATTAGTTACATCCTATGCTTTTTAACACCCTTTGCCATAATGCATGTGTTGTATACTACATTTGGCTGAACTTCCAGCTTTTGTTTAATTACTTTAGGGATGGTGGTAGGCCGAGTAGCGCAAGTATCTTTGTTGGGGGCTTTGTGTTGGGAGGAATAATAGTGGGAACACTTGGTTGCGTGTATGCACCTCAGGTACTTCCTTTATTTCTTTTTTGTGCTTCTTCAGTTGCCTATCTTAAGTGGGCTTGGTGTGCATTATTTTCCCTCGAACATACTGTAGAGATAATTTTTTTGGACCACATGACATGCAGTACATTTAGGAAACACAAACACTTCCCCAGACCCCCCGTAGTCGTGTCAGACATTTGTCGAACATTGACACTCGCTGAACACGCATGTACCGTGTCTCACGTGCTTCCGGAAGCCGGATACGGTCGGACACTAGCTGGACACTTGTCGGACACGCACCAGACACGACGGGTTGACAGGCTGTTCGATTAGGGTCGGGTCACAAGCTGTTGTGATTCAGTTTTGGCTTCAACCTATCTTATCCTCTGAGGTTAAAACCTCAAAGGATCAGATAGGTTGAAGCCAAAACTAAATCGCAGTCGTTCTTTTGCATGTCATTTGTGCATGAGTATAATTCACTTGTCAGGCTGGTTGTAACGGACGGTTCCGATTCAGTTTTGGCTTTAACCTATCTGATACTCTGAGGTTTAAGATAGGTTAAAGCCAAAATTGAAACACATATGTTCTTTTCCATACCATTTAGGGCTGTATGTGATTTACCAATCGGGCTGGGTGTAACTAACGGTTGCAATTCAATATGCATTAAATTTTTATTTTAGTTGTTTTCTATGAGGTTTTTTCGGTTTTCGAAATATATATAAATTATAAACACACATAAAATATAAAAATATATATATTAATTTATTTTGCCGTGTCCCCATCGTATCAGTGTCCTTTTTGTGTCCTTTTTTAGGATTTGACATGTCGACGTACCTATATCGTAACCGTGTCCCCGTACCAGTGTCAGTGCTTCTTAGCAGTACACCATCCATTTAAATCCTATTTGGTAGAACTGCTTCTCAAGAGGAGGAAGGTAGTCAGTCGTATGTTCCTCTGGTTAATGCAGGATAATTTCCTACCTGAAGTGTTTTGAGACTTGGTGCTTAACAACCCCCCCAACCACTCACCCACCCCCACTCTCTCTCTCTCTCTCTTTCTATATATATATATATATATATAGAGAGAGAGAGAGGGCCGGGATGCTACCTCTCAAAGCAGCGTTTTTGTTGTTTTGACAATCCATCACGGCCGCGCCACTTGTGATCTCCGGCCAAAATCAACATAAACAACCTCCGATCACCTCCACCGGTGATCTCCGCTGACACCACCTGTCGGCTTCCACCGATAGAGGACTTCGGTGACTATTTC